>JAJEJH010000129.1:16146-449796 GCA_026122585.1 Anacardium occidentale | reverse complement strand
TCCTTGGTGCCCACGCTTCTTAATTTGTGCGTGCATCATCCTTTCATCTTGCGCGTTGTGGCAGCACGTCGCCTCTGGATTTTTACCCCATGCGCGCTGCGGCGCCCAAGCTTCATTGCTTTGATTTTTTTATTTTATTTTATTTTTCTCTTTTACTTCTCATTTTAGATTCGATTTGATTATCATCTCAGGTGTTTTTTTGTCTCGCTTTTCATTAAATGCTCTAAAAACTCAAAATATAATTTGTGATCCCGAATTTGTTAAAATGAAAGATAAAAACGTAAAATTCAATCCTAAAATATTATAAATTAATAACAAATTCGTATGTACGCCCAACAATCATCTATACAACAAAGAAGCAACATAGCTGATTGTGTTCAAGAAGCCAAGCAGAACAGAGGAAAAAAAACAGAGATGATATGAAATTATGCTACTCAACCTAAGTGTGTAAACGAGTCATACCGCTTGCAAGCTGTTGAGCTCACTCAGCATAAAACAATCCGAGCTCAAGTGGCTTGAGATTTCACTTGAGCTGAGCTCATGCTCTGTTTTGCTTGACTTGACTAGCTCATGATCTCAATTTGGCTTGAGGCATATAATGAATTAGGGTAAAAATTGTCGACCCTAATTCATTTTACAGATCGTCTCATTCACTGGCACAATTGCATTCATTTCATTCAAAGTTTCAAACCTTAGTCAATTTCAACAAACCCATACAATCTATGTCTACTCTTTATCGTCAATTTCATTCAATGATTTTGTATAGTCTAATCGAAGTAATACATTCCCTCTCATTTCCTTTATTACTCTATTTCTCTATTTGTGTATTACATTTCCGACTTCAGTTGGTGGACATTAGTAGTGGCATCGAGGATTTAAGTAGGGTTGGATTTGAGTCAAAATGGGTCAAGCTTGATTGCCAGCTTAGGTTTGTTAATTGAAGTTCTAGAATTTTTTTAATTTTGATGACTAAATAAGAGAATAGAAGAGGCTGGTGCAAATCCATGACTTAAAAGGGTTTCTAAGAAAGTTTTTTCTTTTTGATGCCCACAAATGGGAAATGAACTAGCTCAGTATGAAAACCTTGACCCCATATCTGCTACTCCTTACAAAAGTTTGGAAAACTTTCATATTTTCTATTTAAAATGAAAAAAATCTGATATTTTTTCAAAGAAAAACTATTCCCAGATTTGAGAAATTGGCTTTCAGCTCAAAACTTTAACATTGATTATATCATTCTATGAAGACTTATCAGGAAATTGTTTTGTGATTTGATATGAATTTAAAACTAGAAGTTTTAGCATGAATTTGTTGTTGAAAGTGGATTATTCAAAATATTTTCAATTAAAAATAATAAAAAATTAAAATTAACTGTTGTCTTTGGCACTCATCACTTGCAATGTTAAAAAACATATTGATTAGATTAATTTTAATCAAAATCATATCAGATTGGTGCATTTCTAAATTAAAATTGCACCAATTAGTGTGGTTCTTGATAGGAAAAGATGTACTATCAAGGTAGATTTGATGAAAGCCTATGACATGGTTAGGTGTGATTATGTTATTAAATGTCTAAAGGATCTCAAGCTTCGCCCAACGTTTATTCATTGGATAAAAGAGTGAATTACTTCACCCATGTTCTCTGTTTGCTTAATGGCAAGCTTGAAGGTTTTTTCAAACGTTTTAAAGGGCTAAGGCAAGGAGATCTTATCTCTTCCTACCTTTTTTTTATTATTATGGAAACTTTTTTTGAAAAAGAGGTTGAGAAAGGGAATTTTGAATACCACTGGAAATGCAAGGCTAATAAGATCACCCACCTCAATTTCGTGCATGATCTCATTCTTTTTTGCAAGGTAGAGGAGAATTTGGTTAAGACCTTCAAAGTTGCTCTTGATTTCTTCTAGGAATGGTCTAGTCTATGGGCCAATAAAACCAAAAGTAATATATTCTTATCTGGGGTATATGAGGAGGAGAAGACTAGGCTATTTGACATCTTTGGTTTTCTGATAGGTATTGTCACAAAGCTTAAAGAAGCTGATTGTAAGCCTTTTGTGGATAAGATCCTTGTTCGTATTCTTTCTTGGAAAAGTAAGCTTTTATCCTATGTTGATAGGCTCATGCTCATTAAAGCTATCCTTATTAGTATCCACGTTTTTTAGGCATCTCATTTCTTCCTACCTGGCAAAGTCCTTAAAAATATTAATACTAAGCTTATGAATTATTTTTGGAGTAGATTAGACTTTAATGGGAGAAGGGCCAAGGTAGCTTAGAAGGAGATTTGTCGTCCTTATAAAGAATGAGGGCTTGGACTTGGGTTAAGTAAAGATTGGAACAAAGCTATTGTTACCAAGCATTTATGGAATGTGATCCAAGGCAATAGTCAATCCATATAGGCTGAATAGGTGAAGAAAAACAAAATTAAAGGGAAATGTATATAGGCGATTAAAAGTGCCAATGATAGTTCATGGTGGTGAGAAAAACTACGAGGATAAAGGATGACATTCGATCTAAGATCACTTATATAATTAGTAATGGAGAGCATATTCATATTTGGTAAGACAACTGGCACTCGCTTGGTAGCCTAGTTGTTAGGTTCAAAGAGAGGATCATTCATGAATCTGGTTTGGGCAAATATGCTAAAGTTAAGGACATTATTGAAAATAGGGAATGAAATTGGCCTCCTGTAAACATAGGGAAGTCATTGAGGTCAAGAATATTAATATTGGAAAACCTTAAATGGGAGAAGACAAGATCGTTTAGAACCCTAACCATAAAGGTGATTTCTTTATTAGTTTGATTTGGAATGAAATTAAATATAGAGTTGAGGAAGTCGAATGGGCTCATCTTATTTGGCATAAGAAATTCATTCCAAGTCATGCTATCATTCTCTAGCTTACTATAAAAAATAAGCTCAACACTCAGGATAAGCTCCAAAGGTATGGTATATGCTCTAACCTTATATGTGTTTTGTATGATATGCATGTGAACAATATGGATTATTTATTCTTTCGATGTAGCTATAGCAACTATGTTTGGAGAAATGTCTTAAGCCTGAGCAACCTAGATTACAGAGGCCAAGGTTGGGTAACATATTGTTAAGAGATTGCTAAGTATTAGAAGAATAATTCATTGAGATACACCATGGCCAAATTAAGTCTTGGAACTATTGTATACCTTATTTGGTGTGAGAGGAAAAATCGAGCTTTCTCCAAGGTTTTACAAACCAAAGAGCGTATCTATATCCTGGCTAGGAGAACTATTAGAGATAGAGGAGTTGAGAAGTCTAACTTTCCTAAGTTGAGTGAAAATGTGTCTCTTACCTCCAGTTGGTCCCTTTCTAAAAATTTTTTTAACATGGCTTTATCCTTTGAGATGTCTATAGAAGGCTTTCCTTAGTATAGGGATAAAGGTAGGGGTAAGGAAATAGTGACTGAGTGGTCCTTTTCATTTCGGAAGGTACTAAAGATAGGAAAATATTTATGACTAACTATTTTGTTGTTTTGTAGGATTGCACAATCGGCATATACAAGGATAATCTTATAACTAACATGTAGGACCTAAGTCTTATACACTGGTTCATTCCCATGGACTAGAACTTGATGGTCTTTGGTTCTATTGCTAATGGAAAGACTTCTCTTAGTTATGTCAATGGTAATCAAAGCTATGGGCATTTGGGTTTATATGCCAACTCAAATCTTTTTAAGTCAAATCTCTACTTTAAGGCTTTGCACTTCTTGGCGAGGGTTTTTCATATGCGATGACAGTTGATGAAATGCATTCAGATTGCTATTGAACCCCAGTTTTAGACCTTGAAAATTGATGAAAGTTTGTTATGTATTTTGAGAGGAAAAAAATTTATATAAGCTGGAAGCTAAACACTTGAGCTTTAAAGAGAGCTTTTGTATTTTGCTATTGTATTTGTATTTTAGGCAAGAAAGACAGAAAAAGGATTCATATTTCATTAGATAATAGCAAAATATAGACATGGCAAAGTACACATTACATTTGTTAGAATAATACAACCCATACATGTAAAGTGGTAAGTACCCTAAACACATGGATCAGCAACCATTTCTAACCACCAGTATTAACTCTTTTCTTAGTAACAAAAGCAAGCATGCAACCTCAATTCCTAACACTCCTCTTTTGAGGTTGCAGTTGTAATTCCAAGTTTTTGTCTCAAGAATTCAAACTGAATTTTTGGAAGAGGCTTTGTTAGAATATCAGCCATTTGATTTTTAGAACTATAGTACACTAAGTTGATTTCTCCTAATTTTTCAACTTCTCTTAAGGCATGATACTTAACATTTATATGCTTAGTTCTTTCATGTTGAGTTGGATTTTTAGCAATTGATATGGCTGATTTTTTATCAATGTAAATAGTAGTGCCTTCAGTTGTGGACAAACCAAGATCATGCAATATTTTCTTGATTCAGATAGCTTGATTATTTGCATTAGCTGAAGCAATGTACTTGGGTTCAATAGATGATTGGGAAAAAACTTCTTGCTTCTTGGAGTACCAACTGAACACTACATTTCAAAGAAAGAAACAATATCCAAATGTGATCAAACTCCCTAACCAGTCACTATCAGAATAAGCAACCAATCACTTATTGGATTTGCTTTGTTTTTGGAAAACCATAAGCCAAAATCATAAGTTTTGTTAATATATCTAAGCACTCTTTTGGTTGTCCTCCAATGTGTTTTGCTGGGACATTACATAAACTTGGATAACAATAAGGAAGCAAACATAATATCTAGCTTAAAAGAGCATAAGTACAGAAGACTTCCAATCAAGCTTCTGTATTTATTAGCTTCAACTTGGTCTTCAATCCTGTCTTTCATAAGCTTGACATTAGATATCATTGGAGTGGAAACTTCCTTACAATTCTCAAAATTGAATTTCTTCAAAATTTCAAGAGTATATTGTCTTTGTGATAGAAATATACCACTGGTTAATTGGTTGATCTTCATACCATGGAAATAATTCATGGCTCCTAAGTTTGTCACATCAAACTCTTGCTGTATGCTTTTCTTAAACTTCTTTATTTGGGCAGTATCTCCTCTTATAATCAGCATATCATCTACATATAATGAAACAATCAATTGAACTTGGTTCTTGCCTTTTTAACATACAATATAGCTTCATTTAGACTACCTTTAAACCCTTGTGCTACTAAATAAGATTGAATTTTAGAGAACCAAGTTTTTAAAGCATGTTTTAAGCCATACAAGGCTTTATGCAATCTATAGACATGATCCTTTTTGCCATTAATTTTGAAACCTTCAAGTTGTTCCACATATATCAATTCACTAAGTAAGAAGGCTGATTTCACATCCAAATGGAATATTTTCCAACCAAACTTGGCCGACAATGCAATAAAGAGCCTCACAATTTCATATCTGGCCACAAGTGTAAAAGTTTCTGAAAAATCCACAACCAATTGTTGCAAATAACCCTTGGCTACTAGTCTTGCCTTATGCTTATTTACAGAACCATCAATATTGAGTTTGGTCCTGTAAATCCACTTTACACTTATTACTTTTTGATTTGCTGGTCTTTCCACCAAGCTCCAAGTGGAATTTTTATTAATCATTTTAAGCTCTTCCTTTATAACATTAATCCAATCTTCATTTTTTGTAGCTTCTTCATAAGATTATGGTTCAGCAAGAGTAGTATAACACCTATTGTATATGTCTTCCAAGGACCTTAGTCTTGAGTTAGCATCTTTATCTTCATCAAAACTAAAGTCTTGAAGATTATCAGTTCCTATGTTTGTGTATGGTGCTTGTCTAAAGTCATCAGATTTTTTAGTTGTATCATTCCAATTCCAACCTACTTGCTCATCAAACTTGACATTCCTACTTATTATTACCTTGTTGACGGAAGGAACATATATTCTATAGCCTTTAGAAACCTAACTATATCCAACAAATATTCCCTTTTATAACTTAGAGTCAAACTTGTTTCTTTTTTCACTTAGTGGAAGCATATAGCATAAGCAACCAAAAATTCTGAGATGTTCAACTGAAGGTTTAAAGACATGTCATAATTCAAATGAAGTTGTATTACATATAACTTTAGAGGACAGTAAGTTAATCAAGTAGGTGGCTATATTTGTAGCCTCGGCTCACAAAAATTTGGGCACATTTTTTTCATATATCAAGTATCTACATATCTCCATCATAGTTCTAATCTTTCTTTCACTCACACCATTTTGTTAAGGGGTGTAAGAAGTAGTTAGCTGATGAATTATGTCTTCTTTCTTACAGTATTCAGTAAACTCATGTGAAGTATATTCAGAACCATTATCAATCCTCAGCATCTTCACTTTGTCCCCAGTTTGTGTCTCTATCATTACCTTAAACTCTGAGTAAGTTTAGAAAACTCTTGATTTTTCTTTCAAGACATGGATCCAGCAATACCTAGAATGGTCATCTATAAAGAAGAGGAAATATCGACTCCTATTCAATAAAGTTTGAGGTAAAGGATCACATAAATCAGAGTGAATTAGCCATAGTTTCTTGAAGGTTCTGCTATGGTTTTTAAAGAATGGTTGTTTTCTTTGTTTACCTTATTGGTATGCTTGACAAGCCTTGTACATGGTTAAAATGGCAGGCATATTGTGAACCAAACATTTATCGTGTATACTTTTCAAGGAAATGTAATTTGAGTGTCCTAACCTCTTATGCCATAAAACAGAATCATTTTCTTCATGTTGGACAAGATATGCTAAAAGTGTTTCAATTTCTAATTCAAAATACTTGTCCTTCATAGTTACGGCCATGACTTTAACTCCATTAGAATTAAGTATGGTGCATACTTGATTAGCAAAATGTAGAGTATATCTTTTAAGCATCATTTGACCTATATTAAGTAAATTATTGTTGATGTTAGGCATACAAAACATATATGAATCAATATTATACGTGAGGAGGTTTGAACTTCAACACATCCTTTCCCTTTCACTTCCAGTAGAGTACCATCTCCTATTTTTACCTTTCAATGGTAAGTTCAATCTAGTTCCTTGAAGATTGAAGTATTAAATGTCATGTGATTTGAGCAGCCAAAGTATATTAGCCAAACAACATGAGTTTCTTGAGTCATATAACATATTGCCATAAACAAGAGACAAACAAGTTCTCACTTGGGGTTTCCTGTTTTCCTTCTTCTTGTTCTTATTGAGTCATATGAGATAAGGTTACAAGTTTGTTTTTGCATACATTCTCAACATGTCCAAGCTGATTACAGGTTCTACATCTCACATTTGGCCTGAACCAGTTATAGGTAGAAAGATAACCTTTCTTTTTACAATAAGGACATAGATTATATTTCCCTTTCCTTTTAATGAATGCCTTGCCTTTATCCTCATTTTCATCTCTTCTATCATTCCCTTTTTTTTTATTGTGTTTTTTTGCCTGAGTTGTAGCTTATTCTTTTATTATATTGCTTAGCCATCAATGTTCCTTCTAACGATTCTTCCTACCTAAGAACCCTCCTTTGATCTTGAGCTTTAAGTGCATTGATAACTTCCAATAGAGTAAGTTTAGAAAACAACTTGGAGTTTTCCAGTGAGGATATTTTGGCTTCATACCTCTCTGGAATGCTAACCAACAGTGTTTTTACCACTTGCTGATCACTTAAGGTTTCTCCCATCAATCTAATTTGATTTACTATCTTCATTACCTTATCGGCATACTCTTTTATACTTTCTTCTTCTTTCATCTATTGAACCCCTGTGGGTTTTGAATTGATGCAAAACGTACGTTAAAATATCTAACCGATTCATGCATATATCAAATATGAAAAATAGGATCAAATGGCTTATTTTTTGTAAAAATTATCTAATACATGATCGTGCATAATCAGACCGTACAATCGTATTATCTTTTGCTACACTTCATATTCGTTTAAATAAGACATATGACCATATGTATAAGGCACACTACCATGTGTATAAGGCACACTCCCATGTGTCAAGAGAAAAAATTTTTACATGCTCATGTCATGTTGTCGTGACAAATAAAGAAAAATTAAAAGCATTAATAACACATGACCGTGTATTAGAAACACAAGCCGTTGTGCAAGGTAAAAATTTAGTCGTGTGTTTCTCGCGTGCTAATAGTGCATGCATCCCATGCTAGCTTCCGGAATATAAAAAGTCATGATGAAAAAGTGACACACAATCGTGTGAATAAGACATGCCCGTGCCAGCATGCAAATTTGACTGATGGAATTACAAAATAAAGGAAGTCGTGCAAGAGAAGGACATGCCCGTGTAGGTTTCCAGAAAGTCTCCAACGACTCTCAAATCAGCAGTAACGACTATATCCTCTTATCAACTATAAATTAGAGTTGATTTAAGGATTCAAGAGTTAGAGAATTAGGCCAAAATACTTTTATACTTCAATTCTCTAATTCTTCTCCACTTTCTCTCACAAAATCCCATTTGAAAATTCATTAGAGAGAAAACTTAAGAGCTTATTGTTATATTAGCCTTTTGAAGCATTTTCTTTGTAATATTCCACAAACCCTTGGGCACAATTCCGTGAAACTAGTGTGGGGCGTAATCCTTGTTAAAACTAAGTTAAGGGCATAATCTCTTGTATTAAAAAAAAAAAAAAAAAAACTAGTGTAATAAGGGTGAAATCCCTTGTATCAAAACTATTGTAATTTTGAGGTTGAAGTTAGTGGAAGAAAAATCTTCAAGCGGGATTGCTTAAAGTAGTGGACGTAGGAGATGTGGAAAAACTCCAAACCACTTTAAATCAGCTGAGCATTTCTTTTCCCTGACTCTCTTTAATTTGTGTTAATATTGTTTATATGCTTAGTTGTGTTTGATTGGAATTATATATGTATTTGAGTTGGTAGAATAGGAAAAAGTTTTAAAATTGCAAAAGAGTTCTAAATAACCTATTCACCCCCCTCTAGGTTATTTGCTATTTAGTATTTGGGGTTTAACATCATCTTTAGAACTTCAAATTCTCTCCTAAGATTCAAACCAATCATTTGTCTTGATCTGTCACTGCCAAGTGAATCATCTCTCAGCTTCTCCCATGCTTTCTTGGCTATCTAGCAAGTGAGTATTTTCGAGAAGACAACATCTGTGATTGCCTGGTGCAAGATAGATAAAGCGCGTGGAGCTTTTGTCAATTCCTCTTCATGCATCCTAATATAATTTAAGGTCGGGTTAAGGCCTAAAAGAGGAACTTCTTTCTCCTCCTTTACGTACTGCCAGAGTCCCAGCCCTTTTATATAAATCTTTATTTTTATTGCCCATGCATGGTAGTTTTCAGTAGTATAGATTGATGTAGCCATTAAACTGGATGATCCAAAAGATGCAGTGGATAAGGCCATATGAGTTATCAGTTTTCAAGTTTTAAAGGAGGGCACCTTGATTGACAATGTTGCTTCAGGTTTCAAGATTACAACTAGAGCTCTGATACCATGTTATGTTGTTACTCTCCAGGCAACATAAAGGTTTTAAGAGGAAAAAAATGTATATGAGCTAGAAGCTGAACACTTGAGCTTTAGAGAGATTTTTTCGTATTTTGCTATTGTATTTGTATCTTAGGCAAGGAAGATAGAAAAAGGATTCATATTTCATTAGATCATAAGCAAAATATATACATGGTAAAGTACACATTACATTTATTAGAAAAATGCAGTCCATACATGTAAGGTGGTAATTACCCTAAATATATGGATCATCAACCATTTCTAATCACCAACATTAACTCTTTTCTTAGTAACAAAAGCACGCATGCAACCTCAATTCCTAACAAAGTTGCGGTATCAAACTAGTAAATAAGCCTTCGCCTTTAGGTTTGCATGTCTATTTGAAGAAATCTAAAGTGGATCTCTATTTTATATTTTTATTATATTTTTTTTATCTCTTTATAAGAATATCTTGATAATTTTATTAAAAAGATTAATAATTTGAAAAAAAAAGTAATCAACTAATAAATGTTTGAATTTTGAAAAATTGCAATAAAATTTTTTTTCTTTTTTAAGTAAAACTTTGCATGGGTATAAGTCCTTTGGCCTTATTCAAATGGCAACACTTCACTTATCTGGTTCGAAAACCGCTGGACAAAAAGAAAGTGAATAATGGCAGGATGGCTTTGCAACAAAACTGAAATAAACATACCTCTTCTCATCCTTCCTAATTTCCATTTGTCGTCGTCATAATATTAGTTACATCCGTTAGATTACACTGAATTAATGACTATGAACTTATGTTACAATAGCCCAACCCCTCGTCATAAATAAATACACCTCTTCTCATCCTTCCTAATTTCCATTTGTTCTATTTGACATCTATTACTCTGGTCAATTTGTGAGAAATTAAATCTAATAATAATTGACAACAGCCATCTCCAAATTTCTTTCATCTCGACAGCTGTTATCCATGCGTGGAATTGAATGTAAGTCCTACGAATAGAAATGGAATGAATCTTATCCTTCAGAATTCTGGTGCAATGAATGCTATACAAAGAACAGAAGCAGACACCCGAAGTCGGTGTAAAATTCCGTGCACAAGTAATAAACGTCCATCATCCGATGTGCAATCTCTGCTTCTTGCTTGCTTCCAGAGAAAATTTGGGTTTTTTTTTTTTAAGGACAAATCCTTCTATGCTGTAGTGGTTGGTTTTTTTAATTAAATAAAATAATCATTTTTTCAGCGTTAAAGAAAAAATAACGAACAATTTAAGTGTTAAAAACTATTGTAGCAAGCTATTTTATATATATACGAAATTGCCCTTATCTTTATCTGTTCTTAGCGTATTCAAATTATCACACGTTCTCATTTACAAAATCTCACTCCGAAACCATAATGTCATACAACACAAAATCATTAAAAATTCAAGTATTACGATTTTGAACAAATAAGGAATTTCAGGTAAATTGAAATTTTAATGAAATTCATTTTAGAACTATATTTATTTCTTAAATTTTCAATTACTGTAAAAACCGAATTGAATTTGGTGATTTAAATGTCACTTTGGCACAAGGTACGAAGCCATGGCTATTAAAACTAGCATTTGGACTTGTTCAATTTCTAATTGCATAATGAATGTCAGTCATTGATCAAAATGGACAGCCGTTAACCCCTCTCAATGCTGGTCAAATAGCATTTTAATGACACTCTAATAATCCAGCTTAGTCTAATCAACAAAATCATGCAATTTCATGTAATTTTTCAACCAAAAAATATAGTAAAATGAAGATCAACTCAACACCAATAAATATAAATTAAAATGTTACAAAAAAATAAATTTCAAGCATAAATGAATTCTTTCACTAACTTGAGAGTGAACCAAGGATAATAAAGAAAAATTTCACCACGAAATTATCTCTTGCAAATGAAAATTTAGATAAAGAAAAATAAACATTCACATGGGCCACCAAAATATTATGAAATGCAAAGAAAGCCAAGACTTTTCAAATATTCATTTTAACAAAAGATCATTTTATAATAAAAATGTTGTTTTTTATAGGCATGTATAAATGATGGTTAAAATTTAGCTAACCCTAGTTAACTTAAATAAAATTTAAATCAAATAAAAGAAAACACAAAAAAAGACAAATTATATAAGTTTTCTCAATTTAATTTCAATGCATAATTTAAATATTAACATACTTTAACATATTATATTTGCATGCTAGTATCTTCATGCAAATTTTCCTTGATTAAATTGGCCTTGATTCGAATTTTTCGATTTGAGTGTTTGATTCGGATTGATTGCTCAAATTCAATTTGAAGAGTTGTTAGCATTTGAATTTGTGTTGAAAGTCATTAAGAACTCAAAATCTTCAAGGAGAATGCATTGGAGAAGTTTTGGAAGCCAAAGCATGTAAAAGGGACTTGAAATTGCAAAAAAAAATGATTGGAAAGCAGAATGTAGGCGTTGCGGCAGGAGGCTCAAAAATTTGTGCACAACACAAAGACCTGGCGTTACGGTGCCATGTCGTAGCATGCAAGGAGCACGCGTACAATGTTGGTCCACTTGCATGCACAGGTGTGTCTTGCGCGGGGCTTGTTGCACACGCATCAGGGCCCTTCTTTCTTCACTTGTTTTCAACTCGATTTTCATCCGATTTGACTTTCATTTTTTTCATTGGCTTCATATGGAGTCGCTTCATAAATAAGGATGCCTTGGATTACCGAAAATGATGCTTATAATGCTGGAGATTTATTCAAATATGTCATTCAAACCTACGCTTGATTTTCTTATTTGTCAAGATATTTTTGAAATTGGCATGCTTTGCTCGAGTACAAAGAGGGCACCAACCCTAATTTTAATAAGTTTACTTCGTTTGACTCATTAATAATTTTAATGGATATGATTTGTATACAAAGAGGACACCAACCCTAACAACCTATATCTTTGACACTAATATCTATCATGATAAATCATGTAAGTCGTTTTGACTAAGTGAAAACACTTACATTGATAAAGTGCTGAAGAAATTCAGTTTGGAAGTCTAAAAAGTTGACACCCATGAACATTGATATGTATCTCCTAAACAAAATATGTTCTAAAACACTAGAAGAAAGAGAGAGAATGAGTAAGATCTTGTATACATCTATTATTTCATTTATCACATACACCATGTTATGTGTGGGGGTTAATATCTCAAAAGCTTTAAATTTTTGTAGTAGATACCAATCTAATCTAGGCCAAGAGCACTGTACTAGTGACAAAAATATCTTAAGTTAACTTAGAAAGACTAAATATATGCTCTTAAATTCAAATCCTAAATCGAAGTTTGTGTTTTGTCTAAATAAGGGTGTTGTCCACTAGAAAAGCTCTAAACAAAGCATTGTTGTTGATTCTATAATAAAGTCTGAGTAAGATTCTTAGATGAACAATTTATTCCTAAACTTGAAATGGTCTTAGACACTATTGATCTCATTGAGCTCCATTGTAACAACAATAGAGTAATAACATAAGCGAAGAAACCATGGTCTTGCCAAAGGTCCAAACATATTCTCAAATAATTCCACCTTATTAAGGAATTTATTCAACATGAAGATATGCAAATAAAGGTGGATATAAAAGGAAATTTGGTTGACTTATTGACAAATTCTCTATTGTAGTAGAAGCATAATAGGCATGTAGTTGCATATGGGATTAGACTTATGCATGATTAGCTATAAGTGCAAATTGGAGATTATAAGAGTAGATGCCCTTTAGCCAATCAAGGTAGTGCACATTTGTAATTATTTTTTAATAAATAAAATACATTTCTATTGTTTATTTAGTTTTATACATGCACTACAGCAGAAAGGGCTTTTAGCAGCATTTTTTTTTTTTGTTTTAGCGGCATTTATAAACGCCGCAAATAATCTTACTGGCGTTTGACCAAACGTCGGTATAAGCTGCATCGGTAAAGGTTTTACCGGTATTTCAATAAAACGCCGGTAAAACCTTATGAAAAACGCCGCTAAAACCCGTAGTTAACAGCGACGTTTTTTAAGGTTTTTACCAGCGTTTTTTAAATGCTGGTAAATTCAATCACACCCGCCAATTTATTTCCCGCTGTTTTTTGGCGCGAAATTCTGTCGGGATTAATACCCTATAGCGGCATTTTTGGGGTTTTAGCAGTGTTTTTATTTTTTTTCGCGTCTTATCAATCTTACGTTTTAGAATAATTTGCGACGATTCGCAATGTTTTTAGCGGCGTTTTTATCTTATAACGGCATTTTTTTAAAGTTATAGTGGCGTTTTTATGGAGTTTATAGCGGCAGTTTTTTAGTTATAGCGGCGTTTATTTATATACCTTTTTGGCACAATTTTGCCTGTTTCATAGGCCTTTTTCCCTGCTTATTGATTAAACTTCTTGCTTATAATAAATATCATGCAAAATTTAATAGATAAATTGATAATATATGCAAAACAATACTGTCTAAAAATACATACAAAAAATGCTTGTAACATCATTAATAAAATATTTAATAAAAAGTATTATCAGAATTCTTGTCGTACATAAATACAATTGTTAATCCTAATATTGTTTAGATACTTTATTTGGGAATTGTTATGAAGCTTGTTGGAGCCAAAACTCTTTACATTATGCCTTGCGAAAAAAGTTAAAAGATTTTAGAAGAACGAAATACAATAATAGCAAACAATGTCCATTAATGGTCACCTAATGTAGAATAAAGCACAAAACTGTACGAATTATTTGGTTAATAGTCTTGTTGTATGCAAGTAGATGTATCGACAATATATAATTACAAGTATAAAATATTCTCATATCAAAAACTGAATGAAGAATTATATCCTTATTTATGTATTATCTAGATCCAACATAGTATCAACATATGGTCCCAACCACAAGATATAAGATTTAGTTTTACGCTTCACACAAATGCAAACACAAGAATAAATTATTGACATATAAGCACAATCAGTAACAAATAATTATGAGTGATGCAAAATGCCAATGGCACACAAAACGTATCCAAATTAGAAATTCTAACAAAGTGCGTCAGTAAACTTCTTCAGTTAGAGTTAACGAAAAGACACGAAATATAATTATTTCTCATAAAACCATATGGATTGCAAACAACAAATAAAACAATCATCGAATAATTTCAACACTTTATATCCACATACAAACCGGCCCTCCAATCAGCTGGATTTCACCAATACGTATTTCTCGAACATAAAAAACAATTTACCAGAATGTAAATACAAACTTAATAGTTCTCATCTGAAGAGTGCTGGTTACTTAATGGATGAGGTACCTATGACACATAAATGAACAATCCATGGATAGTAATTTTCATATAATTACTTGATTTAAAGAAATTTGTTATATGAACATATCCTGTAAACATTACCTCTCCACTAGGTGGCTCGTCATTTTGCTCTGGTGGTAAGCCTAACGATACACAAATCCTGGACAACTAAGATTCAACTGTGTTAATCCTATTACCAAGTGCTTTTTGTAGTGTTCTCACTTGATCTTCCAATACTCTTATTCTGTCGTCTGCCTCATTATTCATACTTGAAGGGTTGTCTGAGTGGTGAGATGATGATGTCGATGTCAATGCCGATGTCGATGTCGATGCCCTGTACATGCTAGGCGTTGGACTTAATCCTAATCCACGTACTCGACCATGTCTTTTTGGTCTCATCACTTGAGCAAATGCATTATCCTTCATCTCTGAAAGACTTGCATTTGACTCTTGGATAGAACTTTGTAACTCATTTATCTTCTCTTGGAAGAGTTCCTAAACCCATTGTAAAAAGCAGTGTCTTATTACATGAAATTTATCACAACCACAAATAAAGTAATAGAAACTAAACTTACGATTGCGTGTATAGAGTCTTGATCAATTGGTCTCTCATCTTTACGAGTCCGATGGGTGGCTATAAACACTTTGGCTCGTGACGGTTATTCACCACTTGATGTCTGTTCCTCGGATGTAGAAAGATACAATTACAACAAGACCTAATCATATGGTTAACAATGAGAGCAAAAAAACTGACCATTTCATTCATTAATCGTGTTATACTCTTTATTCCTCCAGTATGTGTCATTGTTTGAACAGAACGAGTCTTTCTATTTGTTTTGCTACGTCTCTGAAACAAAGAAAATATTTAATAAAAAGATACAATTCATCATTACGTAACTAGACAAGAAAGAGCAAAAATTATATTATCTGCCCCTACTTAGAATGCTACTGTGTTACAAGAGTCATCCACTGATCTCATGGAATTCGATCTGGTTTATTATTGATAAGGTCATCAATATTGGGATACCGTTCGTAATACTCTACTTTCAGGTCATACTTATAGTCTTTTTATTTCTTACCCAGAGACTGTAACACATATTTGTCTCCTTCTATAGGGTATGTAAACCTAACCTGGAAAAAACATACAGCATTAAATTGTGTTATTGGGCCCATAATAAATAATGCGATAGTATGCGTAGACAATAATGTAATATTACCTTAACAAATCCAAGAATCATTTCTTTCTCTGATGCCGGAATTCACCTCCAATCTTGTATAATTAAAGGGAGTAATTGACAATTCCTTGCTAAAGTCCCCAAAAAACTAGCCAACACACGAGCTCCGGGTCTTACTCCTTGATTCATATTGTCAAACTACACCGTGACCTTCTCACTCGGAGGTATATTCTAAAGTTCTGACATCAAAGTTGGTCCCCTTTGTTTTGTTTCTGAGTCTTGATATGTAACACATATGAGAAAAAATAACATATCAGTCAATAGTGCTTGATAATAAAATGTCATAATATTTAATACCATGTTGTCTTTTACCAATTATGGTTAGGGTGTTGTCTTGATGTTGACTTCGTGGTTCAACGCTTTGTGAGGATTGCCCCTCAAAGACCATTTGTATATCTCTTTTTCTCGGCATTTTTAAGCTGTAATCTACAAAAAAAAGTTCTTGTTATTTATAGATTCATATGTAAATAATTAAGAAAAAAAAACATATATAAAAGATTGCCTCATGTAGATAAAGAAATCAATAACACATCAAAGATAAAATTTTAGTTAACCTTAACTAACATTGTGGTCATCATCATCCTATAACTATTACTCAGTAAGCATATCAACGAAAATGTCGTCTATATCACTCCTAACCAACACAAAATCATCATTCTCTGTCTCTATCTGATTTACTAAATGGAGAATATTCAAACTATCGTGAGGGGTATTCACATCAATGTTACCCCCATCAGATACAACATCTGCTAAATCAAAGGTATCTCTAGACCTTATGGGCAAAGGAATAACCCATTGTTCATCTCTTCGATTTTGGACAAAGATAACTTGTTAAGCCTGAGATGCAAACACAAAAGGTTCATCAAGTATATGATCACTAGTATGAATTAGGTGAGCAAAACTTATTAGTGTAAATCCTTGTGCGTCATGTGTTATCCCTCTACCGTGAGTAACATCAACCCAGTCACATCTGAATAGTACAATCTTAAATTCATCGTAATAGTTGAATTCAATAATATCAGTCAATGTACTATAGTAAGTCACATCGCCTAACACCGGCCTTGAGTCGCTACTACTGGCATAATTTTGGGTTTTAGCTACTACCATAACTCCACAATTATGTGTACTCATGTCTTTCTCATATTCTTTCGTTCGAAATCTATACCCGTTATACAAATCAAAACATTTGAACCTCCTTGCTATATAGTTTGGACCACGCGCAAGGGTTTTGATTTCAGTAATGAGATCTTTATCATCGTCAATGTCTAGATCTTTTGCCTAAAAGCAACATAAATAGTTATTTGTTAATGTCCACTAATATACATATATATAAAGAGAATTATATATCAAAAAAAAAAAAAACTTCATTTACCTTTACGTTGAACCATTCATGAAATGATTCGCTGTGTAAGCAGTCAATCTCATGTTGAGTTAGTCGTCGTCGACGATGCTATCTTTTGATAGCGTTGATATGTTCTCTATAATTTAGGGACAAATAAGTACAATATCATCGCAAGTAAACATGTCGATATATTCATGGATATGTTCATCGTCAAAGATAACTTACTCTCAACACCTTCGAACTATATCTGAATCACAATTGAAAAGAACATAACATTATGCCTGAACCCACATATTTTCATCCATCATGAAACCTTGAACACTTTCAGACGGTTGTCCAACCTGGGGAAATAGGATTGACTTGGACCTAGGTGTATTAGTTGTGTTTTTTTGGCCTTACGATGATTTTTCGTCATCTAGATATTGGGCACAAAATGCCAAACACTCTAAAGCAAGAAATGTTTCAGCAATCGAACCCTCTGGATAAGCTTTATTCTGGACAGTCGATTTTAAAGTGCCTAATGACCTGATAAATGATAGAGTGTGAGCTTACCTTCAAGAAAAGACTATGAAGTATATTTATTTATAACATTTACCTTTCGATTGGATACATCCATCGGTACTGCACTGACCCAACAAGCCTCGCTTCTGCAGCCAGATGAACAACCAAATGCACCATAATTGTGAAAAATGTAGAGGGAAAATTTTTTTCCATATTACAGAGTGTGAGCACAATCTTTCTTTCAAGTTGCTTGAGATCACAAATTCAAAGTGACTTAGCACACAAAGCTCGAAAGAAGTTTGATAGTTCAGTCAGAATAGAACTTACTTTTGTAAGCAATACACCTCGTAATGCAAGTAGAAGAAGTTGTTGCATTAATACGTAACAATCATGAGTTTTTAAACCAGATAATTTGTGTTGTTTACAAACACATCGTGAAATGTTTGAGGCAAAACCATCCGGGAACTTAACTTGTTCCAACACTCCATAAAAAATTTTTCTCTTATATGACGCCATCGTATAGCAGGCCAGAGGTAAATAGGTTTTTTTTTAATCTCACTGTTGAGGCCATAACTCCTTCCTTATGTTCATCTCTTGCAAGTCCAGACGAGCATGAATGTTATCCTTTGACTTACTATCAATATTGAGAATTGTATTCACCATACTGTTACAAACATTTTTCTCAATGTGTATCACATCAATGTTATGTCTTATTAAATACGATTGCTAATAAGGTAAGTGGAAGAAAATACTTTTTTTCCATGTTTTTGGTTGGACCCTCGTAACTTCTTTCTACATCTTTTCGTACCTGAACTTGATATTTTTCAATTGATCCAAGATTACAAACCCAGACGGTGGAACTGGAGTAGATCTTAATTTGATTGTCCCGTCAAATGATTTTGCATCAAAGTGAGACTTATGAGTGATATCCAAAAACCGACGATGGCCCATGAAACAAAACTTTTTGTCATTCCTCAGACGTCTGGAGTCTGTCTCTATATTACAACAAGGACATGCAAAACAACTATGAATGTTCCACCCAGAAAGATTACCATAAGTTGGAAAATCATTTATAGTCCACATAATTGCTGCATGTAGTTGAAACATTTGATCAGATGAGGCATCAAACGTTTCCACCCCTACCTCCCATAAGTCTTTAAAGTCTTCTATCAAAGGTTACAAGTAAACATCAATATCATTACCAGGCCCAGAAGGACCGAGAATTAACAATGAGAGCATGCAGAATTGTTGTTTCATGCACAACCATGGTGGTAAATTGTAGGGAAGTAAAAAGACCGGCCATATGCTGTAAGTGCTTTGCATAGTATCAAACAGATTGAAACCATCGCTCGTTAAACTCAATCTACTATTATGTGGTTCTTCACCAAATATAAGGTAGATCAAGTCAAAGTTTTTCCATACTTCTGAGTCAGTCGGATGTCTCATAATTCCATCCTTGGTACGGTGTTTATCATGCCAAGTCATCAACTTTGAAGTTTTTAGAGACATGAATAACCTTTGAAGTCTCGGCTTGATAGGAAAATACCGCAACACTTTCGACGGAATTTATTTTTTCTTAACCAAATTAGAAATTTCTATCGCACTAGATGAATCACTCTCAGAATTTCTCCACCGAGACACCCCACAAACTGAGCATAAGTCATCAGAAGCTTTTTCTTTCCAGAATAGCATACAGTTATTGGGACAAGCATGAATTTTCACATATTTAAGTCTTAAGGCTTCAATAATCTTTTTGGTTTCATGAAAAGAGTTTGGTAGTGTCTCACCCTTTGGAAAAACATCTTTTAAAAGCTTAATTAAAGCATCAACCGATTCGTTAGACCAACCATAACGACATTTTATATTATAGAGATGCAAAACGAATGACAGTTTAGTGAAATTCTCACACCCTGGATATAATTCTTCCTTAGTATCTTCTGTTAATTTCCTGAAGTCTTCCTTTTCTCCAACAAAATTTTCTGGATATTCTTCCATCATAGTATCATCGATGTTGGGCTCAATTGCATCTCTGCCATGATTACATGTATTGAAAAGTTATCCAAATACCCCAAAAACATCATGTAATATTTATGTTATGGAATTATCTGTACTCATTTCTTTTTGTACTTGGATACCTGGGGTTAACTCTTGTGTGACCATAGATTCACCGTGACAATACCAAGTCGTATAACCAATCATAAATCCATGAACCACTAAATGGTCATACAGTTCTATCCGATTTTAGTAGTAATAATTAACACATTTTCTACAAGGACATGAAACCTTGTCAGTACTTGATTTACCTTGAAATGCAAAATCAAGGAAGCTATTTAACCCTTCTAAAAATTCTGCGGTAACTATTGGTAAACTCATCCAACTCTTACCCTTGCGAGTATCCATAACAACGTACTGATAGATAATAACACAGCTAAAATTATACCTAATGTAACCACCAAATCAATTAGACCATGTGACATTTCATAGTTATATTGCAAACACAAATACTCATCCGTTAACTTCAATAATAAAACATGAGCTTTTCTTTTTAATTTCTAATTTTATGTGTTTTTGAAAAAATTAAATTGTTAATATTTAATTTTAACAATGAAAGTTACATCCCAACAAGCATAATAAAACATCATAATTAATTATGAAATTTTGTGTTTTGTGATGGAATATGATCAATTGTTTGTTTTGGTCTAAATCTAATCACTATTGAAGCCCTAACCCACCTTTCATCTTCTCATTACTCCACGAAACATGACTTAACATTTATACTACATATGCATCATTAAAATTTAATTATAAAGAAAATTTTATGAAGATGTCACTGAACTTTGAGGTTAAAATGATTTACCAATCCCAATTCAACTAAGTATTAAATTGTATACTTTAAATCCATGTTCCACCCAAGACTTGATCAGGGGAATTCGAGCATTATAAAACTGAGTCACTATGGATGTGTATAGGCACACTTATTTTCTGATTTGTGGATCGTAATTACTTTTAACTTTATTGTCGATGTGAGTCACCAACTTTGGCCTTTACTCTTTTTTTTTTTTAAGTTTATAAAAAAATTATTAGGATAGATCAGAAATAGTGACAAAAATAAAGACGATGGATAGGACAGAAAATATTTAAATAATGAATAAAAACATTTGTTTAAGTTAAAAAAATTGATGATATTTGAAATAACAAGAAATAAAATCGGCTGTGTACTTTTCGTAACTTGTACTTCAACTAATTCAAAGGAGCATTTATTTGAAAATGTTAGCCTAAATTTGGGATCCCATAAATTTCCATATACGATGAAGCACTCAAATCACAACCATTCCTAGTTTTTCATCACAATCCCATCCTGTGCCACATTTCACTACCAATTTTTCCATTTCTTTTTTTTTTTTTTCGAATTATTTTATAATAAAATTATCATACCAATATGTTAAAAGTTCCTGAAAACGAGTTACATTTGTTTGGCTTTATGGATGTTCCTCTGAACAATTCATCGTAAAGCAAGAATCCTTTCTTTAATTCCAAATAAAATATGAAATAAAACTAAATAAATGGACAACAAAAAGAATTGCAGGGATGGGGAAGGCTAGGAAAAGAAAAAAAAACCTTTTCAATGGACAACAAAAAGAATTGCAGTAAATTGTTTTTATTGTTTGTAGCCTCTAAATACAAATTGGCCAAGACGAAATAATCATTTGCGATTTATTAATTATAAACTCAAATAAATTTAATGTTTATTTAGGAAATCGAATTAAAATTATTATAAATAAAGATACAAAACTTAATAATTTTAAATAATGAATCAAACACTTCCAACTCAATACCACATACAAACCAACCCTCCAAATCGGTTGGATTTCAATCATTTGCTCCAAATAATGATAAAGAACGTAACAATTAACATACTTTAATAAATAATAAAAAACAAAAATAAATCTAAAAATTTCAAAAAACTTACAACTTCGTCTCCAAATGAGAGCTAAGGTGAAGAAGAGCAGAATTCAGTCTTCAAATGAAGAAGAAATGGTCGAAAACTGTCAAAAACATGCCTGGAATTGGCGAATACAGCAGCCACAACAGGAGAAAAGAGAGTGCAGCGGCAAAAGGAAAAATGGGAAAAGAAAGAAGAAGTGTTTGCGCGCTAGGTTTAAAAAGACATTTAGTGGCGTTTTTAAAAGAGATTTACCAGCATTTTTATAAACGTCGGTAAAACATGCTTTTTAGGGCGTTTTAGTAAAACGCCGTTAAACCGTATTCTTTTAGCGACATTTGGGTAAACGCCGCTAAAGCTTCATTCTGTCGTAGTGATAGTTTATGAATATGATTGTAAAAACAATATATCTTTAGAGTAGTAAAACCGAGTTGGAGAATCAGATAAATTGATTATGCTTTTCTTATGTGCTTATTAAAATAGTCATTCTAGAAACCGTACGTAGCCTAACATTACCCAAATTTTGGACACTAGTAATGGTGATGAGATTATTATAGTGTTCAACAATTCCATCGAAAAGTAGCAATAGTTTATATGTATCAAAGTTGTTGCATGCAACTAGTGTAATACATAGGTGGATATTGTATACTAGGCATGTTTACTAAAGTGGCCAGATAAAAGGATTCTATATAAAAGGTACGTCATATGTCTATAGAAATATCCTCTTAATTTGATAAGTATAAGTGGTCTTTCGATTTGAGATCATCGGACTATTTCGTATAAAGATTGATACAGTTTGACACTATTTAACTTGCCAGTATAATAAGGGTTTCCATAAGAATGGTTTTTAGTTGTATCAAGACATATGTATAAACTACAATATACCAACAAATGATTTGTCACTCTCAAGTATGAGAGTGGTATTTCACATAAGCTTATTGATTAGTATCTATGATAATAAATATATGGCTACAATAGGACATGGTTGTTACCTTGTCCATGTCATTTGGTCTCAATCAATATTAGGTCATGTAGAAGACAGATTGAGATAAATGTGTTTTTTATGTCTTAACCTCAAAAGATATATTATGACGAAGGATATTCATTTGATTATTCAAACTGAAGTTGTATTTTGACAGTTGATTAGATGAGTAGTCGTAATTTATTACTAAAGTCTATTCAACATCTTTGTTTGGGTTTTATTTAAATTTAGATACTATTAGCCAATAAAGAACTTATAGGTCACATATATAAGGGGTTGACCTAGCTTTAAAGGCATGAAATTTACTAATCATAATGGAAAATGTGTGAATAAAGAGTTTGGGTTGACTTGCTAAAGGCATTTAGATAAAGCTGAAAGTTCTAATAGGATTTTAGCCTAGTGTACAATCGTGTGTCCCTTAGACTCACACCCGTGTTAGGAAATAGGTTGATAAGCTTATTGGATTAGGGTTTGACTTAGTCAATGGAATGACTTGCCAACGCATGCTTGTGTAAGGCCAACACATGACCATATGTTTGAGGCACCGGTTTTTGCCGCACCAAGCGAGGACAGACTTGCCACTCTTGTTTAACCACCCTAAACGTGGTTAAGAGGAGCGCATAACGGGTTTGTGGCCCGTTATGGAGTCTATAGAGTCGCCACCTGGGAGTAACCCCCGGGAAAATATACATCGGTAAGGATGACCGATTTATGGATCCCTTGCAAAGGACCCAACTACCTCTCACCTGCCCAATGGGTCAGGTTCGGAGAGTCAGGTACGACAATGGGAAGGTGTTAGGCACCTATGCCGCCTGGAATGAAAGCCAACCTCCACTATTGTGGTTCGTTCGTTAAGCGCATTACCGAGTTTAATTAAGTTTCGTATTATCACACAATGTATTATTAATAATCATGCATATATAATAAATTACACACATTCACAAAAATAATAAAATATGAAAAAGAAAATAAATAAAAATTACAACCATTTTCCATACACTTCTATACATTGAATATAATCCTAAACAAACCTATAAATTAAATACCTACAAAACAAATTAGGTTAGTCATAAAACATAAAACAAAATCAACATCCATACCATAAAATGAAAATAAAATAATAATAATAAAAAAAATTAATATTACATCCCCTTGCACATACCCCCTATACATTGGATCTAATCCTAAATAAGTCTAAGAATAAATAAATTCTGTAAAACCAATTTTTGTTAATTAATCCAACAAATAAAATAAATATATAGATATACAAAATGAATAAAACCCGCAATACAAAATTTGGTTATGAGCAAATTATAATTTATGAAATAAAAGTAAAAATGAAGACTATAGTTAGAGACTTAGTCCAAATAAAAGCAGCCCATCTAAGGAACAACCAAAATGCAGCCCAGCCGGCCCGCCCAAGAGTAAACAGCATGCAGCCCAACCAGGAAACCCAAAAATAAATACACACGCAGACACAGTAGGTAAAATAAGCAAATTCCCTTCCCCCAGCCGCGACTCGAACCCAAGCGCCCGACGTAATAAACCTTCCGCCTTATACCACCAAGGCAACAGCCGCATTCTCAAAGCATAGATGCAAAGTTTTATATGTATAATAGACAGGGACGCACACAAAATCTAACAAATCCATTTCCCGCAGTTTGAACCCAGATTGGTTAAGGTCAACCATGCATCTCATGACCACCAACACAATCAACTTACGAAGCTCCTGTGGGATACACAATTAATATAAAGACACATAGGGCATGAGGTCTGCTCCACTGATTATTTGTTATGCATGCATGCAGTATATTATGCTACACAGACATACACATATATACAGGATTGAAGATACAGAAAAAAAAAATACGATACAAAATGTATATAAAGAAATATCAATACATACAACAAATTGAACACAAAATACGAACAAAAAAAAGTATTTAAAATACAAAACATAAATGCAATAAAATGCAAACTATATAAAAAGTATCAATATACGAAATAAATCATATGCAAAATATAAACAAAATTACAGTATGAAAAAAAAAAGAATGTGCAAAATATACATAAGATATAAATAAAAAAAAATGAAATATGTATACATAATATTTACACATGCACCAAAATACAATAAAAAATTAATACAAAATATCAACATATTTATGAAAAATATAATACGTAAATTATTCATACAGAATATCCAAACAACATTTGCATATAATACAATCTTTATATACATTAACTAATAAAAATAAATAAATTATTTATGAAAAAAAAATCTCCCTCGAGAACGTACTTGAAAATTTTTGATTCAAAATTTATAAGTATTGAATTGAGAACCTAGTGAGCACACAGATTGATTTTTAAATATGCTAATTTGATTCAGAATTTTTTTTTTTCTTTGGTTTTTCTTTGTTTAACCTTTTCTCTCTGTCTTCTTCACCGACCCCTGGAAATTTTTTTCCTCCCGTATTTATAGACACAGGAAATTGTGCTCATAACTATTTTTTTTTTTTTTTACCAAAAGAAAATATTAAAGTGCAGCCGCCCTACTACACCCTGCCCAAAGAAAAGGCCAAGTCATATTTAAGTGCAGCCGCCCTACTACACCCTGCCCAAAGAAAAAGCCAAGCCATGCACGCACACAGTCAGCACTTAATGTGCTGGCCCAGCAGAAGAGAGAGAGAGAAGCTGCGCAGCAGAAAAGGAGAAGGCATGCGATTATTCAGTGCGCGCGTGCATGCCACGCGCCAACTGTAGGCCCAACCTTGGGCCCTCCCCTCCAGCTGGACCAGCACTCCTGCCACGCACTGGGCCTCCTTCCTCTCTTCTTTTATTTCTCCTTCTTGACTTGGGCTGGCTGCATGGGCTTGGGTTTTTTCTTTTTTTCCTTTTATAATAAAATAAACACACTTTTTTTTCTTCTTTTTTTTTTTTATAAAAAAAACATAAAATAAACATTTTTTTAAACTCATCTATCTTCGGCTCAACATCTCAAAAATTCTAAATCAACATCCAAGTTTTTTATCATCGGGAGTGACCCTGTTAGGGTCCAAAATAGGATGTCTACACCAACAGATTAAGAAATAAATACCTATTTTATAATCATGATGAGTCAGGGCATACGACGATATGCATTAGTGCATGTTGGTGTACAGTAAACAAAATCATAACATATGATTATGTATGTCAAGTACAAGTGTGCATGTACCCTAGAGTAAAAGGAAACTTTATTTCTTCATTCATAACAAACTGTTTATGATTTGAAAGCTCTTTCTTTCTTTCTCTCTCTAAAGATTTCTTTGACTTTTCTCTACGTTTCCCATTTGCTCACTCATCATGCTAGGGCTCGAGATGTATAGTTGGACCTCTAAAATTTTTTGCTTTATTTGGATATGATAAGTGCCACCCCAAAAGGGTTGGATAACAAGCTCTGTTTATGTATCTCATTGCCACATAAAGACTATCAAAATCGACTTTACAAGTGTAAGTTCTAGAAAACTCTATGGTTGAATATGTCATGTTTTGTATCTTTTTCTATAACAAGATCCTAGATGGAGTGATTTGAGACTTAGTTTGTTTTAATAATAGATATTTTATTGTACAGTCACCCCTATCAATAACTCATCTCACCTTAACACTAATGTAGTTAAAGACTTGGAGATTAACTAACTACTTCTCGGATATGCCAGAAGGATAAAGTAGATACAATAGATCGAAAAAGGTATGTAATCAAAAAATTGTAAAGACATTGACTTGAGCAAAGTTCTTTGTCACAAAAAAAAAAAAAAAGGCTAAATGACATATTGCCACCTAAGGTTTCAGTTAATTACAAGTTGACACCCACAAAAGTTTTAAAAACCAAATACTCACTATTAAAGAGGTATTTTTATCTTTTTAAATTAAAATAAAAAATAAATTTTATAAAAATATTAAAATATAAGTTTAAAATAAAATAATATTAAAATAATAATAAAATTTTAATAAATTAATAAAAATTAAAAAATAAAATAAATATTTAAAAAGCAATCACTGCACCAACAACATCGCTGTCTTTAACCTCATTAGATGGCTGTCTGATTTTATTAATGACTAGATCTAATCATTATTATGATAGAAGCGACTAGATTTGATCGTCTCCGCCATCAGAAAAGACCGAAAATAGTCAAAATTAAGTCATTCTGATCATTTTAAGTCGTTTCTAATGGTGGAGACAACCAAATCTGGTTACATCCGCCAGATTTTTAGTGGCCAGATCTAGCCATCTCCATTATCATGGTGGCTAGATTCAGTCGTTAATAGAACTAGATAATCATTTCTGGCCATTTGATGAGGTTTATTTTATTTTTTAATTTTTTTATTCTAATTTTGTTTTTAATATTATTTATATTAATTTATTTTTAATATTAATATTATTGAATTATGTAAATGATATTTTGGTCTTTTTATAGTAAAATGGTGGGTACTTGTCTTTTAAAACTTTTGCAGGTGACCATTGTCATTAAGCAAAACCTTGGGTGGCAATATGTCATTCGACCTAAAAAAAAAGATAATTCAAAAGCTATCGTTTAATGTATTATTACATTTCTTTTGTTTTTTCATAATTTATTAGTTTTACGTAGAGCTCGTTAAAATCACAAACATTATTTTTTAATTTATATTTCATAAACTAAACAAAAAAATTTTAAAAATTGTAAAAAGTATTTATAATTTGTAATAAAGTCATTTAAGGAGTGGAATCACGATGGAAGAAATTTAAGATAAGGATATCACGCTAAAGAAATTTAGTGTAGGAAATCAATTATCATTGTCAGGTTACTCTATTGAATTTATATCCACTGTTCTTTGGCAAACTTGAAAAACACGGTGTTAGCCTTATATGGTGGTGTTCTTGGTTTTGTACATTTTTGGGGTCTAATTGATTTATCTCTATTTTTCGATCTACTTAAGAGATTATTACTTAATTCCTGGGCAAGTAACCATAAGACAATTCAATAATATGATCTAAATGCAATGTCCTATATATAGCTCGAACATATGACAATCTATTCAGCACCGCATAACACCAGTCGTTCAACCATTGAACTACCGCTGAGGGATGTTAGCTTTACATTTTAACATCGTCATATTATGGAATAAATGATTACTTCTCTACTACGGGAATTCATACACAAATAAGAGACCTGCCGAAAAGTTTGAATAATTCATTCAAATTTTACAAACCAGCCCCCAAACGGAAAAGTCAATTAATAATAATTTATGGTTTAAATTTTCTAAAACATATTAACTTTTTCAATCTCATGGAAAGAACAATGATTAAAGAAAAAAAATACATGCACATAGGATGGTCACCAACATACTTGCGTAACATCGATATATGAAATACATTATAAATATGATTTATATTCGTTGGTAATATACATCGATAGGCTACCTTACCTAGCCTCCCTACAATCTCATAGAGGCCAACATATCTTAGAGCCAACTTTCATTTCCTTTTGAATCTCATCACATGCCAATAGGGAGTTGTCTTAACAAACACTTTATCACTCACATCAAACTCCAAGTCTCATCTTCTTTTGTCAACATAACTCTTTTACCAATCTTATGCTTGTTTCATTCTCTTTCGAATCGATCTAACCTAATCAATCATCTATTGAGTCATCTCAAGTCTCAAACCCCTTGTTAGATCATTTGTCACATCAATATTATCCTAATATAATAGTGATTGAAACTTCTCCCATAAAGTGCCTCAAGCAAGGCTACTTAAATAGTTGTCTAATAACTATTATAATAGTCAAAGTCTATCAATGTCAACAAATTAATCAAACTCACCCGTGATTAAATAAACGTGCCTTTAGCATATGCTTGATCACGTAATTAATTTTTTTCGTCTGACCATTGGTTTGAGGATGATATGTTGTACTAAAAGCAAAACTTGTACCCAAGGATTTATGTAAACCATACCAAAAGACTTATATAAACCGAGTGTCTCTATCGAATGCTATTGTCTTGGGTACATGTAACACCCTCCTTTAAAAGTATTACCCTCGGAAGGAAAGGTGCTATATCTACTCACTAATTTCACTACGACATGCATTAAATGTCCAAATAGAACTGTTAACATACATAAAATTTCAAAATAATACCTCAATATTTATTGATAAGAAACGTAAGGATGTCTCATCTAAAAAAGTCTAGCAATAAATCAAATATATAATAATCTCATAACACTATGTGTAGAATAACTATAATCCAATAACATAAATATTTGATCAATAATAATAAGTCTCTCAAAGCTAATCACGCCCTTATTGAACTCATGTCTGTTGTCCTGCTCCTTGCCCTATAACTGTTAAGTTCTTGTTACTTGTAACCATGAAAAGTTAGGGGGTGAGTGAAAGTACTCAATAGAGAAGAAGTCTTAGTCTTTGCTTTCAACATAAAGTTGAGTCCTTTTTTACTTGGTCATTTAGGATTCATTTCGATCCTAAACTTGATGAGTCTATGTCCTTTAACAACTAGGGTGAAAGCACTTACCTAACTTATCTTTGCTAGATCTTACTAAACTTTTTCTTTACTTTCCTTAATATGAAGTGTTGAATGGACTAGATCAAGTTAAAGATTAGAAACCTTGGCCATGAGAGTTATTGAATACTATTTTTTTCTTTACAATCTCTATTGGACTACTAATAATCATATGTCTAGTCACAGGCCTATTATAGCCTTATACACCCTTGCTGTGGGTGGATGTATCCTACTACGAACTCTTAGTGCTCCTACTATAAGCAATGCCCTCCTACAAATATGTAAGGAATATCTTATAAGTCCCATCTCAAAACGACCCTCATGATACATATTAACTAATGGGTGAAACGATAACCCATGGTAAACTAAACTAGTGCATGCTTTATTGGGGTGTTAATAGTCCATTAGAAGGGTGGCACAAATATATATAGAATGATAAAAATTACAAACAAAGCTCAAAATTACCCTGATAGAATTCTAGAAATATATACAAAACATAACATATCAATTATAGGATGTTTCAAAATTTATACCTATACCATGGATCTTGTATTTCTTTTATGAGTTAAAGAGAAATCTTATCTATGATCACTATCCAGCCATCTTAGGTGGCACTAGTCATTTCCACATAGAATATGAAGCTTGAAAGAGCCAAATACACTTTTGGGTGCTAGTATAAAAAGTGTAAAGGCTAAGAAGTAAAAGAGATAAAGAGAAAGTGAGCAAAAGGTATAAAACAAAGAAAATGGTTGTGTATCTATAGACTACACGATACATGGTTATGTGTTTTTAAATGAAGAGAGATGAGCCTAACTTGTACATGATACATGGACATGTATGGAAAATTTATGGTCGTGTATCCTATACTTGTCTAACACTATAATGATCATGAAAAAGATAAATATTTGTTAATGGATAAAAATCCTTGGACAATTATCTATTGTTGGCCCTATATAGACACATATACATGTTCTTCATTTTTACACGTGTATGTGTCATTATGAAATGCTTCAATCCATTAAGTATTTGATTTTATCCTACCTAGTTGACACACATGAATGTGCATCAAATGATACATGACTATGCATTAGGCCGAAACCTTAATTTTGACTTTTAACCATATCCATTCAGATTTAGTTAGTCAATTATATCTTTATTCATACATACCTTCTATTTGGATAAACCAATCCTTCATTTTTAGAGCTCAATCAACCTTTATATGTATGTAATCACAAGCTTTCTATTGAGTTGGTAACATCCATATTCAATAGTATCCAAACATAAATCATGAATGAGTTTTAACAAGATGTAACGACCATTACTCTATGCCTGAATAATCTGATATTTGACATACAATACAAGTTCTTTTATCATATTGTATCTCTTGAGGTTGAGACATAAAAATGTGGTTATCCTAGTTTCTTCTCCACATGATGTAATATTGATCTAGACCAAACAACATGAATTGTTCATCAAGTCGATCCTACTATGACTATAGATTTATTGTCATGGATATTAATCAGTGAGCTCACATAAGCTACTGCTGCCATGCTTAAAAGTGACAAATCCTTTATTAGTCTACCTTAGCCCCCACACAAATCTTGATACAAACAATAACCATCTTATAGTAATACTTGTTACAATGGCACATTGCAAGGCATCAAACTATACCAATCCTTGTACAAAGTACTTCAATAGTTATAAGTCAAAAAGTTCACACTTTCTCATTATATTAAGAAGATATCTCTATAAACATAGGAGTCACCTTATAAATGGAATCCTCTTGTCATGGTAGTCCAATAAACATATTTAATGTACAATATGCATCCATGTGTTGCACCAAACTATAAGTAACAACTTTGACACATACAAACTGTCTTCACCTTTCAATGGGATCATTCAACACTATGATAGTCTCATCACCATTATAAACACTCTGAGTTTGAGTAATGTCGAGTCTGCAGAGCTGTTATAGAATAACCAACTTTAGGTGATGACTACTTGTAATAATCAAATCTTCAGTTGTCTAAAGCTTCAAAAATGACCTTTGTATCACCTTATATTGTCATCTTCAAATACCAATTGCCCTTCATACCCAACCATAAATATTGTTTCAACCAATTTTAAAATAAACATAATAAAATTCTACAATTAGAGAGACAAATTTGATTAAAAAAACACACAATTTTAAAGTATTGAAACAACTTTGGATATCTCTACCCTTCACAAGATGAAAAATATTTTTCTAAAATATCATAAAAAACCCCCTACATTCTGTAATATTTCATAAGATACAACTAAAGTTTAAGATTTTGAACTACACTACCCATTTTTTCAAGATCTTCAAACATAATGCAAAACAATCTAATGAAGTGTTACTTATTAAAATGAAGACGATTTTGATGCAACAACTACTTGATTTTGAAGTGAATTTTACATGAAAATGTGCATGATATGCAAGAAACAAAGTTTTCGGTTCTAAGGTTGAAGATGAGGCATTAAATTGGTTTTTCCAGCTAAAAATATATAATACAATAAAAATGGAGTTAAAATTGTGTAAACGAATTAGAAATAAATTATTCTAATTTTAATTTTCAACAATTTAAATCAGTCAGAAAACAACTTTCAAATAAAAAAACTCAATGAATTTATTATATAGCATCAATTTAGAGAATCATGTAAAAAAAAAAAAAAAAGTTATACCTCTATTATTAATATATGAAAAATCAAACGACCAAATTGTAGGGTTTAATTCATTAAAAATAACAATAACAATGGGTGTTTTTAAGATGCTTAAACATTGAAAATGTAGATTTGGGGTAGTGACAATAAATTGCTCTCTTTTTACCTTTAGAGAATAAAGAGTAATTGAGTATTTATACAATTAGATAGAGTTAGATATTTAATATATTGAATCTAAATATTTCAGTAACGGTTGAAAATGATTATACGATATCTGGAGCCCAGAATAAAATATGAACGATAATGCAGTGTTTAATAAGGTTTTCGCCATAGACAATAAAATTCCATCTAGAATTCGTACTAGTCAAAGAACGACCGGTGAAACACGGGGCCGGGATGAGGAAATTGTCCTCCACAATTGCGCAAGTCAATAATATACTCACTATTTAGATCACGTGATTCAAATGTAATAATTACAAACCTGTCATTATTATTATTAAATGATATTTGTTCGTTTTACCTACTCAGAGCACGTGAAAATCACATGTGTTGTTTTTAAATTTAAATTTCATAAAGTAACAAAAAAAATCTAGAAATATGTATAAAGTATTTATAATTTGTAATAATTTCACTTAACCGGTAGAGTCACGAGGGAAGAAATTTAGAAACAGGAAATCAATTATTATTGTCGGGTTGCTTTGTTCAATTCAAACCCACTGTTTGTCTGCAATAGTGAAAAATATTATGTTGAATAACGTTTTATGTATCAGTATGTTATACCAAAATTTTATACCGACTGATGAGATACCTGCCCCAATGTCTGAATAATTCGTTCAAATTTCAAATCAACCAACGAATGGAGAAGTCCAATAACAATAATAATTTCTTGTTTAAATTTTCTAAAGCATATGAAGTTTTTCAATCTTATGAAAAAAAACAATGATGCCTTAAGAACTACCAAGGCCAAGTTAGCCAATTTTGAGTTGGTTTAGAGGATTAAGATGATGAGTTAGAGGAATTTAGTCTATTTATGGAGGAAGTAAACATTGATTAAAGTTTCCATTTTCAAAGTTATTAATAAGACTCATAAAAAATTGTCATGCAACCAATGACTTCATTAAAGCTTTTGAAAAAAAAGATGATCAATAGATTTTCCAAGCATCAAACTCTAATTGTAGAGGTAAAGTTGCGCTTGGAAAAAATTAAGATAGACTATGTTATTTGCAAGAATGCAATAACGAGCCATAAAATCTATGATGGTCAATGGTTGTAACATCCCTAGTGGTGGTTGATTATTGACCTTAACCCACTAATATATGAAACACAAAGCCATAAAACCTATTACAACTTTCTTTATGTTTGACCACTAGAATGATCTTTTCATATTCCAATACATCTTCGCACTCTTAAAGTATGCAATGTAAAGTGAACTATAAGTCTCAGCCAATATCTTATTCCTTGTGAGCTCCTAAAGTTGTCAAGACACGTATTAGGTAATAAAACCCAAAAACAAAACTATGAAGAACTATGTGTTCAAAGTGGACATCATCTTGATAGTGGATTGGGCTATTGGATTAGAGATGCTATGTAATACCCCGCCTGCTATATATTACTGTAGACCATTTTTTTTTTCTTTTTTTTTATAAATATATATATATCTCTAATATATAGCAGTAGGTACTACTCTAACTGCTAACTGAAACTATATGAAAGCTGGTTTATAAATCTGTGATGGGAAACTAAAACCCACTGTACAGTATCTTAAATATAACTCATATTTATAAAATAATAATAATATTTGAAAACATAAAAGATACTGTACAATCCAAATGTATGAACAATCTAAAGCATGCAAGCCACAAACATGCTATCTACTGAAACTAAACATATATACATACATAACTGAAAGCTCAAGTAAAAACCCGCTCAAGCCATATCACACACCAGTCATCTCGTGCTCTAAGCTCAGCTCCCCGAAACACCAACCTGCAAGAAAGGAAACTAAGGGGAATGAGTGACAAGTCACTCAGTAAGCATCTCCTACCTCTACCCTCGGGTAGGCTCTAAACTAAGTTGCCGCTGTTGACTAATTGCTATCTAGGCGAACTTAACTAAGCTCCTGATAGCCTAGTAACTTCTTCTAATCCTCTTGCTTTTCTTAATAATTCTTGCGTTCTGTTAGGATTAGCTAAATTTTTTTATTTCTTTATTTCTGATGTATATCGTGTAGCTTAATCTTTCTTTTATTTCTTATCTTACATGACTTTGGTCTTACTGTCTGTATGCTCTGTCATGTCATGTACTATGTATCATGGTATGCTGAAATCATGTTATTTGCCCTTAAGCCTGTTTACTGAAAACATGTTTCTAAAAACTGTTGTTAGGATCTGAAGATCCAAAACATTGAAAAGCTGAATAAAATTATTTCTGAAATCTCTGTATCTAAATATACTTCTTATGCTGATCAGACTGATGAATACAGAGATTCAGCATCCTGACCAAGTGGATTAAACTATACCAGCGAAATGAAAGTAAGCTGAAATATCCTACTATACCAGTCCTTGGACCAGTAAGCTAAAATCTAACTAATTTGATCGAAGCTAGAAAGCTGAAATCCCACAGATGCCCCCTCGAATTCACCCTAAATAATTGACCAGGATATTGAGCCCTGAATACTGAAAACTGATACAAGTGGATCACTTGATCCCTTTTCTGAAAACACTGTTTAACATGCTATGCTGAATGATGCTATTCATGCATGTTATCTTTTCAATTATCTTTTCTTTCTAATTACAGTTTATCTTACTATTGTATTGTTTTTGTAACTTATTAAGCTTATTAATAAGTTCTATGTTCTATTATGTTTTTGCCAGCTTTATCTCTGTTTTTCTTGTTACTGTTCTCTTTCTGTTTGTGTTTGTGTTTGTGTTTTCTGTTTTCTAATCGTAACCTATCACTAGATTACGCTGCTTAAGTCTATTGATGAGTTTCTTGTTCTATTGTGAGATTAAAGAGTGATTCTGGAAAATATCTTATTTTTTTCTCTTTACTTTTCTTTTCTTCTTTTCTTTTCTTTTCTTTTCTTTTCTTTCTTGTAATTGAAATTCTGCTTATTTCTTTTCTTTTTCTCATTTTCACAAGGCGCACGAGCGTGCACTATTGGACACACGAGCGTGCATGTAGATGCACGGACAGAGAAAAAATATTAGTTTATATACTAACAGGCATGCACAAGCGTGCGACAAACATGCACGGGCTTGTATGGCGAGAAAGGAACGCACGGGCGTGTGTCTAAAGACGCAGAGTCGTGCTCCTTCCACAAGTTGCATATAAAGCCAACAAAAGACCATTCTACCCTCATATCTCACTGAAACAGATTTCTAACTGAGAAATCTCTCTTCTAACCCGATTTAAGGCCTAAAAAGACCATTCTAACCTCGGATTTTTACATGCTATAAGAAATACTTTAAGTTCTTATGTTATGTAGACACATTACTCTAAATTGATAGTGTTGTGATATTACTTATACTATTTCAACTATCAAGAATGATACTTTTTTTAAATGGGTATGTAATCACTTAAACCCTCTGTATAAACACTCCCCCTAATCCTTTATTGGAAGTATTTATGTAATATCACACTTTTTGTCGTAGTTGGCAGAGTCAATACCAAACTTAATGTCAACCTTTTCTTTTACTTTAAGAAGCTCTCGTCACATGTATCAAACCATTGAAAATATGTATCCTTCCTTGTTATTATTTAAATGGTTAGATCGACTTAGCAAATCTTTGATAATACCTTATACATGTTGTTTCATCACCAAAATAATCACAAGCGTGCAAATACTTTTATATATATATATATATATATATATATATATATATATATATATATATCAAAGTCTCACTTTCTAATCCATGTCATAAACTTTTACTATCATGCATATACAATCTCAATAATCTCATTGCATTGTACATTTAATGTATTATATCAACCTCTTCTCTAGCCAAGCAGTAAACTTATGACACTCACTCTTCTTATGGCCCAATTTATCACAGAATAAACACTTAATAATTTTTTCACCACTAGCCTTGTGACCTTCCTCATTATGAGTTTGTTTTTTACCATGACCACACCTTTTGAAATCCTTAGACTTCCTAGGAGCATGATGATAGGGTTTCCTAAGGCTTCCCTCACCCTTATGGAAGGAAGGTTAGTTTAGGTTAGAGTTAGACACTACAAAAACACTATCATGTTTCTCCGTCTTAAGTTATTCTCTTTAGTTACATACTTGAAAATGAGATTATTGATGCTCCAAGTTTCATTAAGTGTTATAGGTAGTTTTACTCTAACGAAAATCAATAGGAAGAGAATTAAGGGCTTGACTCATAATAAATTTATCAGGAACAACAAAATCAAAATTTTTTAGTGTAGGCTGAATACGAACCATCTTATGGATGTACTCTTTAATCTCACCTATATTATTGTATTTCATGCTAATGAGTTCACTAAATAGTTTGCTAACCTCAACATTATAAGAAATTGGTGGACATTTTCTATTGCGGTTAAAAATTTCTTCACATTCTTAGATTCAAGTAAATTACTAAGTAGATGTTCTAAAATGGTTCATTTTAAAACAAGCAAACACAACAATTAGACTTCTCCCATTTGGCATAAATCTCATTTTTCTCAGTAGAACTCTCCTCTATAGGCTTTGGTGGCTCATCCTCACGTGGTGCTAAATCTAAATCAACAATCCCCAAAGCAAATACTACGTCTCCTTTCCACCTCTTATAGTTGGAACCATTCAACATCTTGATACTAATATTGTTATTGTTTACAGTAATACTAACTATATAAAATTAAGAATGCAATAAATTAATTATCTTAGGCAATAAACATAATCCATAGAATTATTAATATTCTCTAGAGTCCAACACATCACTTACACACTTCCTTTAGGCAAGAATGTAACGTGTAATAGGATCCCTTAAAGTGAAGTCACACAAATGAAAATACAATAGTCTAAAAATTTAATGTCTTTGGGAAAATAAATTTCTAAACTACTGCATCTTCTCACAAGTATATTCTCCTTTATTATTTTCAATTTATTTATAAAAATTAAAATATATAACCACTCCCTTTGATAGAAAGTCTTATATTAAAATTTGAAACTCGCCCTCTATCAAACACAAATATAATTATATGAATCTCAATGACTAAACAATTTTAATGAAACTAACCACAATCAATTCAAAAACCTTTTTTGTAATAAAACGGGTATTTAAGAAAATCATTTAGCCCAAACACAATATTATAATCATCAGATACGGCACCAACATACCCAATATCATACACAGAAGGAAAAATTAATCTGGTTAATAAAATGTTAAGAAATAAAGTATTGACAAGTTTGATTAATAGGCAATCGTGACATCCAATTCACAAATTGAAAGAGATTCGTACAAAAAGAAGGGTAAAAAATAAGTAAATAAAGATATTGAAAACATGACCATAGAATTTCTCAACAGTGATAATCTTACAATGCAAAACAAGACAAATTAAAGAAAAACTTCTCCACGTGAAAAGAAAAAACATAATCATATACTGTGTGCAGCTTTAAGTATTAAAAAAAAGTGGAAGAATCTTTTAGTAAAAACAAAACAAAAAAGAAAAACTTCTCCATGTGAAAGAAAAAACATAATCATATACTGCATGCAGCTTTATGTATAAAAAAAAAATCAATCTTTACAATCGAACACAAATTTAAAACTTCAGTTGTTATACAATGGCTCAAAGATAAAATTTCAAGCATTGCTATAGAACACTGATCAAAATGTTAGAACGAAAACTTGGATTGTTTCTTTTGCAAAAATAAAATTAAAACCGTTAAAATTAACAATTAAAAGCAACCCACAACCATAAATGTTTGAACTTTTCAATTGAACATCTTTTATCCTCTAACAATAGGAGGCATACTCGTTAGAATGATTTTATAATCTTTAGAACAATACACTCTTAACCCAATAAAAAATTCCAAGAATAAATTAGGGTTCTAAACTTCATGTATGTTAGGACTTTAATACCAATTGTAAGAAAAAAATTTATTTACACTCATAAAGAAGAACATCTAATAAGATTAAACATACTTAAATTAGCAGTCACGATTTTTTATTTTTGTCCTCCAAGTTTTATATCCAGTTAGCTTTCTATATTCCACCCTTTCTCTATTTTCTCAAATGATAATGGGACTTCCCTTCTCATAAAATTTTATTATATATATATATATATATGTATATATATATGTATGTTAGAGTGGGGAGGGAATTCAGGCAACTTGTAATATCAGTAATCTTCAAGCATAACAAAGTGTTACTGACTTAAATTAAGATGACTTTGATATAATAACTATTTGACTTTGGATTAATTTTTACATGAAAATGTGCATGATATTCAATAAATATAGTTTTTGGTTTTCAGATTGAAGACGAAGGTAAAACATGTATTAAATTAATTTTGGGGGCTAAAATTGAATAATTCAATAAAAAGGAAGCGATAGTTTTAAATCTGGGCTTCCAAATGTAAATTTTGAGTGATAATAAATTGCTCTCCTTTTTACTTCTGAACAATTATATATTCAGAGAATAAAAGAAAAGAGTAATTGAGTATTTATATAATTAGATACAGTTAGATATTAATTTATTGAATTTAAATATTTAAATAAGGGTGGAAAATGATTATATTAAACACATTTGAAAAGTACAGGGACAGGATTAGGAAATTGTCCTATGCAGTACTTAGAGCTCATGAAAATCACATATATTTTTTAAATTTAAATTTGATAAAGTAACAGAAAAAATCTAAAAATAAGCAAAAAGTATTTATAATTTATAATGATTCCATTTAACCGGTGGAGTCACGAGGGAAGAAATTTAGGAATGGGAAATCAATTATTATTGTCGGGTTGCTTTGTTGAATTCAGATCCACCGTTTTTCCGCAATCACGGAAAATATTATGTTGAATAATGTTATATGTTTCATTGTTCGTTTCGTAAGATGGAAAAACCTTTTGAAAAATATTCCGCTGAATAATGGTATAATATATTTTTCGAAAATATGTGAAGTTTTTCAATCTTATGAAAGGAACAATGATTAAAGAAAAGTATACCCTCTAATTTAATCCACTGTGAGGATTTTTTGTTTTGACCGCTGCCTAAAAGTTTATTATTATTTTAAGAGAATGGGACAAATATTTGAAAAGGTCAAGTAATATAAAATTGCTAAGATTGAACGATTATTTCCAATTTGAATTTTGACGAAATCATATTTATATTTTTTTAATTTAAAAGTGTACTTATCAAGTCGTCATTGGTTTACGAAAATCATTTGTTTTCGCTATAAATTATTAATTTATTATTTATAGTGAAATTACAAAATAACCTTGCACACTAATTACCCAAAAAAGCTGAGCAAAGAAGATCTGCTTCAGAATCTAGACTATCCATAGATTTTTAGATAAAATAATCACAGTAGCATGCAATGAACTTGCAAAGCAACAATTTGAGCAACGGAGTTAAACAAAATTATAGTACAGGTTGAGAAGAGCGCGCAACAAAAGCAAGTAGATCCAAAGCAATTCAATGTATGAAATGTAAGAGGTGAGCGACCCAAAGCACAAGAAGGAGGAGGAGGTATATGACAAAGAAATAGATTGTTCCCATTTATAGGGAGATTGAGAAAAGGCTTAAAATGAGAGGAATGCAATACAATAGAAGTTATATTTGTCGGTGGTTTTTTAGTCATTTGCATAAAGTCTAAATAGTCTCTTTTACTGATGTTTCAACCACCTTTTATTTTAAGTGCCACTAAATACTTTTTTATAGCATCGTTATTTGTAAATATTAGTGTTAATGTATTAAAATGCCACTATTAATTTTTTTTTGTGACATTTTTAAAAACGTTGATGAAAGCAATTTAAAAAGGTCACTAAAGGTCCATCATTTTTCGTGAAATGCAGAACATTTTCCCTCCTTGCTCATTTTTTCATCGGTCATGAAACATTGCTTTGTTGTGCGTTCTATTGTTTGCTTTGCTTGTCTCCTCATCAAACATCCCACCTTATTGTCGTTGTCTATTGTGTAGTAGTTTTCTGCCATCATCACTACCTTCTGCCATGTTGAAGCAAGGTCAATGTATTGCTTGTCTCCCCTTCAAACATTGTTTCATGTATTCTGAAAATATATTGGCTTGGTTTGTTGAAGAAATTCCAACCGATTGGAGGGTTGGTTTGTATAAAAAAATTGAAGTGTTAACTGTGCTTTTACTTTGATATATTGTTGAAGTGTTAATTATAATTACCATTTATGTAGTTATCTAAGATTTAAAACATAATTTTTAGTATATTCCATTTCCTAAATAATTCTAGTTCCAGACTACTCAAGCTTTACACATGTTTACTGTAGTACTCTATGTTATTTCAAGCATAATAACAATTAGTGGGGGTTGAATATATAATTTATTTAGGATTGGCATAAACCATAATCTTGATAAAGGTGGAATTTGTCTCATTATTTCTTTGTATCATGATTTTTTTCGAACCGTTTTCTTTATTTGAATGTTGGGAATCTACCAAATAACAACAACATAATATAAATATAAGGATATTAAAAGGTTATATACATAGACAAAATAGACTCAGTAAAATCAGTGATCAAAAGCTAGTGCCAGAAGGCCTTCTATCACAACCATCTAGAAGTAATATACATCTTATGATCACTAGAGCAACATCCCAAAGCTAAGGCTAATGGGTTTCACAGGGACATGTTTATCTTCCAACTAGTAATTATAAGTGCAATATTTCCATAGCAAATAAGAATTGTTCAATCTTTTTTCTCTAATCTACTCATTATCAGCTGAACCCTACATATAGTGACAAGTGCCATGGATGTGTTTAGTAAAGCTACCTTAGTTTTTCTAAATTCTAAGAACTAGACAACATTAGCAAGGACAGACATATGTCTAGTAGTTGTGAGCAACACAAGGCACCTTCCCAGTTACACCATCACTAATTGCTAATTCAATTTACAAATCTCATCTTTAGTTTAAAAACAAGTTGCAATGTCATCAGTTGAATAATACAAAGGATCATGTTGTAGTAGCATGATCGTTGACCGAATTTATTAGCACTATAAGAAGTCTAGCCTGAATTTATTATGATTAACTTTAGTGGCTTTAAAAAGAAATAGACAACTGATATGTATCCAAATTCGAGTCTAATTGTGATTTCGGAAACATTATCATCGATCCATGTCTTGGTGCCTCCAAATTTCCTCTCTAGCAAATTGAAGTTGCTTCGAGCCATCAAAACAAGAAAAATCAACTTTTCGGGTTCAACCGGAGCATTCGTAAGAAATTCTAGATCCGTTCGCATAAATTTTCCCATGGCCTTCGAATCATGCTTGGTACTTGCAAATTTCAAAAACGGCACACAAAAGTATCAAAATTCATCAAATGTATTCATACGAAGCCAATTGAAAAATCAGAAGTCGAATCGGATGAAAATCGGGCTTAAAATGAGTGAAGAAGGAAAAAGCCTAGGTGAGCATGGCCCTGCGCACTCCCGTGCGCACCCTGCCTACGCTCTATTGCGCAAATGTGCACGCGCGCGCTACATGCATGCATGTGTGCAATGTGCGCACTTGCTCGCGCACTGCCCATATGCATGGAGCATGCCGCGACACTTGGATTCTGTCTTCCATTCTTCCATTCCATTGTTTTTCAGCCAGTTTTGCATGCCATAGCTCCCAGAACTTCTCTAAAGCAACATCCTTGATATTTTGAGTTTCAAATGACCTCCAATATGGATTCGAATGCCAACGATTCTTCAGATCTAATTTAAACAATCAATTCGGATCGAATATTCAAATTGAAAAGTTCGAATCAAAGTCAATTTAATCAAGGAAAAATGCATGCATGCAAGATTATAACATTTTAATTCTGTTTATATTTAATTGAGCTTTGTAATTAGTTTTTAGGCCACTTTAATACCTTTTTAATATTTTCTTTAATTGACTTGTAATGTATTTTAAATAACTAGGGTTTAGCTTAAATTTAACCATGGTTAAAGCTTGCCTATATAAAAACAACTCAAACTCATTGTAAAGGAGCTTTTGATGAATTAATGAAAATTTGAGAGCTTTGCCTTTCCTTGCTTGTGTTCTTAGAACTTGGTGTTCTTGGGAACCAAGTATCAATCCTTTATCCAATTTTCTAGCAAGAGGAACTTGGTGGTGGAAGAACCTTGGTAGTGGAGTTCATCCTTTATCCTTGGTTCGCCCTCAAGTTGGTGGAAGATTCCTTTATGCTTGAGGTTGGTTTTTCTTATAATATTTACATTTATGTTTGTTGGTGATGAATTAGTGTTGGATTTGGGTGGAAAATTGCATATATTTGAGGGTTTTTATGTTTATTTAGGGCTGGAATTTTAGGGGTGAATTTGAGAGATTTTAGAATCAATTTTGGGAGCAATAAAACCCTCCCATTATTGATCAACAACATTATCATGTGTTCAAACTATCAGGATTACTGTTTATCGTGATTAACTTTAGTGATTTGTAATCATGATCATGATTAGGATATCATAGTAAAATACATTTATTTAATCTCATAAAACAATATTAGCATATAATACAATACATGTAAAATCTTTAAGAATTTTACAATTTCTATAGGCTAAACACTTTTGCATAAGGTTTGGCTCTATTGCTTTTCAAATTTTGGGAATATATTTGTACCATATTCAAATTTATTTATCACATTGTATTTATCAACGTCGGAGACATCTATATATTGTCATACTATTGGATAGTGAAAATTATCAGATCCAGTCAATTGATAGGACTGGTTTGCATGAGTTATATTGTGAATGTTATATCTTGACAACTCACTATGATAATAATAAAATCTAATCATATAGTAGGATTGGTTTGTATGCATAATCTTAGGAGCATACGAAGGAGTTATGGATTAATTGCATGACCACTTTCGCTTAAGTTTTTTCATTACTTATTATTTTAGCTTTTTTGATACAAGAATAAAACTGTAAATTAAAATATTATTCATTTGCTAGTGAGTTTTAATGGATAACTGCAAGTAGGGCTGGATTTAAACTGAACATGTTTGGATTCGTTTTTGAGTTCAACTCGAACGAGCTGGAAACAAGCCAAATGAACCCGAATACGAACACAAACCCGAATTGTAATTTTAAAATTCAACGAACACGAGCCCGAACACGAACTATGCAAACCGAATACGAACACGAACACGAACCCGAACTTAAAATAATAATTTTTTAATTATAATTTTTTAATTATTTGTATTAATTATAATTTTTAGTAAATATAAAAACGAATTATACGAACCGAATACAAATACGAATACGAATCGAATACAAACTTGGTTATACGAACCGAACACGAACACGAACACGAACATGAACATGAACTTTACTAAAAAATATTCGACGAACAAAAATATGAATCTGAATCCGAACAATACGAAACAAGCCCGAACATGAACATGTTACTGTTTCTGTTTGATTCGGCTCGAATCTAGCCCTAATCGCAAGCGTAGGAAATTGATGAATTTTGTATAGTAAATGAAGAATTTCTAAAAGGGTTGAATAACTTCCTATTTAGGGATATTTCAACTACTGATAAGGTTCCATATCTTTTTAAAATACATGTCAATTACTACCACAAAAATCAAACTATAATATATGACTATTTAGTGGTTCATAGCTTTATGTCAAGGTATACTACTTGATTTTGTCATGGTGAATCAATGATTATATAAAGTCCTATCCCAAATATTCAAGTAGAACAAGAAATGCCTAAAGATAATGACGTGACAGACATATTACATGATGTTTTTTAGATATTGGGACAAAATATAGATGTATGTATGGATAAATTAGATGCAATAGAGCCTAATGTTGATAATTCCTCACCATAAGAAAATATAACCCCTTTTCTTATACAAATGAAAGATTTTAGGAAATTAATGGAAGATGCCAAGGAAGAATTATATCCTAGATGTGAAAATTATAATAAACTTTTCTTCATTTTGTATCTCTATAATTTAAAATATCATTATGGTTAGTCAAATGAATCGGTTGATACCTTAATTAAGCTTTTAAAATATACTTGTCCAAAGGGCGAGTATTACCAAAATCTTTCCATGAAACAAAAAAGATTATTGATGCATTAGGACTTAAGTATGATAAAATTGATACTTGTCCTAATAATTATCTGCTATTTTAGAAAGAAAAAGTTTCTGATGATGTATGCTCAGTTTGTGAGGATTCTCATTAGAGAACTTCTGAAAATGATTCTTGTAATGGTATAACAAGTTCAAATTTTTTTTAAGAAAAAGAAATTTCGCCAATGGTGTTAAAGTATTTTTCTTTAAAACTTAGGCTTCAAAGATTATTCATGCCTTAAAACGTTAGATTTGATGACATGACATGACAAATACTATAGTAATGATGGTATTATAAGACATCCAACTAACTCAAAAGCATGAGAAAGTTTTGACTTGAGACCTGAATTTGCTCGAGAACCTCATAATGTTATACTAGGTTTAGTAAGTGGTGACTTTAACCCATTTGGTACAATAGAAAGTACTTATAGTACATGACCAGTTATTTAAACTACTATAACTTACCACCACAAATGTGCATGAAATAACAATTATTTATGCTCTCAATATTAATTCCTAGTCTATTTGGGTGTAGAAATGATATTGATGTTTACATGCAACCTCTGATAGAGGAATTGAAAAAATTATATAAGGTATGGGTGGATACTTTTGATGTTTCATCTAAGGAAAATTTTCAATTATATGCAATAATTATGTAGACCATAAATGATTTTCCAGCTTATGGTAATCTATCTAGTTGGAACACTTACAGTTGTTTTGTGTGTCTTTGCTATAATATAACAACAAACTCCAGGCTACTAAGGAATGGTAACAAGTTTTGTTTTATGGGGCATCAAAAATTTTTGGAAATCAGTCATAAGTTTTAATTTGATGTAAAATCATTTGATGAACAACTGAATTGCGATCTAGTCTTGTTCAACCTTTTGGGTTAGACATATTAGATCAATTGAAAGATATCAAGTTCACCTATAAGAAAATAAACAAGGAAGTTATAGGGGTTAAACCAAAACATGGAGAAAAAAAGTATTTTCTTTTAATAACCTGATAAGCAATACTACTTAATAAGACATAACCTTGATGTGATGTATATAGAAAATAATGTTTGAGAAAATATGGTAAATACAATTCTAAATATTGATAAGAAGTTGAATGATAACATTAATGCTCGTTGTGACTTGCTAGAGATAAATATAAGAAAGAAGTTATAGCCTTAACAATGAGATTTAAGAAAAACCTATTTACCTCCTACATGCTAAATTTTAGTGGCACATGAGAAGAAAATTATTTATAAAACATTAGAGAATGTTAAATTTCCAAATGGCTATGCATCAAACATCTCACAATGTGTTCAAAGCAACATAAATTATCTGGTCTAAAAACTTGTGACTACCATGTTTTAATGTAACAACTTATTATTATGTGGTACATTGCCTATTCAAGTTAGTTTGATTTCGATTGAATTATCCAACTTTTTTTGGGCTTTATGTGTTGAGTCTCTTCGGATTCATGATCTTAAGCAACTTGAAATAAAAATTGTGTTAACACTTTACAAGATAAAAAAGATATTTCCACCAGTATTTTCCATAATAATAATGTAGTTAGTTGTTTATTTGGTAACGAAAGCTAGACTCACTAAGCCAACGCATTATTGATGGATGTATCTAATCAAAAGGTTATGAACATACATAAATAAACTTTTTATTCAATTGATGCAAATAATTTAACAAGTTGTCATTCTTTAGGTCACATGTACTTTTAAATCAAAAAATATGTAATAAAACACGACTACAGGGTTCAATAGCTGAAGCATACTTTGTTACAAAGTGTTTAACATTTTAATCCTAATACCTAGATAATGACAAATCAATTCAAAGGTAATGAAACAAAGTCAAAATCAGTCTTATTCCTAAATGTTGGACAATTATATGACAGTGTCCAATGTTTCTTGATGGATGAAAAAATATGGGTACAAACACAACATTATGTTTTTTTTTAAGCGTAATTCAAATATAGTTTAGAGTTACAGAGAGTATCAAATGACAAACATATTCATATAAATAATAATGCGTTATGATGAAATTTGATTTATATGTTCATAAATTACATAGAACATATAAGAGTTATCAAAAGACTTTATCGATTTTTGTTCAATTTAGGTTAAAGATTTAGACATCGTTGATTGCGGCAAATCAATACTGACATCAGAGCTCTTGGTCGTGTCCAAACTTAATAGCGAGGAGATTTAAAACTTTTGATCTATATAATATTGACAATATATTAGAATTGTTATTGATATTTTCTTTTGGTTGATGAAATTTCTATTATTGGTTTATATTAATGTTTATATATATCTTGTTAGCATATGAATTTATGAATAACAAGAATTTTTTCTTGCAAAATACAAATTGAAAATGCTAAAGAAGAGAAATTTATGAACAATGTTTGTTGGTCAATCCTTTTAACGAGTTGATGTATCGAATCTTATCCAAAAGAGCATAACAAACATAGTTGGCAAGATATCATATTAGATTAACATTTATTAAGTTTGATTATCAATTAATATTATCATCTCTTACTTTTAATTTTCATTTTATAAGTCCTCAACAAAAAAAAAAAAAAAAAAAAGGGTGAAGACCAACCAACTTTGCTTATAGACATTTGGAATATGGAGTAGGTCGAAAAGGTAATAGTTCAATTCAATGATATGAACCAAAGAGTTAGACTTGAAGAGTGTGTACTAACAAGTTTTCTTGAAACTTTTACATGAAATATGAAATTACTTCCTCTTAATGATCAATAATGAAAGGGTTTGTAAGTCCCCCAACATTGATTCTAAAATCTCCTAACTCCACCCCTAAAATTTCAGCCCTAAACTAATATCAAAGTCTTCAAATTCATGCAAATTTCCACCTAAATCTAACACCATTTCATCACCAAGAAATACAAGGAAATAAAGATCAACTTAACACCAACAAACATAAATTAAAATGTTGCAAGAAAACAAACCTTAAGCATAAAGAAATTCTTCCACCAATTTGAGGGTGAACCAAGGATAAAGGAAAATTCGACCACCAAGGTTCTTCCACTACCAAATTGCTTCTTGCAAATGGAAATTTTGATAAAGGAAAATAAAAATTCACATAAGCCACCAAAGCATCATGGAATTCAAAGAAAGTCAAGGCTTTTCAAATATTCATTTCAACATAAGATCCTTTACAATAAAGTTGAGTTGCCTTTTTATAGGCAAGTACAAACCATTGTTAAAATATAGCTAACCTTAGTTAATTTAAATACAACCCAAGTTAAATAAAGACAACATAAAAATAAAAAATTACATAAGCTCCTTAAATCTAATTACAATGCATAATTAAAATATAAGCATATTTTAAAATATAATAATTTATATGTTTGGAACTTTATGTAACTTTTTCTTGATTGAACTGGTCTTAATTTGAATCTTCCATTTGAGTATTCAATCTGAATTAATTGTTCAAATTTAATCCAAAGAGTCATTGGTATTCGAATTTATGTTAAAAGTCATTTGAAAATCAAAATATCAAGGATAGGGCATTAGAGACATTATGGAAGGAATATCATGCAAAACTGGTTGAAAAAAACAAGAGAATGAAAAAATGCAAGGTGGAATCCAAGTGTTATGGCACTATGCCATGGCACTGAAGTGTGCACACATGCACACATTGACAGTACGTAAGATCACGTGCATGCATGCATGCAACATGCATAACAACACACTTACTTGTGCTATAAGGTAGCCTGTACATGTGCATTTCACGACAAAGCAACAACAGTAGGCACGCACGAGCGTGTGTGGCTGTGCGTGCCAAGGAATTTCTTCCCTTGAGCATTTTTGGCTTGATTCTTAACCGATTTGATTTTTATTTTTATTCTTGGCTTCGTATGAAGCCATTTGATAAAATTAGACTCTTTGATGTGCCATTTTTTATTGAGCTTGAGCATGATCCGAAGGCTTTGGGAAAAATCATATGAGATGATTTGCATTCTCTTTTGAATGCACTGATCAAACCCAAATAATCTTGTTTTTCTTATTGTGATGGCTTGAAGAGGCTTGTATTGGCTTGAGAGATAATTAGGAGGTGTCAATGTATGAATCGGTAATGATGTTTCTAAAATCACACTTGCATTTGGATACATATCATACTCTAGTTATTAGAGAGGATTTGACCTCAAATCTGGAACTTCCAATTCATTCATCAAGTTCTTCTTGAGCCTCTCTTTAGAGCTATCACCAAGTTTTATTATAGTTCCTCGTTAGGGTCATCATCAAGTCCTTCTCGAGCTTCTCTGGAAATCATTACATCCTTAACTTCTTCATTTTCTCCTAAGATTTAATTCTTTCCCTTATTTCCCAATCTTTTTGTCTCTTCAACTTTTCCCACCATAAAGATAATGAAAGATGTTAAGCTTCATAATGGCAATTTTAAACTTCTTCTCTTCCAACCACTTCATAAGCTCACACATCATTTTAAAATCTTTTGGCTCTAGCTACTTAACTTTGGACGTACCCGTCTTTAAAAATTTATCACCATTTTTAACTTGGCTTTTGACTAATTAGAAAATTTGCTTAGTACTATATTCACAAGTCTCTTAAGATCATAATATTTCTTATGTATTTCAACTTTAAATCTTTGAATTTGGTTTTAAAGCTTTATTCTTACTCTAGCCATGGATATATTTGGATAATGTGGGAGAGAACATACTAGGAAGGATGGGGTTATGGTTTTATAAATAGTGTTTTTTGGCTACGAACAATGAATCCGAACAGGTAAATTATGATTCCAAATGCTATAGATGGGAAAGATAAATGTTTAGGCCAAATACGTTGGGTTAACAAGTATTGGTTTTGGGTTTAGACTTGGTCTTGGCAATTGGGTTTAGTAATTGTAGTTGGGCTTGGGTTTGATGGTAAGAGTAAATTAGTCACTTTTGTAAAGGATAGTTAGGTAATTTAGGATAAATGTGAGATGGTAATTGTATGGATAGGTGATTTATAAAGTATTGAGAGTGATTAGGGTTAATGAAGTGGTAGTGATGATTAGGGAAGTAATTAGTGAAATCCTGATGAAGTGGCAAGTAATTAGGGAGAGGACACTGGAGAAATTTGGTAGGGTTTGGGGCTAGTTTATAACAAGTGGGATAACAAGTAGTAGTGTAATTAATTTTTGGTGGCTTGGTCAAACAAGCATGCAATTGTAACTTGGGGCAAGTGACATATTAATGAAGGTGAGACAAAAATAATAATGGCTAAGGTTTAAAAGGTGTAACATCCCGAGGTTAGAATGATCTTTCTAAGCCTTGAATCAGGGTTAGAAGAAAGATTTCTCAGTTTGAAATTAGTTTCAGTGAGTTAGAAAGGTAGAATGACCTTTTGTTGGCTTTATATACAGCTTGTGGAAAGAGCATGACCATGCATCTCTTTCTCGCCATGCACGCCCGTGTATCTAGCTATGTACGCTCGTGCATGCTTGTTGGTATATAAAATCAGATTTTTCTCTCCGCTAGTTTTAACGAGTTTCTTATCCAATTTTCCTTTCCTTTCTCTCCAACCAACCCTAATCAAATTGAGAGAGAGATTAACGAGTTGTAACAACCAATCTAGCCAAGATTTAGTCAGAGATAGAGAGATAGAAATCATTAGCAACTCCAAGTAAGTATCACCTTACTTTCTTCCTGTTTCCAAAGATTATGTTTCCTTGGTTAGGTTAATTCAGTTTTAGAAGCATGTTTCTAGTTTAATAGCATGTTTATGAAATGATAATGATGATATAGATGAGAAATCTAGAGGTAGAAGCATGTTTAGCTCCCTTGATGCATATGTGTGTCTGTATTTAAGGGTTTAGAAAGATTTTAGTATGTTTTGGCTATGAATGATGGGGAAAATGTGTTAATAGCAGTATATGTTGCATGTTTATATGTTATAGTATGTTTAATCGAAGTTTGATGAGTTTAGGTTGAGTTTTGGTGGTGATCTTGCCTGTTTCGGCCACGGGTGTCCAAACAAAGCTGGATGCACGCCCATGCGTTCTGGGTTTTTAGCAAGGTCACGGTCATGTATGTGAGTCATATACGACCAGCTTATAGTAGGGTCACAGTTGTGCAGTAACAGAATATGAGGATAAGTAGAGATTTTCCATAACCTTATACGGTTGGGTTACACGATTGGCTCACGGCCTGTACGTCTGATAGTGCACGCCTATGCACCTAGTGAAAATGAGAACCTTCCTTCCCTTTCAGCAAAATTTTAGTAATAAAACAGCTAATCGAATATTCTAAGTTGAATAACATATGAAGCAACAAGTGATGAATAAGAATAAGTATAATAAAGGAAGAGACACAGAAAATTCAATTATACCTACGAGAAACTTAATAGAATTCAAAAAACAACTCAATAACAGCTTATGATCAGAAAACAGATAGAAACAGGAAAACAACAACAAATATAGTTTATACGAATAGTAACAAAAATAGTAAAACAGTGACGAATACAGTGAATGTATATGTATGTATACAAATACGAGAATGGACATCGAAACTATAAAAAAAAAACAGAAGCAGAATTAACAATAGTTGTGAAAGATTTAATGTAGTAAACTGACAGATACAGTGACAGAATATAACGAAACTCAGAACAGTTTACACGGAACTTATTAATGAGCTTAATAAGTTATAGAAACAGTATAACATTGAGTATAAGCAGAATAAAACTATGTACATTTGCACAGAAAATAATCAGAATAAAAGAAATAATAATTATCATGCATGATATGCATTACATGATATGACATGCCATACAGTGTTTTCAAAAAAGGGATCCAAGGATCCAATCACATGTTTTCAATTAAAAAAGTACGATGATCTAGACATCGATTTTAAGGGTGAATACGAGGGGGCACTTGTAAGTTTCAGCGCACCCGATAGTATCAGGAGCTACATGCTTATTATTAGCCCTATGTATTGGCATCTGCCGGGTTGCTCAGTTAGTAGCTTAGGATTTCTTGATCTGAGGGTCAAATGACAGTATATAGTGCGAGACCCTTAGTTCAGCATCAGATTTAGAGGTATCACATGACCCAGACAGTTTTTGATATGTGTTTGTATAGGAAACTCATATGGCAAGGGTGTCAAATCTCTGTATTCATCAGTTTGTGTAGTATATTTTTTATATATGATTTTCAGATACAGTTTTTAGTATTTCAGTAGCTGTTATATCAACTTTTTAGTAATTTTAGGATCTTCGGATCCACTAGTAGTATTTCAGTAAACAGTTTACATACACATGAATTCTGTAAACAAGCCAAGGCTTAGATATGATTTCAACATATTTCATAACAGGAGATTTCCGTATGCCATAGATAGTAAAGCATGATTCAGTTTATGCATAATCAATGAGAAATAGTAAAACAACAAACATTCAGAATACAAGAGAATCATACGACAAGACATGACAAAATAACAAACAGAACAGAGAAACTATCAGATGATCTTATAACCAGTAATACAAACAAAATATGAAATATCAGAAAGAAAAACTGGTATAGAATATTATTTATATGTAACAGAATGAACAGGTTTACAGAATAAACCTATAGTAGAATAGTAAAAGAGAAAAGATAATGAATATTAGAAAGAGAACTTAGTGAGTTAAGTTAGACTGCTCAGATCTCTCTTCATTCTAGGTTATTTATGTATACTCATATACGTATCTACGACATAACATGAGATAATGTTCAAAAAGTAAATTAACTAAAGAAGAATATTCTATCAGATCAAAAATGAACTCAATTGAGGTTATCAGATGAACAACTAGACTAACTATAGGTAAAATAGAGTCTATTAAGCTAGTAATCAGATTAACAATGAAATGGAAACAAAGTAAGAAAGCATTAAAAAAAGAAAAACAGAGAATCAAATAAGAGAAGAAGCTATCAGACTATCAGAGAACTTAGTTAAGTTCATCAACTTAGTAGCTAGCCAGATATGTATCAGCTTAGAGCTTACCCAAGGGTAGAAGTAGGAGATGCTTACTAAATGACTTGTCACTCATCCCCCTCAGTTTCCTTTCTTACAGGTTGGTGTTTTGGGGAGCTGAGCTTGCAGCACGAGGTGGTTGATGAGTGGGATATAGCTCGAGCAGGTCCTTACCCGATATTTTCAATTATACATGAATGTATATACGTATTCAGTTGTCAGTAGATAGCATGTTGGCTCGCATGTTTATGTTGCTTATGCATATGAGATGTACAATATCATTTATGCTTTCAGATACTAGTTAGTAATAATAAAAATATGAGTTTTATTCAGGATACTATACATTGGGTTTCAGCTTTCTACACATTTATTTTATACACTTTCGCATTACAAATGTTTTCAGTACAACTTTTGTGTAGGGTTTCCTGTTGGATATGATTGGTATTGATTTTTAGATGGTCAATAAATAAAATAATATAATATAGTTTCTTATATAATAAATAAATATTAGTAGCACAGTAACATCAAACAGGGGGTTTTACAAAAGGGTTGGTAAGGTCAAGGCCAGTTTTACACAATTGGCTAAGAAATTGATCAATATCCTTCCAAATTTCTTGCTTGCAACTAGGTAGGTCAAATATGTTGGTGTTTAAAGTCTATGGGCAATTAATGTGGTGTAAGATAAAAAGTAAGGCCAAGTTATGGGCTAGGTATGATGTAATAGGGAATAAATAAAATAAAATGTTTCCATGTTCATCTTCTTCTTCCTCTTAACTCCAACTTCTAGCGCTAAAAAATTTCTTGCACTGTCTTTTCAAACTTCTCTAAAATTTCAATCTTCTAATAGAATTTATCACCACAATGCAACTACAAACACAACCAAGAGCTTTGATACCACTTTGATCAATAATGAGAAGATTTGTAAGTCTCCCAAAATTAATTCTAAAATCTCCTAATTCCAACCCTAAACTAACATCAAAGTCTTCAAATTCATACAATTTTTCACCCAAATCCAAATTTTAATCAATAATGAGAGGGTTTGTAAGTCTCCCAAAATTGATGCTAAAATCTCTCAATTTCACTCCTAAAATTTTGGCCTTAAACTAACATCAAAGTCTTCAAATTCATGCAATTTTCTAGTCAAATACAACAATAATTCATCACTAAGAAATGTAAGGAAATGAAGATCCACTCAACAACAATAAACATAAATTAAAATGTTACAAGAAAACAAACCTCAAGCATAAAGGAATTCTTCTTAGGGGTAAACCAAGGATAAAGGTTCTTCTCCTACCAAATTCTTTGGGGGTAAACCAAGGATAAAAGAAAATCCCACCACTAAAGTTCTTCTCCCACCAAATTTCTTCTTGCAAATGGCAATTTCAATAAAGAAAATACATATTCACATGAGCCATCAAAGCATCATGAAATCAAAGAAAACCAAGGCTTTTTAAATATTCATTTCAACAAAAGATCCTTTATAATAAAGTTGAGTTGCCTTCTTATATGCAAGTACAAACCATAGTTAAAATATAGCTAACCCTAGTATATTTAAATACAATTCAAGTTAAATAAAGAAAACATAAAAATAACAAATTACATAACCTCTCTAAATCTAATTACAATGCATAATTGAAATATAAACATATTTTAAAATATCATAATTGACATGCTTAGATCTTCATGTAACTGTTCCTTGATTGAATTGACCTTAATTCGAATCATTGACTTGAGTATTCAACTTGAATTGATTGTTTGAATTCAATCTGAAAAGTTGTTGGCATTCAAATCCGTATTGGAAGTCATTTAAAATTCAAAAGATCAAAGATAGGGCATTAGAGAAATTCTAGAAGCAACAACATGCAAAACTGGCTGAAAAAAACAAGAGAATGGGAAATTGAGGGTAAAATTCAAGTGCTACGGTGCCATGCTATAATGTAGGAGTGTACGCACATGCATGCATAGACAACAAATAGGATCGCATGCATGCGTGCACAATTGCACACTTACTTGTGCTGTAAAGCAACATGCACGACAAAGCAACAATCCTAGGCATGCACGAGCATGCATATGACCATGCTTGCCAAGACATTTCTTCCCTTGAGCATTTTTGGCCCAATTCTCATTTGATTTGATGCCTTTTTTTTTTTTTACTTCGCATGAAGCCATTTGATAAAATTACTCTTTAATATTCCATTTTCTATTATTGTTAAGCTCGAGCATGATCCAAAGGCTTTGGGAAAAAGTATGCGAGATAATTTGGAATCTTTTTTGAATGCTCTGATTAAACTCGAATAAGCTTGTTTTTCTTGTTTTGATGGCTTGAGAGATAATTTAGAGGCATCAATGCATGAATCGGTGATGATGTTTCTAAAATCATACTTGGATTCGAATTTGGATACATATCAGTTAATATTCCATATTGGAGGAGAATTTTATAATCAGAGAAAGAAAAGGTGTTTAAAATTATTTAGGTGAGAATAAATGTATTAAATCTATAATTGTCATATTATTTATCTTAGTGCATAAATCTGAATCTAATGGCAAATTTTTTTAGTCAAGATTTTCATATCCTTTTGAATTCGACAAATGGGTGTTACAATCTATAAGAGAAAATAAAAATATTTTAAATATGAGCTAAAGCACAGTACTTTGATAAGTACCTAAATATTGATGACTTTGTCAATAACAGATCGAATCAAATTCTCAGAGATCAATGTATAATATGTATTACACAATGGCATTCAAAACAAGAGAGTAGAACAACAGAAAGTATAATAGGGCATTTTTTCTATTACAATTATAGTAAAGCTAGATGGTTAAGGACTAATTTGACTTTTCTTAAGTAACTTTTATGTCTTAAAGATGTAGTGGAAAAAATTGGATAACTCATGCTATTCCCAAAATTCCATATACTGGAGGCACAAAGAGCATTGCACGGTCAATGAATAAAATGGTAAGTTGATTTAGCTCTAATAAATGGATGATATATGTAATAAATACAAGTAGTACGGGTAATGTATCTTTTCGATTAAGATAAATAGATATTAATGGAGAACAACCATAACTAATCAAAGTATTTATGGCAACCCATAAGAGTCATAAAGATGGAAAACCAATTGATTAGGACTTTGTGCAAGCAATTGTAAGTTTACTTTTTGTAACTTTAACTATTGTTTTATGACCAATGAAATTCAGTTAATAAAATACTACTCTTTATATTGAGTTTATGAACTGATCTAATAGAAGATAAATGCGCTTTAAAATTTTCTTCAAGAATCAAATGTGAGTTTTGCTAACATGGAGGTTAATGCATATGCTCAAGTGATAGGACCAGAAAGACATGGTTAGATGCATGGATTAATATTAGGTCTCATACCTACTAGGTATAGGACATCATTATTATCATCATCTCATCATTTAGGAGGCCTTTTGGGGGGTGGACAATGACACTAGGCAAAAAGTAATAAAAATAGAAGATCAACTAAGAAAAATGTAAGAAATTCATAGTAATAATATAATTACAGTTAAATCTCAATTATCTTTGATTAGGTCATCTTAGCATGCCACCAACTAAAGATAATCAACAACCTACTGGAAAGGTAACTTATATAGGATATTTTCATATAATAAATTCCTTTGAATGAAATAATTAAATAACAATTAAAAAAATGTTTAATCCAATTGTTAGTGATAGGTACCCCATCCATCGAGCAGTCATAGTCTTTAGATGAAAATGAGTAAGTTTGCTTTTGATAAAATATGAGATCATTTTAAATTCTTATGTTCTATTAGAAATGTTTATTGATGAAATCCAACCAATTAGAGGTTTGTATACATTTTTAAAGTGTTAAGATTATTGTCGAATAAGATATGACATTATTGAGTTATTGATATTGGTTGATTATTGAGTTTATAATATGATTTTCATGTTAACGTTGAATGTTTAACTTGGATAAAATTGGTGAAATTTTATTAAACAAAGGGCATAATGTTATGTTTGATGTGTTTACATGTCAACTTTTAATGTTTGACTTTGATGAAATGGTTTACAAATCTTAAACACAAATTTTTTTTTATGGAAGCATGTTAATGGATGCATGGCATGTTGTAAAATGGTTAGACTTAATGAAGTTTTATCAAAGTATTTGAGATGAGTTGTTAAAATGTAATGCACTTCCATTTTATGAAATTTTGCATGATATTAGTCACATTATGTAAAATAGTTATGAGTTACTTTAATAGCTATAAATTGGCTTTAAAATAAGATATGAAACTTGATTGAAATGAAATTAGGTATGTGATGAATTCCTAATGTATTAAAGTGTGTCAAATTGATCTGGCAAATGTTGTTAAATGTTGGGTATTCAAGTATTGTTTTGAGTTATGTTTTTAAACTTGTGTATTCAATTTGATCCAACAAACTTAAAACTTTAATTCTAAGTACATTATCAGATGGATTATAATAAAATATGAGATTATTTTAAATGTTTATATTTTGTTAGATTGATATTTATAGACTTTTTCAAATTCGTATTTTAAATATTTTTAATATGAAATTGAATGTTGATGTTGGTTAATAATTGTATTTGACTTTCTTAGGCATGAGTTGTTAATTATTTTGTGTTTCATTCTTCTCACATCCTTATTTTTCTTAAATAAGAATGTTAGAATTTTGGCTCCATTTTTTTCTAGCAAGCTTTTTTACTGTTTATTACAAGTTTAAACGTTAAACATCTTGAGTATTATGTTATTGAGTATTATATTAGTACTTTAATTATATTGAATATTTAATTCATATACTTTCAGATTGATGTGCATATATTTTGAACTTTGTAGGATTGAACATTGTTGAATTAATACATTTTAGTCTTTTTGAGTATTATCTTAGTCCATTTTGAATAATATCAGATTATATGTTTATTGAATTGTGTACAAAAAATATTTGATTAACTTAAATAAAAAATAAATTAAAAATAAAAAAATTCATTAAAAACAAAAAAGTCACTAGAAGTCATAATAAATACCGATAAGAACATATATATGCTCTAAAAAGAAATAAAAAGTAATGCTATAAGTCACTTATAAATGCCGATAAAAGTCATAGAAATACCTCTAAGAGTTATAAACACGCCAACAAAATAAAAGCAAACAATGGCAAGAAAATACTGAAAAACTAGTAAAAGTCACAAAAACACCATTAAAAGTCATAAAAAAAAGTCAATAAATTATGCACAAACAATGGTGAAAACAATTTTTTTGGCAAAAATGAGGATTTTACAAATGATTAAAAATGTCAATAAAAGCCCTAAAAATCGCCAGTATTTTACTTGACGACAGTTGTTATGACATATATCAACGTTTTTTGTAAATGCCGATATAAGTTATATCGATGCACATTTTACCAACGTTTGAGCAAAGGCTACTATAAAGTTCAATGGTGTTTAAAGAGCCATTGAAGGTTGGAAAAAATGTCAGTAAAAATTCTAACTACTGTAGTGATGATGAGCCTTCAAATGATTGCAAAACACTAAATGTTGTCATCTGTGATGAGGTTGCATCATGAAAGCTAGAGTTTGAACAGAATGTGAAACCAGAGTGAAACAAAATCAGTGTAAATAATTCGATTTCTCTAGCTTGGAGTGAAGAGTTCCAGCCAAAGAAGACCTTTGAGTGTTGAGACTTGGAGGAAGTCCAACAGTGACTCTGTGGAGCAGAAAAAAGATTCTGCTATGATTAACGTAGGGAGGACAATATCAGATGGAACCCCAAACTGACCACCCAAATAAAACTCATTGAAAAGTAATATTAAATTGAGAAGGTAAGGCGAGAATAGTCGACTTTACTAGCCTTTAGGTATTCGTAACTTTCACTATTGCGTCATCGCAAAGACTCCGGTTCTGATGAACAGATCAGACCTCATTTTATCTATAAATAGCGATGTGGCAATATATGATATAGTTCATTGTAAAAGAAAAGCTGTTTGTAATGGGGAGTCAACCTCATTTACTGCTTATTCCATATCCAGCACAAGGCCATGTTGCACCTCTTTTGAAATTGGCAACACAGATTTCTGAACATGGAATCAAAGTCACGTTTGTTAATACGGAATTTATCGAGTCCAAAATCTTGGTTTCAGGGCCGGAGAAAGCTGAGGAGGGGAGCCTGGTGAGGTTTGTTTCGCTTCCGGATGGACTTGAAGGCGATGAACGTAACGATCTGATCGAGATGCATGAGAGTGTGTTTAGAGTTATGCCAGGTCATTTGAAGGAATTGATTGAGAAGATGAACCGTGAATGTGAGCCGATTACTTGTGTTGTTGCCGATGTATGTCTTGAATGGGCTCTGGAAATTGCCCACAAGATGGGAATTCCAAGAGCTGCTTTTGTTCCTTTTGGAGCACCCTCCTTGGCTATCTCATTTCAAGTTAAAAAGCTTATTGATTCTGGAATTATTGATACTAATGGTAAGTATAAGACTTCATATATATATATATATATTGGTTTTGTGTTTCGCAGTTGTAATTAACTGAATTTTATGCAGGAAATTCAATGAATGATGACTTGATCTCCCTATCAGAGGAATCTCTTCCTTGGAAAAATAACGAATATCCCTGGAGTTGTCCTGCTAAACCAGAGACACAAAAGATTCTATTGGAACTTTTAACTGGTGTTGCCCAAGCTGCCAGAATTTCCAACTGGGTTGTTTCCAACTTCATTTACGAACTTGACTCATCGAGCTGTGATTTGGTTCCGAAAAACTTAACCATTGGTCCATTACTTGCAAGTAATCATTCAGGAATTTCGGCTGGAAGTTTATTTCTTGAGGACCCATCTTGCTTAAATTGGCTAGACAAACAAGCAACAGGTTCAGTCATTTATGTTGCCTTGGGCAGCACAGCCACCTTAAATCAGCAACAATTTGATGAATTGGCGCTCGGTCTTGAATCCTCAGGCCTTCCATTTTTGTGGGTTGTTCGACCAAGCCTAGTGGATGAATCATTCACCGGATTTCCAGATGGATTTGAAGAGAGAATAGCCGGTAGGGGAAAGATCGTAAGATGGGCTGCTCAAGAGAAGGTGTTGGCTCATGCTTCTATTGCTTGTTTCTTAAGTCATTGCGGATGGAATTCAACCATGGAAGGTTTATGCAGGGGAGTACTATTTCTGTGTTGGCCTTACTTTGCAGATCAATATCAAAACAGAAATTATATTTGCGAAGCTTGGAGGATTGGTATAAACTTAACCCTGAATGAAAATGGGATTGTTACGAGACATGAAATACAAAGAAAGCTGGAAAAACTGCTGAGCAATGAAGGTATCAAGGCAAATGCACTCAACCTGAAGGAAATGGCTAGAAGGAGCCTAGATGAAGGTGGATCTTCATGTAATAATTTTAAAAGATTTATTGATGCGATTAAGTTACAGTAATCTTGACAAATTATGTATGTGTGTATAGAGGTCTTAAAACTATATCACATATATATTTATAACGAATCAATAATTTTTTATTAGATGTTTTTTGGTTCTTGTATTGCTAATGTTAACTCAAGGTTATTCATACTCTGTCATGATCGACCCAAACCTTAAGACCGTATGAGATTTTGTTTTTGATTTGGAAGGTTGACCAGGAGTTGACCTAGAGGCGTCAGAAAATATACCAAATAGTTTTTCTGGATGCTTTTGGAATATTCTTTCATAGAACGAATAATTGAATCATACTTGAAATATTACTTTTGTAAGGAAAACCCTTATTATCCAGTTAAATTGATATGCATGAATCTGCACTTCAAGCCTTTGTAGACTTCTATAAATAGATAGCTTTTGTTAATGTATTTTTTATACAATTCCAAGCATTGTATTCAATTGAAAACAATATTGTGGAGTTTTCTTTTGATCTCTCACTTCTTTGTATTCTTGAGATTTCTTTGAAAGTTTGTGGGTTTCGCAAGCCTACTTATTGACTGATCTTATGTTTATGTACTAAGGTCACACTACTTAAAAAGGATTGTGATAGTTGATATCAAAGTTTTGCTTCATTTATCTCATCTTAAAGAAGGGAATGGTGATAGGAAGTGATGGCAACTCGAGTAATGCAAGCAATAGGTGAAGGGATGTTAACAAGTTTGGGAAGACATCCTACAATTGCTCTAATTCTTATGATGCCTTGAGGCCTGTAGAGGCCAAATTAGCCAATTTTGAGTTGTTATTAATAGATCATGGAGACTAGATCGAGCAATTTGTCTATTTATGAGGGAAGTAAACATGGATGAAAGATTCCAACCTCGAAGTTGTTAAAAAGACTCACAAACAACTGTCATGCAACCAATGACTTCATCAAAGCGTTTGAAGAAAAGATGTTCAATAGATTGTCCAAGCATCAAACACAAATTTTAGAGGTAAAAATGTGCTTGGAAAATATTAAGATAGAGTGTGATATTTACAAGAAGACAATAGCGAGCCACAAAATCCGTGATGTTCAATGTCTGTAACATCCCTAATGGTTGTTGATGCTTGACCTTAATCTGTTAACATATCAAACACTGAGCCATAAAATCTATCATAGATTTCTTCATACTTGGCCACTAGAATGATCTTTTTATATTTTAGTACATCTTCACACACTTGAGGTATGTAATGTCATGAATTGTGAGTCTTAGCCAATATCTAATCCCTGAACTCCTCATTCTGTTGAACATATACCTAATCTCTAAATCTCATAATATCATATGATACTCTAAACTTTACCTAAGTATGCCTAATGACTTTTTTCACTATCTGTACACACCAATTATCATAAGCTTGCCTATCCTAAATCTCATCTACTATTGTGAACTTAATCTCTACCTCAATCTATTATAAAAAAAAAAAAAAAAAACCTCTTAATATAATTCTTGATGAATTATAACCTTATACAACAAGACTTTCTTACACAAAGCATTAGCCATAACATTGGCCTTACTTAGGTGGTATCCTATATCAATATCGTAGTCCCTGATTAACTCCAACCATTTTTTTTGTCTCATATTTAACTATATCTAAGTAAAGAAGTTTGACATCCCTAAAAAAATCCCATATCGGCAAAGCACGTGGGAGATTTTGGGTTTGTTTATGTTCCACATTAGTTAGGATTGCTAAAGTAAGACTAATTAAATAGCTCATGAACTCCTTAAACTGTCAAAATGCGTTTTGAGTTATAAAGGCTAAAAACAAAACCATGATGGATTGTGCATTTAAAGTGGACAATATCTAGAATGTGTGTTACCATATTACTTCTACTCTTTCAACTATCAGGAGGGATACTTTTTCAATGATCTCTTAATCATCTATGTAAAACATCATACTATTTGCCCTCAATTGGCAAACTCATGACCATACTTGATGTTAACCTTTTCTTTAACTTTAGGGAGCTCTTGTCACATGCATCAAACTATTGAAAATGTGTATCCTTCCTTATTAATATTTTCGATAGTTAGACCACCTTAGCAAACCATAGACATCACCCTATACATGTTATCTCATCACCAAAATAATCATAGGCATGCAAATACTCATACATATCAAAATCTTATTTTCTAATCCATGTCATGAATTTTTACTATCATATATATACAATCTCAATAATATGATTGCATCATACATCTCATGTATTATATCAACCATCATGATTTCACACATAAACCAATCAAATCACATAACAGAAGGGTCAAACCAACCTACCTCAATTTTAATGATACTCAAGTCTTCACGTGGCAATAATCAACCTTTGATAATTCTTTCCTCTCTTCTGACAGTCTAAGAGTGGCTATTTTCTCTTAACTCATGGATCTTTATATACTTTGTTGTGCATTTTAATATTGTTAACATAAAATATAAAAATTGTCTCAACCTTCAATGTACATTCCTTTATATGTAACTACCTAAAAACACCAACCATGGTCATGCATGACCTTTGCAAGGTTGTCTTCATTGTTATCTTATCCAAAATCATTTATGATAACACAATTAATTCAAAAATACATGTCATGTACAACTATATAACTTCTTATGTATAGTCATATACACGAGTAATGTTTGATTGCTTATCTTATTGTGTGCACAATTGTGCACCTTTCTCATGCGTAGTTGTACATCGACTGATACTTAAAATTTTTCTTAATTCTCCTTATAAAATGAAAGGCCATAATACCCTTAAAGTATGTACGAGTATGATCCTTCACATGCATAATGGTACCACCAATATCAACAATAAATAGATAAATAAACAAAACACTGACAACATAAGAAATGACAAGAATACCTTATAGATATACCTATGGGTGCTAGATCTTTCATCCTAACTTTTGTATCTTTTTGTCATCTTTAAATACCCATTGCCTTTCACACCCAACCATAAATATTGTTTCAACCTTTTTTTTTTTAAATAAAATAATTAAAATCCTGTAAGTAGAGAGATAATTTTGATAAAAACACAATTTCAAAGTATTGAAACAACTTTGAATATCTTTACTCTTCACAAGATGAAAATTATTCAAATACATAAAAAAAAAAAAAAAAACCTTACATTCTTTAATATTTTAGAAGATACCACTAAAATTTAAAAATTTTGAACTTTTACAAATCTTGCATACGCCATTTACTCGTCAACCTTACGTCTACCCCACCCACTTTTTCTCAAAAGGCCCACACTAGCCATCAATTACATCTTTTAATCAAAAAGTTTTAGACCTATACAAATGAATTTTCTCTTATAGGCCCAAACTAATTAAACTAATATATTAGCCCACACAAAACAATTAATGCAATCCATATGAATATTAGACTTTATTCTAATATTCTCTCTCTTAGGCAATATTAATTGTCTTCTCATAATTGGACTATAACATAATGCAAATGTGGTCATACATAAACTCAAATACAATTTGAAAATACACTTTAAAGAGAATTAGATCCACACTAAATTATCCAAATAGAACTATGGCGATTGATATATCTTTTATTGATATAAGACCTTCGATAATTACTGATACTAATAATTTAGTCAATATGATTTAAGATGAAAAAGTGTAGTAAGTAATAATACCACAAATGATCCAAACACTATACTATTACTTGTTAGTCCTCACAAATGATCTTTATATCACATATGCTTATATAAGAAGCCTCAAAGAGAAATCCACAAAGCCACAAATAATTAATGTTATCATATCTCTATCTCATATGCTTCAAAAGAAACCTCAAACATAGAATTCATATTCTAAGTAATTTATGTTCAACTAGTGTACTCATAAACAAAATATTAGAATCAATGTAGCCAATCACCTTAAGTTGTTCAACTCTTTTATTTACTAACATATGGTTTTTAGTTTTTTATAAGTATCTCAAGACTTTGTTAACAACAACCTAATGTAATCTCCCCAACACACTTATAAGAAAAACAATAAAAAAATATATCACATACGCTTATATAAGAAGCCTTAAAGAGAAATCCACAAAGCCACAAATAATTAATGTTATCATATCTCTATCTCATATGCTTCAAAAGAAACCTCAAACATAGAATTCATATTCTAAGTAATTTATGTTCAACTAGTGTACTCATAAACAAAATATTAGAATCAATGTAGCCAATCACCTTAAGTTGTTCAACTCTTTTATTTACTAACATATGGTTTTTAGTTTTTTATAAGTATCTCAAGACTTTGTTAACAACAACCTAATGTAATCTCCCCAACACACTTATAAGAAAAACAATAAAAAAATATATCACATACGCTTATATAAGAAGCCTTAAAGAGAAATCCACAAAGCCACAAATAATTAATGTTATCATATCTCTATCTCATATGCTTCAAAAGAAACCTCAAACATAGAATTCATATTCTAAGTAATTTATGTTCAACTAGTGTACTCATAAACAAAATATTAGAATCAATGTAGCCAATCACGTTAAGTTGTTCAACTCTTTTATTTACTAACATATGGTTTTTAGTTTTTTATAAGTATCTCAAGACTTTGTTAACAACAACCTAATGTAATCTCCATAACAAACTTACAAGAAAAACAATGTCTGGCTTAACACAAACTTGAGTATACATTAAACTACCAATTATATTATAATAAGGTATATTCTCCATTGCCTCTATCTCAATTTCAATTCTAAGATACACACTCTTAGTGAATTTATCCTTTTTCACAATTGGTACATCTCTGTAGACACCCCATTTTGGACCCAACAGGGTCACCCCCGATGATGAAAAATCTGGATGTTGATTTCAAATTTTTGAGATGTTGAGCTGAGGATGGATGAGTTAAAAAAAAAGTGTTTATTTTATTTTATTAAAAAAAAAAGACCCAAGTAGCTAATCCAAAAGAGAGAGAGAGAAAGCATAAATAAGAAGGGAAGAAGCCTAGCACCCAAGAGAAAAATCGAGCCCGCTCAAGAAGAAAGAAGAATGAAAGCGTGCAACCCATGTCTAGGAAGAAGGCCCAGGAGTGCGTACCTCCACGCGTGAGCTGAGGCAAAGCTGGTGATCAGCGTCTGCCTCTCCTCGCACGTGCAGTACACGCGCGTGAAGATTTCCTTCCTTTGTGCAATGTATTTATTCCCGCCTGCTTATCTCCTGTGCGTCAACCTTTCTTTCCATTATATTTGTTTATCCAGCCCGTGCCAGCCTCTCATTTTCCTTCTTTTGCGTCAGCTTACCTTTTTCCCGCCTGCTAGTTTTATTTCCTACAAATCCTTATCCAGCTTTTTGGATTTACTTTCGTCAGCGGCTTATCCCTTCTTCTGCGCATAAGATTTAATGGTTATTGTTTTTTTGGGCAGATTGAGGGGAATTGAAATGAATTTAATTCCCAGGATCTCAGCTTCTAGAGGCTTACAAAAATGAGAAAGAAAAATACTGGAGAGGGGGATTTTCAGAGAGGAACTAAGGATTTTTTTTTTTTAAAAAGGGGATTTTCCAGAAACCAAACAAATAGAGAAAAAAAGAAAAGAAAAGAGAGAAAAAAAATTTCAAAAAACCTTGACATATTTGAAAATCAATTTCTGTGCTCTGCGATCCTCGGTTCACCATTGATAAACATCGAATCAACTATTTTCAGGTACGCCCTTGAGGGGGATTTGTTTGCAAATAATTTTTTTTATTTATTATTTCATGTATATAAAACACTACGTTACATGTAAATGTCATTCGAATAGTTCATAGGAATAATTTGTGTACTGTATTTTTATTTTATAAATAGATATGTTAATATTTTGTATTAATCATTTTTTTGTTGTGTTTTTCGTGCGTATGTAAATATTTTGTATGTATATTTTATTTTTTTTATTCTGTATTTATATTTTATATGCTTATGGATTTTTTTTGTGTGTTGTAATTTTGTTCATATTTCGTACCCGATTTGTTTTGTATATTTATTTTTTTTTATATGCATTCTGTATTCTACCGTATTAGTATCCAGTATTTTACATTCTGTTTATATGTGTATTATATTGTATTGTATGTACATGTATACTAATCTTCCTGTGAGAGTATGTCAGATTCTGCAAGCATTTGTGTCTATTACATATATACATTGTTGCACGCATATTTGACGGATGAGATTGGCCGCCCTGATGGCAGCAGGTGGCCATGTTATTCCCCCCTCCCAGGTTCAAACCACGCTGTTCGGACAGAGCTGTTTTTTTTTTTTATTTTACATATTCATTTTATTTTTCTGTTTACTGTACACAAATACATATATTATTATTTTTTTGTGCATACATTATATTGTGTTATACTGTACATATACCTATTATTACATTTTGTGCATATATTATATTAATTTATATGTATTGTGTAATTATTGAATTATGCATATTATATAGATTGAGTGTTTGTATATACTGTATGTATTGTATGCTATATACATAAGTTGTATATATTGTATGTACATAAGCTGCTATATAAATGCAAATTTTGTATTCTGTGTGCGTCCGTCCATATTCTATATATAATTTTCTTGCATGCAATTTAATTAAATGTGGCTGTTGCGTTGCTGGTGAGAGGCGGGAGACTTATCTCCCTTGGCACCCAGGTTCGAATCTCATCAGGGAGAAGCTGCATCATTTTAATTTCATCTATTATTAGGCCATCTACTGCAGCCTCCTTCTTTGGGCCGCGTTTTGTTTATTTCCTTAGGCGGGCTGCTTTCATTTAGATTAGGTTTTTTTTTTAATTATTGTCTCTTCTTTATTTTATAAATGTAATTTACCCTAACCAAATTTTGTTTTGCAGGATTTATTTATTTAAAATATATATTTTTTTATTGGATTAACTAACAAAATTGTTTTTGTAGGATTTATATATTTATTATTTCTAGGCTTGTTTAAGGTTAGAGGAAATGTATAGGGGTATATGGAACATGGTTGTAATTTTTAATTATTTTCTTTTTTATATTTTACTATTGTCGTGGATGAATGTAATTTATTGTATATGTATGATTATTAATAATTCATCGTGTGATAATACGGAACTTAATTAAACTTGGTAACGCGTTTAACGAACGAACCACAAAAGTGGAGACCAGCTTTCACGTCGGGCGACATAGGTGCCTAACACCTTCCCATCGTCGTACCTGACTCTCCGAACCTAACCCATTGGGCAGATGAGGAGTGGTTGGGTCCTTTGTAAGAGATCCATAAATTGCCCATCCTCATCGATGTGTATTTTCTCGGGGTTACTCTTGGGTGGAGACTCCATAGACTCCGTAGTAGGCCACAAACTCGTTATGCGCTCCTCTTGACCACGTTTAGGGTGGTTAAATAAGAGTGGTAAGTCTGTCCTCGCTTGGTGCAGTAAAAACCGGTGCCACAGCTCTTGCGACTCTATTGGGAAAAATGCAAAGAGTCGATTCTGATGTGGTAAGTTTGTAAAGCATTTCTAAGTTTAATCAAGTTCCTTGCATTGCGTAACACTCACACCCACTGTGCACTCCTTGTCCCTATCAACCTCGATGGCAATCCAGACTTCACCCAAAAGCCCACTCGGCCTAGGGGTAGTCTATCCTGTACATCAACTTTAGGCATCGTACCTTTGTGTATATGAAAAGAACCTTTGGTTCTCGCCTAAGGTAGCCCTTGACCTTTACTCGAGTCAAACCCATGTAGTGGCCTAAAGATGTCAATCCTTAGGACTCTTTTTTGTATGTGATTGATCGAGTCAAATCCTTATACATAAGGTCTCAAGTTTTTGTTGCCCATTCTGAAATATGTCTTGATCCATGACATCAAGATATCATCGATTGTTTCTTTAAGCGGCCCTCTACTAAGAAAAAACTTTTTGAAACATCGTTTTGTAGAAATCTTTGTGACATGACTCGATATACTCCTGAATGGGAACATAAAACTCGAGCCTTTATACGTAAGGATTTAATAGGTTTAGGACCATTGGGTCTTCTGGTGACCCAATGGATACTAACTCTAGATAGGGTAGAATTGACTTTTCTAACTTTTCATTAACTGAAGTAATAAGGGGGCGAAGGGAGTGATAAGAGGGTGAAGCCTAGATTTAAAAGCACTTCCTTTTTCGAATCACCTCCAAAGGGCATTTTCATCTTTGGTCAGTTTAAGTAGATATTTTTAACTTGAATAATCCTATAGGGGTAAAACTATCAAACATCATCCTAAGTATGCCATTTCAATCTAAGTCATTCTTGTAAGGTGAAAATTGTTAGGTGTCATCTGAATTGGCTAATTTTGATCTAAATTACCTCATAGGGGCGTTTTTGTCTTTTATCTTTCGAAATAAGTAATTTTGATTCGAGTCTCTCACAAAGTAAAATCATTTAGGAGTAATAGACTTATCCCTCATTCGTCTTGTCTCACATGTTGCATAACTTTAGGTCTAAGTTGTCCCATCATTCAATGCAAAATCTTTTCTTTAGGGATAGATTTGTTGTCATTAGGCCTTTTTAACTAGACCCACAATTCTTTTGTTTGTCTACTTATTAGACCCACCTTTTGCCACCATTTTTGTTTAGTCCAATAAAGTTGTTGTTTAAAATAAGTATACCCATTTAATCCTGCATACATGTCAGGTATTTGCATAAACACATCATGTATATCATGCATTAACTTGTCATTTTGTTAATCCTACACACGTCGTGCATAAACACATCATGCATATCATGCACTAACTTGTCATTTTGTTAATCCTACACACGTCGTGCATAAACACATCATACATATCATGCACTAACTTGTCATTTTGCAGTCATTTCAGTGGAAGAAGAGAAATATGACCAAAGGAAACATGATGGAGGAAATGATGAAGAAGGTTGAGAATATAATAGAAAAAAAAAAGAAAAAAACTTGCTACTATAAAAGTGAAGATGTTGAGATATAAATTAAAGATGTCTTGGCTGCATAAGAGGGCAAGAAGTATGCTTTCAAGAAGAGTGAGCTTGAAATAGAAAATGGTGAGACAATCGTAACGGTTGAGGGAGTAAATATGGTAGCATCTAGGCCAAGACAGTTCTCCAATCTGAATATGCCATTCTCAAAGGCATTTGACAAGTTGAAGAGAAAAGGTCTGCTACAACCGATGACACCTCGCCCACCACCAAATCCATTACCAACAGGTTATGACCCGAGATCTTATTGTCTCTTCTACCAAAGTCGAGGCCATTTGACCAATGAATGTAAGAAATTGAGGCATGAGATTCAAAATCTCATTGACATAGGAAGGTTAGCTGAACCAGATCAACAATATGGTGGGAGATTCTTATGAAACTTGAAAGACATTATCTTTTAAACTTGTCTTTTCTTCTACATGTGTCGCATCTCATGAATATATGTATTGACAAAATTTGACAATGAAATGTGATTTGAATTTTCCAAAAAAAAAAAAAAAAAGAGGTAAACTAGTCTTGGTAGACTTTAAAACACTAAATGTGAGATTTTGAGCCCATGGTCATACACACACAAATAACCCTTGATTTCTTTGTTGAGCGTATTCACTCTGATAGGTGTTTTTAGAACTTGCTTTAAATACTGATCAAAATCACAATCGATCACATGCACGATGATGGTGCTAGAAAATGAGTCACTTTGACCAAAAAGCCAACCATGATACAAGTTAACTCTGGAGAATCCTGTTGCGCCTGAAACACTTTTTTGGCAAACTCTATACCACAAATCATCAACTTCCTTTTGTCTCATCTCTACTCTGCCATAGGGATTGATAGAGCATTTAAGACTATGTTAGTAAGGTAAAGCAAACAAAAAGTAGTGATACTTGTACTCGTCCATATGAAATATGAAAAGAAAAACAAGAAAAAAAAAAGAAAAGAAAAAAAAAAGAAAAAAGGAAAAAAGGAAAGGAAAAAAAAAGAGAAAAGAGAAAAATATTTGTGCAGCAAAGCGCAAGCATTCAGAAAGCTAAAAAGAGAAACGAACATGAATCGATGTCCAAACCTTGAAGAAGTTTTAGATGACCCTATCAGTCCCTTCGGTCTAAGTTATCATTATCCAAGATAATTCTACCTTTACCCTAACCCTATTACAACTTTGACAAAACTGTCAAATTTATGTCTGCATGTGACCTAAGTGAAGAAGATCAGATGAACAAGCAAGCCTATGGTAGGCACCATTCATGAGTTGAACTTGAGCGTAAAATTTTCACCTTTGTAAACACTTGAGCGAACTGAGTGATGTGTGAGTGTTTACCAAGCTAGATAACTTTTTTTTTCGGATAAAAATCTCATTACATCGAATTGTGAGTTGAAGTTAAGATGTCAAATCCCATTAGGATAAAAAGAAAGAAATAGAAGATAAGAATAGAGGAAATCAGGGCGTGGTCCCTTGGTCTAGGTCTCCTACCTTCCTACTGATATGGTTGTGACAGTAAACATTGAATATGAGCTAGCACAATTAGCATACACATCATAGTCTGTTGTTTCGATATACCATTATAGTTATTTTATGATTCGTCTTACAAAGACCTCTTCATCCTTCTGTAGGGGCATATCTAATTTTGTCAAGCTTACCCAACCAGGGGCAAATCCAATCTTGTCGAGCTTACCTAATCAAGGGCAACTCCAATTTTTGTAGAACTTACCCAAGCAGGGGCATATCCAATCTTGTCGAGTTTACCTAACCAAGGGCATTCCACCAATCAGTTGAGAATAGAATTTGACCGTTATGAAGTTTCTTTTGCTTCACCATAGATTAAATCATTCAATTATCGGAGATGCCTAGAAGAGGCTAATCCATCATAGGTTTGTCTAGAAGAGGCATCCTAGTTTGATAAATTTGCCTAGAATGGGCAATTTACTCTTTCGAGTTCTGTCTAGAAGGGGCAGTTCTTTTAATTGGAGACGCCTAGAAGGGGCTAATCCATCTTAGGTTTGTCTAAAAGAGACATCCTAGTTTCATAAATTCACCTAGAAGGGGTAATTTACTTTCGAGTTCTGTCTAAAAGGGACAATTCTTTTCGTCAGAGACGCCTAGAAAAGGCTAATCCATCTTAGGTTTGTTTAGAAGGGATATCCTATTTCCATAAATTTGTCTAGAGGGGGTAATTTACTTTCAAGTTCTGTCTAGAAGGGGCAGTTCTTTTCGTTGAAGACTCCTAGAAAAGGCTAATCCATCTTAGGTTTGTTTAGAAGGGACATCCTATTTCCATAAATTTGTCTAGAATGGGTAATTTAATTTCGGGTTCTGTCTAGAAGAGGTAGTTCTTTTCGTCGAAGACGCCTAGAAAAGGTTAATCCATCTTAGGTTTGTCTAGAAGGGACATCCTATTTTCATAAATTTGTCTAGAATGGGTAATTTACTTTTGAGTTCTGTCTAGAAGGGGTAGTTCTTTTCCTCGAAGACGCCTAGAAAAGGTTAATCCATCTTAGGTTTGTCTAGAAGAGATATCATATTTTGGTAAACTTGTCTAGAAAGGGTAATTTACTTTCGAGTTTCACTACAAGAAATTATATATTTTATGACAAGTTTATTTGTGACGAATGTAATTTTGTCACTATATGACAGCCTTTGGTGACATTTTTTTTATAATTGTCATTAAATCATTTATTATTATGATGATTAATATATTGTCAACAAAATTCAAATTGTTTGTCACCAATGTTCATATTTAGTAACGAATGATTAAATTTTATCACTTTTTCATTTGGTACCATAATTCAAAATAATTTTATGATGATATAATATATATTTATGACAAACGTATCGTCACAATATTGCATCTTTTGATGACGTAATACAGATTTGTCATTAATTAATATATAAAATAAAATAATTATAAAATATTATTTTGTGACCATTTTAATTGTCACAGTTGATTATTGTTTGTGACAAAATATAATATTCGTCACAATTGATATGAAGATAAAATTTCATGGCAAAATTTTTTGAGGAAATAAGTTTGATGGTAACTATTTTTATCATATAATATTAATATTTGACGACAATTTAATTAGTTGTTACTAGGGTTGGATTTGAGCCGAACCAAACGTGAACAGTAATATATTTGTGTTCGGATTCGTTTTGTACTGTTCGGATTCGGGTTTGGGTTCGTATTTGTATTCGCATTCGCCTAATATTTTTATAGCAAAGTTTGTATTCGTGTTCGGTTCATATAATTCGTTTTTATATTTATTAAAAATTATAATTAATACAAATAATTAATAAAATTTAATTAAAAAATTATTATTTTAAGTTCGAGTTCGTGTTCGTATTCGGTTCGTATAGTTCGTGTTTGGGCTCGTGTTCGCTGAATTTTAAAATTGCAGTTCGGGTTCATGTTCAGATTCGTTTGATTTGTTTCAAATTTATTTAAATCGAACTCAAAAACGAATCTGAATATATTCGGTTCGAATCTAACCCTAGTTGTTACTAATAGTAAAATTTCTCACTAAAATTTTTGGAGGGAACACATTTGATGACAATTATTTGTGTCACTTAATATTAATATTTAGTGACAATATAATTATTGTCACTGATACACATGAAAAATACCATTGACGAATTATTGTTGTCACCAATATACATGTTCGTATTCGTATTCATATTTGAATAGTTTGTTTTAGGCTTATTTGAATTAAACTTTAAAACAAATCTTAACATGTTTGATTCAAATCTAACCCTACCTAGTCACCAATATACATTTATTTAAATAAAAAAATAAATATATCATAATTAAAGTATGAAAGAAAAATTATTCGAATAAAAATTTGTTTAATGACGATAATTGACGTCATTAATAATGAAATTAGATGACGAATTATCAAATGTGTCATGAAAGCAATTAGTGATGAATTCAATTAGGGATGAATTCAATTAGGGATGAATTCAAACCGAATCAAATACGAACATGCACATGTTCGTGTTCGGGCTCGTTTCGTACAGTTCAGATTCATGTTCGTCGAATTTTTTTATAATAAAGTTCGAGTTCATATTCGATTTGAATAACTTAGCTCGTTTTTTTAAATTTTTGTTTTTTTTAATTTTTTATTTAAAATGATATAAATATATTTTAATTATAATATTTAATAATTAATAGTTAAATATAACTATTAATTTTAATTAATAATTAAGAATTTTATTTAAAATTATTATTAAATAGAAATTTTTTATTTCGATTACGTCTTATAATTATTAATTATTGAACAAACCAATAACTAATTTTTAATTTGGGGAGATTAATTTACAATTTAAGATATTCGTCGATCCCAAACACTTTACATTCTTGTATTCGGTGTACCCACACTATTTCAACATAATAGACCCCACAATCTCAAGTAGCCGACGTGGCAAAATCAAGCAAACGCAATGGCAGGAACTTTCGGGAGAAGGTTATCGAGATTCGCAAGAGGAAAAACCAAAATCCGTGAAACGTCCGACCGTACCGCACACGGGGAATAGTACGACGCCGTTGTGACCGAATTTCTCCCAGTCGAGAGAATTCATGGTGAATGTTGCTGCAAGGACGCGGCTCTGTCACCGACTGTTCCGTGTGTGCGTCGTGTCCGGCCTGACCTCCGTACCTTGAGCACATCACCACGTGGCGGTTCAATATCAACTTACTGTTTCATATATTTATTTTCCGACCTTTGTTTTATACTCGCTTCGTTCCCTGTTTGTGTCTATCCAGACGATCACAGCTCGGTTGCTCTGTTCTTAGGTAAATTGATTTTTTAGATCTACTTGTATTGTTTCTTCATTCTGTTTTTCTTCTTCTTATTATTATTTTGGTGTTTATTTTTGCTGAAGAATCTGCCTTGCTCTGTTTTTTAATCATCTGAACTATCATTATTTAATTACAGTTATATTTTAATTGAATTACAGTTTATTGTGGAATTTTTGTGTTATTTTAATTTCTTATAGCTGTTATTAATAAACAGCAAAGTGCACAGACACTTAATACAGGATCACAACACAGGTATTTACGTGGAAGATGACAAAGAAAATTTTCACTATAAAAAAGAAGAGTACAAGTACTCTCACTTTTATACACTTTAAAACAGTTTGTTATTGATTGAATTATAGTTCATTGTGACTTATGCTGAATTTTTGTGTTAGTTTATTATTTTGCAGTTGATTATAATCAATTTTTAGATGGAAATGGCTAGAAATTTTGATTTTGCAGGATTTTGGAGGTTTATGCTGTTGATTTTGGATAGTTAAGTTGATATTATATTATATATTATACTGTATAATTTTTTGTGTATTGTATATTGTATAATATATGTATTGTATATAGTATGTGCAAATTTTATGTGTGGTATAGAATTTGTACTTTATATATTGTCTGCATATTTTGTATGAAAAAATATATGTACTGTATATATATTATGCTAATATACTGTATATATTTACCATATAAAAAAATACTATACATCATTTAGTGTGTGTGTGTATAATATATCTCATACATGTATTATTACTATAACTGCTTTACTGTTAAACAAATGAAACCTTATATTGTTGCACATTTATAAGTACTTGGAAAGATTACTGTATAATTGTTTATATTTAATTGACATTCTATTTGTTATATAATTGTTTTCATTGATGATCCATATACATGCTTGAAATAGGTGTAATATAAAATAGACAAAAGGTGGATGTGTGCTATTAAATGGTCTAAGGATATTGTCCTTATGTTGTCCTTGCTAATTCCAGGATCAAAGTCCCCAGGAAAGGATATTGATGTTTTTTTGCAACCATTGATAGAAGAGTTAAAAGAACTATGGGTTGAAGGGGTAGAAACATTTGATATATCTTGTAAACAGAATTTTCAGTTGCATGCTGCTGTATTGTGGACAATAAATGACTTTCCTGCATATGGTGACTTATCTGGAGTATTAAAGGGTACATGGCTTGCCCAGTTTGTAACAACCAAACTTACCCTTTAAGATTGCGAAGCAAGATATGTTACATGGGACACCGTCGCTATTTACCGAAAGAACATGCTTGGAGGAAAAGTAAAAAGTTTGATGGTAAAAAGGAAGATAAGGAGTCACCTAAAGAATTTCAATGCTGCCACTTCTTGTTGACACTATAAATTTAAATTACATAATCTGATACCATTTTCTGCATTTATTATTTGTTTGATTGAGGTGCCTGATTGGTTTTGTTTTTAAATTACAGTGGCTTACGAAGTGGCTGTTTTGGTGTTGCAAATATGATCTTGGTGAGGATTTATAACGGCCTTTATTTTATCCTTGAGTACGTATTTTTTTCCTGCTGGTTTTAAAATTTTGAGAAGCTGTGAGAAATATAGCTTCAATCTCGTCATACTTTAAATGTGATAGCCTGTGATTTTTTGGATAAACTAGGTTGTTGATCCTGATAGATTTCTCAATCAAATCATATTTCAGGTTTTTTTGGCATTGACTTAATCACTTTATTACATTATTTAGATTTTTTTTCTTTCTGAACTGTATGTGATTAGTATGTGTGCTTCCTGACTGGTCAACCGTCTTTGCTTGTTAAATTTTTTTCTGCTTCCTTTTGTGGAACTCATGGCTTTTGCAATGACCAGATAACATTTGTTACTTTGTTAATCATCAAGTGAGTTATTCTTGTGTCTGGACAAAATTGATGTGACATCAAATTGGTGCCTCCTGTTACATCTCTCAGGTGGGGCTAGCTCAGAGATTGTTATTACTATTGAAATGTCATTTATATTTCTCTGGAATCTTAGACATCTATTTATCTTTTGTTACATAACATAAAAGTGCTGGTACTATTGACTGGTAAAAATATGAGAAAGGTGGCAAAATAAATTCTTTTCGAGTGCAATAGTTGATCCTACTGATTTAATATCTATTTTTATTATTCACTCTGCTCTTGTTTCCATACAACAGATAACAACTATAATATGTTCTGATGATATTATTGTATATTGATTTTATAGTTGTTAGTTTCGGAAGGAAGATGAATCAAAGTCATCTGAGAAGTAAAGCTTGAAAGGAGATTGGTCTTGATGACTTTTTTTGATAAGTTTTCATTATTGTTTTAAGACTTATTATGTTGATTTAGTTACTGATATAATGATTCGACATTATTGAATTTATGTTCATTGATATTTTATTTTGAGAATGTTAAGAATTTTATTTTTCATATATTTTCTTGAAGTATATTTATCAATAATTTATGACATTTTTTATTTATTGCAACTTTCAAATATTATGTTTTAAGTAATAAAATGTCATATCTTATTGTAATGAATTATATTGTTCACAAACATAATTATATAATGACAATATAAATTTTGTAAAGAAAAATAACATTTTAATAAAAAAAATTGTCTTTTAATTTTGACGTTTAGTACATCATTAAAATTTATTAGTTCAATGACAAATACATTTTTATCATAAAAAAAGTATATTATTTGGTGACGATTTCTTTTATTGTCATTTATCATCGTATCTATTGTGATAAAAAACAAATTTAGATGACAAAAAATTAAACAATATTTTTGTCAATATAATTTCATTATTTTCATATCTATAGTGATTTTCGTCACCATAACCATATTATTTGGTGACGAGATATAATTTTGTCATTTAAAGTATAATAATTTTGTGACGAAATATAATATTAGATGACAAATTTTTGACATTAATTGTGACATTATTAACGTTACAAAAAGTGATAACATATAGTGACAATGAAAGTTTTCGTCACTAAAACTTGACTATTTGGTGACAAATATAAATTACGTCATATATACTTTTTGAGACGGAGCTGCGGTGACAATCCTTGTGACAACAAAATTTCGTCACAAAAAAGATTTAGTGACAAAAATGACACTTTATGTGACAAATTTTGACGTCACAATTTATCGAATTTGTTGTAGTGTTTTGTCTAGAAGAGGCAGTTCTTTTTGTTGGAGATGCGTAGAAGTGGCTAATCCATAGGCTTAGAGAGCTAGAAGAGTTGCCTTTGCCACGTTGTTTATTGACTTTTGTTGGTCCAAAATTAGGTGTCTTTTTTCTGTGCTTTGATGCATTTCGCATGTATTTCATTGCATTCACAACACACACAAAATTTATAAAGTAAGGGGCATCTGTAGACACCCCATTTTAGACCGAGTAGGGTCACCCCTGATGATGAAAAATCTGGATGTTGATTTCGAATTTTTTAGATGTTGAGCTGAGGATGTATGAGTTAAAAAGAAAAAAAAAAGTGTTTAATTTATTTTATTAAAAAAAAAAGACCCAAGTAACTAATCCAAAGAAGAGAGAGAGAAAAAATATAAATAAGAAGGGAAGAAGCCTAGCACCCAAGAGAAAAATGGAGCCCGCTCAAAGAGAAAGAAGAATGAAAGCGTGCGGCCCATGTCCAGGAAGAAGGCCCAGGAGTGCGTACCTTCACGCATGAGCTGAGGCAAAGCTGGCGATCAGCGTCTGCCTCTCCTTGCGCGTGCAGTACACACGCGAAGATTTCCCTCCTTTGTGCAATGCATTTATTCCCGCCTGCTTATCTCCTGTGCGTCAACCTTTCTTTCCATTATATTTGTTTATCTAGCCCATGCCAGCCTCTTATTTTCCTTCTTTTGCGTCAGCTTACCTTTTTCTCGCCTGCCAGTTTTATTTCCTACAAATCCTTATCCAACTTTTTGGATTTACTTTCGTCAGCGGCTTATCCCTTTTTCTATGCATAAGATTTAATGGTTACTATTTTTTTGGGCGGCTTGAGGGGAATTGAAATGAATTTAATTCCCGGGATCTCAGCTTCCAGAGGCTTATAAAAATAAGAAAGAAAAATATTGGAGGGGGGGATTTTTAGAGAGGAACTAAGGATTTTTTTTTTAAAAAAAAAGGGATTTTCCAGAAACCAAAAAAATAGAGAAAAAAATTTCGGAAAAAGAAAAGAAAAGAGAGAAAAAAAATTGACATATTTGAAAATTAATTTCTGTGCTCTGCGATCCTCGATTCACCATTGATAAACATCGAATCAACTATTTTAAGGTACGCCCTTGAGGGGGATTTGTTTGTAAATAAATTTTTTTTATTTATTATTTCATGTATATAAAACATTACGTTACATGTAAATGTCATTCGAATAGTCCATAGGAATAATTTGTGTTTTATATTTTTATTTTATAAATAGATATGTTAATATTTTGTATTAATCTTTTTTTTGTTGTGCTTTTCGTGTGTATATAAATATTTTGTATGTATATTTTATTTTCTTTATTCTGTATTTATATTTTATATGGTTTATACATTTTTTTTGAGTGCTGTAATTTTGTTCATATTTCGCACTCGATTTGTTTTGTATATTGATATTTTTTTTATATGCATTCTGTATTCTACCGTATTAGTATCCAGTATTTTACATTCTGTTTGCATGTGTATTATATTGTATTGTATGTACATGTATAATAATCTTCCTGTGAGTATGTCGGATTCTGCAAGCATTTGTGTCTATTCGATATATACATTGTTGCACGCATGTTTGACGGATGAGACTTTTACATGTTCATTTTATTTTTCTGGTTACTGTATACAAATACATATATTATTATTTTTTTGTGCATACATTATATTATGTTATACTGTACATATATTTATTATTGCATTTTGTGCATATATTATATTAATTTATATGTATTTTATATATATTGTGTAATTATTGAATTATGCATATTATATAGACTGAGTGTTTGTATATACTGTATGTATTGTATGCTATATACATAAGCTGTATGTATTGTATGTATATTGTGCTATGTATATAAAAGTATTATACCTGGTATGAAATGTGTAAATATTCTGTAAATGCAAATTTTGTATTCTATGTGCGTCCGTCCATATTGTATATATAATTTTCTTGCATACAATTTAATTAAATGTGGATGTTGCGTTGCTGATGAGAGGCGGGAGACTTATCTCCCTTGGCACCCGTGTTCGAATCTCATCAGGGAGAAGATGAATCATTTTAATTTCATCTATTATTGGGCCATCTGCTGCAGCCTCTTTCTTTGGGCCGCTTGGGCCGCGTTTTGTTTATTTCCTTGGGCGGGCTGCTTTCATTTAGATTAGGTTTTTTTTTAATTATTGTCTCTTCTTTATTTTATAAATGTAATTTACCCTAACCAAATTTTGTTTTGCAGGATTTATTTATTTAATATATATTTTTTTATTGGATTAACTAACAAAATTGTTTTTGCAGGATTTATTTATTTATTATTCCTAGGCTTGTTTAGGGTTAGAGGAAATGTATAGGGGTATATGGAACATGGTTGTAATTTTTAATTATTTTTTTTTATATTTTACTATTGTCGTGGATGAATGTAATTTATTGTATATGTATGATTATTAATAATGCATCGTGTGATAATATGGAACTTAATTAAACTTGGCAATGCATTTAACGAACGAACCACAAAAGTGGAGGACGACTTTCACACCGGACGGCATGGGTGCCTAACACCTTCCCATTGTCGTACCTAACTCTCCGAACCCAACCCATTGGGCAGGTGAGGAGTGGTTGGGTCATTTGCAAGAGATCCATAAATCGTCCATCCTCACCGATGTGTATTTTCTCGGGATTACTCCTGGGGGGCGACTCCATAGGCTACGGGCCACAAAACCCATTATGCGCTCATCTTGACCATGTTTAGGGTGGTTAAACAAGAGCGGTAAGTTTGTCCTCGCTCGACGCGGCAAAAAACGGCGCCACAATCTCTAAGCTTGTAACTTTATATCCCAAATTTGCTTAAAACATACTTAATATAGACTTTTTGGGAAAGACCTAAAAGGTGACAAGATCTATATCTATTAATGTCAATGCCTAATATATAAGACGTCTACTTGAGATCTTTCATGTCAAAATTATTGGATAACAAATTTTTGGTCTCTTAAAGTAACCTAAGTCACTACTAGCCAACAAAATATCATCAACGTATAAGACTAGAAAAATGAACTTACTCTCTCTGATCTTAAGATAAATATAAGTATAAATCTTACTCCCAAAAAAACTTAGAGAAGTTACCACCTTATTAAATTTCAGATGCCATTGGCGAGAAGCTTGCTTAAGTCCATAAATAAACTTTTTGAGTTCATAAATAAGATTCTCCATATCACTTTCCATGAATCCCTCAAGTTGTTGTTATGCACTTTTTTTTATACAAATCACCATTTAGAATAGTTATCTTCACATCCATCTGTTGTAAATCCAAATTGTAATGAGATGCTAACACCGTAATAACCCTAAAAGAATCTTTAGTGGACACAGGAAAAAAGTTTTCATTATAGTTAGCTTATTTTTTTAGTAAAACCTTTAGCCACTAATCTGGACTTAAAACATTCTGCCTTTTCTTTTTATCTTTTTGTTTTTTTTAACCTTATACACCCATTTATTTCCAATAGGTTTACAACTTTCAAAGAGTTCTATAAGTTCCTAAACTCTATTATCAGCCATGGATTTCATCTCATCCCTTATAACATTCAACCACATACTAACCTATGAACTAGAGATAATTTCAATGTTAAAGGCTCTATAACATCTTCCAAAGCACAACTTTTTTCACCAAGAAAAACTAAATAATCATAAAAAATAACATAACACCTCTCCCTTGTAGATCTTCTCAAAGGAACACCTTATATAGCTTTAGAGGTTGATCAACCACCTCAAGAATAGGAAGATTAATCATAGGTTGATGAGAAACCTAAAAAGCATGAATAGGTGAAATAGTTTCTTTCATAGCCAACGAAGGAAAAGATGTTAGAAATAATATTGATAGATAGTAACATCAACTTGACCCAATGCTTAAGTAGTCCATCAATGTATATAAATCTTAATTAAACACAAATGAATTTTGATAAAATCACTAACTTCGATTAATTACTGCCATAATCATTAGGGTGATCTTCACCTTTATGCTCCATTAGATGAGGGTGATGGAGACCCTATGTTTTTGTTTCTAGGAAATGAAATTACAACTCAAGATTAGCGAGAGTACTCGTCTATAACCTAGCATCCCTTTTTATAAAGTTAGAGATAAGAGTAGCCCATAAACTAATAGTCGTTAGCCAATCCATTAAGGTATACAAATTAGGCCTTAAGTTATATGGATGTAGGCCTATAAACCAAATAAGACTCAAATAAGCATAATGTTAAATGTTTCATGCATGCTAAAATAGTGGATTGAACCCCGTTGAATCCAACATTCTCTTACTTAGCCAAAAAACACAATTAAGACAATAAGAGGTATAACCATATCCATTAATAATAACCCTGTTTATCTAAAGTACTAAATTGAATCAAGGCCAAATTCACATATTCAATATAGATTCATTCCTTAATCACAAATCTATTATTATGGAAAACATTGGTAAAAAAAACTTAAGCTCACAAATAAATTTTAAATAACATCAAATTTATCCATATAGTCCACAATAAGGTTTGTCTCTAATGCTCATACATACTGCACAATTTTAAATGAATAACAAACAATAAAGATAGTTAGAAAGCACTAAATATAAACAAATATTAGGTAAACCCAATGACAAACATCCATAAATTAGGTTGTCTCTAAATCAAAACTTTCAGCCCCAAATTATACACATGTTCTCTTCAGAAGGAAAAGGTTTTGTTAATAGATTAGTAAGCATAGAACTAGTTCTAATGTGCTTTATGGATAATGTTTGTTTATGGATTCTTTTTCTCACAACAAGATACTTGACATCAATATGCTTGCAAGCACTACTTGACTTTTTGTTCTTAGAAAAGAAAACTGTAGCCTGATTGTCATAAAATATCTTTAATGATTTAGAGATAGTGTTAACCACTTAAGTTCTATAATGAAATTCTTCATCCAAACAACATGACAAGTATTTGTATAACAGATTACAAACTCAGCTTTTATGATAGAAGATGTAGTAAGCAATTGTTTTGTGCTTTTCCATGATATAAATACACTAGACAACATGAACACATATCTTGACATAGACTTTTTGGTGTCAACACACCTAACATAATCAAAGCCAGAGTAACCAACCACTTTAAGACTCTCTACTCTCCTATAAATAAGTATAAAATCCTTGAAACCTTATAAATAGTGCATAACCTTCTTGGTATTCTTCCAATGATCCATTCTTAGATTAATTTGGTATCGTCTAAGCATGCCAACTATACATGTGATATCTGGGCATGTGTAAACTTGGGCATATATAAGACTCTTAACTATTAAAGCGTAAAGAATTTGTTTCATCTCATCAAGCACTAATTTGGTCCTAGGCACTATGACAGGCTAAATTTTTCACCTTTAAAGACTTGTGCAACAGTGGAAGAGTAATTTTGCATATTGAATCATGTAACAACTTTTTCAATATAGGCCTTTTGGGATAAACCTAACATTCCACGAGACCTATCTTGATGAATTTTAATGCCTACTATATAAAAGACTTCACCAAGATCTTTCATTGACAAAAATGCTTTGGTCTCATGTAACATGCCTACTTCATGGCTAACAAGAAGTATATTATCCAAATAAAGTACTATAACGATAAATTTGCTCCAACAAATTTTCATTAATATGCATTAGTCTACTAGATTTTCTTTGAAATCAAATTCACTAATCACCTCATAAAATTTTAAATACCACTGTCTAAAGGCTTATTTAAAGTCATAAATGGACTTCTCAAGTTTGCATACCATATTTTCCTTGCCTTTAACAAAAACCCTTTTGGTTGTATCATGTTAACATTTTCATACAAGTCTTTATTATTGAATGCAACCTTAACATCCATTTGAAGTAACTTTAAATCAAAATGAGCTATAAGAGCCATTATTATTTGAAATGAATCCTTCTTAGATACAGGTGAAAAGGTATCATTATAATCAATTCCTTGCTTTTGAGTGAATCCTTTAGTAATCAACCAAGCTTTGTGTTCAACATTACCTTTAGATCCAATTAGTTTTAAAAACCCAGTTACAACCTATTGTTTCAGACCCTTTGGGCATGTCTACCAGTTCTTAAATGTCATTAAGTTTCATTAAGTTTAGCTTATCTTTTGTAGCATCAAGCCATTGAGTTGAATGATTGTTTAATATATATTCAGGGAAAGAAGCAGAATTATTACCCATATAGAAATCATGGTCATCTAAATATACATAATCATTATGAAATATTGATCTTCTTACTCGTTTAGACCTCTGAAGTAATGGCTCTTGAACAGGCATAAGAGAAGTTTTATTAGTATCGTTTTGAGCATTAGATGCAACCTCATTTGCATTTGTATCTCCTATAGAAAAAGTGAATATAAGTAACTTTAGAATCATTGGAACATGTAAGAATTCACGTTCTTCCTCAAGGTTATTAACACGAGGCATACAACTATCACATAAACCAATATGTTCTAAAAATACCATATATTTGGTTTCAACAATTTTAGTGGTATAAGATGGGTAATAAAAATAAAAGCCCTTTGACCTTTCACAATAACCAATAAAATAGTGTCAAGCTTTCTAATATTTGGGTTATAATTTTAGCTTATGCAAGATAGCCTTATACGTGCTAATACCCAAGTTTCAATTTTCTTTGTGTCCATATTTTATAAGGTGCTTTAGGCATAGACTTACTAGGAACATGATCCAGTATATTCATGGTTATTTTAATAGTCTTAACCCATAGAGATTCAAGCAAGAAGTTTGGTATATCATACTTCGTACCGTATCCGTAATGGTGTGATTTTTCCTAAGGTGTGCCAAACATAAATACCTAAGCAACAATGACATAATCCTATAAAAACAAGGTAAAAACACCTAGGTTTTAACCTGAGTCAAAGAACTTTCCATAATATTCTCTTTCTCCATCAGATCTAACAACTTTTATTTTATGATAAAGTTAGTTCTTAACTTTAGCTTCATAGGTTTTGAATACCGCAAGTGCTTTCATGAAGGAGGTAGATATATCCATTACGTGAATGATCATTAATGAAAGTGATAAAGTACCTATGTCCATTAATTTTAGACGTATAAGGACCACTAATATCAGTATAAATCAGTTCTAATAGCCCTTTACTTTTAATATCAATGTTTATTTCTTTTCGCAAACTTCCCTTTAATACATTTAATAGCATCATGTCTCTCTAGAAACTAAATCTAAGCATCAATAGCAACAAAATTGGATTTTATAATAAATAAAAAACATTCACTCCAAAACGAAGCGTAAATATGGCAGAAAATTCAATCCATGAAAATAATAAAATTTTAACCCATGAAAATCACAAAATATGGGTAATCAGAAATCAATGAAATGTAATTTGTACATTTGATTGAACCTGCTCTAATACTTACTACTAGAAATAATAGTGATAGATAATAACATCAACTTGATCTCATACACAAACAATTCATTAATGTATATGAACTTTAATCAAATAAATAAATGAATTTAGATAAAATCACTAACATGGATTGATTGTCGTTATAGTCGTTAGAATGATCTTCACCTCCATGTTCTATTAAGGAGGGAAAATAGAGTCTTTGTGTTGTTTTTTTCACTAAAGAGTGAAATGATAGCTAGGGATTAGTGAGAGTACTCGTCTATAACTTAGCATCCCTCTTTATAGAGCTAAAGATGTGACCAACCTATAAACCAATAGTCTATAGCCCATCCATCAAGGTAAAGAGACTAGGCCTAAAGTCATATTGATGTAGGCCTATAAACCAAGAAAGACTCAAATAAGCACAATGTTAATCGTTTTGTGCAAGCCAAAATAGTGGATTGAACCTCGTCAAATCTAACAAAAGATACCACCTTCTTCTCTAAGATTGGTTCTACAAAATAAGTACACTTAAGATTAGTAATATCAATTTCCAAGAATTTAGCTATAAGGGATTCAGCTATCCTAGTACCATGAGGAGGACAAACCTATATCCTTCGAAATAATCAAGATAACCAATAAAATAACCACAAGTAGTGCGAGAATCAAAGTCTTTCTCTAAAGGATTATAAATTTTTATCTTAGTTTGATTTTTGCTACGCCAAATTAGATAAGATTTGCCACTTTATTTAGTCATTCAACTATGATCAAGAGGAGCATGTAAATTTAGCCCATCACATAATGAATAAGGAGTCGCCACCCAAAGTTTCACTTAAAAAAATAATCAGTGAATATATATGACTAATGAATCTCTTATGAAGGACCCAACCATATCACCCGATCTATAAAGTTAATTTTCATTAAAGCAGTTCATTTTAATAGATTTACCTAATTTAATTAAATTCTCATTTATTAGACACACAATGTAACTATCCTAAACATCCATAAACAATTAAAATTACATCCAAATAACAAAATTAAAATTAAAATTAATTACATCCATTTTTACATACTCTATTATACAAACATCTAATCATAAATAAGTCTAATAAAATAAAACTTGCAAAAGAAATAAGTAAGACAAAACAACTAAATAAAATAAGTAAACAATCAAATAAAATAAATAAATAAACAGTTAAAATAAATAATAAGACAGAAGTGTGATTCCCAACTTCTACCCACAGAATGCCCTTACTCGGGGCTTCTGCAGATGCCTCAATTCTTCTACCTTCGGCTCCAATGCATTCTACACACTAGTTGTTGAAACACAAAAAACAAAGGACAAAGTATGTACACTCAACTCAAACTAGATTTTGTTACTAACAATAAGTGTCATCGATAAAGGTGAAATATGCAAATATACAAGCACAAATTACCATATTATGCGAGATAATATTCACAGATTCAATCGTATGTGAGGACCAAAGGATTCCTAAATATTCATATTTAATTAACTCTTCAACATTCTGAAACATGAACACATTATCATGTACGTAATTCTACCATATAATCAAGTTATAAATACACAAAATCAATTTCTGCACATTTAGAGTATTATAAGGTCAGGTGACTTACCAAAAAAAAAAAAAGGTCAGGTGGCCAATTACGAGTTCGATGGCTGCATGCAATTAAATCGTGGGGTGATTTGGCTTGCAAAGCATCGAGTCCGGTGCAGCGAATTGTCACGGGTTGGAACTTGGTGGAATTAAGTTTTAATGGCTGAATTGTGAAAATTAAATGGCTGCGTGTTAAGGTTGGCAAGGGACAATCACAAAAACTGTAAATTCATAAACAAACACATATAAACAAATGACATATATAAAGGATTTAATTAGTGGAATGGCTTGGATTTTGGTGGAATTAACAAAACATCTAAACATTAATCAATCTTAACCATGCAATTTTGATGCAGCCAACAAAGGAAAACGATAGAAGGCAATCTGAAAAATAGCATGAAAATAGACAATTACAAATCAAGAAACAAGCCACAAAAACAATTGCAAAAAAGAAATATAAAATGATAATGAAAATCAATTAAACAATCAAAAAACTCAATATTGACCAGTAGACGATATATTATGCCCTCAAGATACGTACCTAAATGTCAGCTCCTGCAATATTTCTCCACGACGAGCCGCGGTGATATTCTTTAAACAGATCGATGGACTCAATTCTCACAATCTCTTAATGGGTTTCCTAAGATTCTAAAGGAAATCTAAAACGGTAGTGTATGGGTTTTAGGCAGTCAATATTCAGCTTTGGCCAAAATGTTTTGAAAGTAGTCTCCCCCCTCCACAAGCCTATGAGCCTAGCTCCTTTTACATAGGGGTTGCCTAAGTTTAGTGATAATTATGCTATCTAATTATCCTAAATTTGATTTAATTTCTTTTAATATAAATTGTATTTATCGTTAACCATCCTAATCTAATTTAATTTAAACTCAAATACTAATTATCCTAAATCTTATTTAATTTATTTTAATTCAAATCCTAATTATTCTATCTATCTTATTTAAATTATTTAAAGTTATCTAATTATTCCTACTTCAGGTAAATCCTTATTATCCTAAATTAATTATTGAATAAATCTAATTAATCTAATTATCTTAATCAATTAAATTATCCTAAATTAGTAATTCTAATAAACTAATCTATTAAATCCTAATTTAATTATCACAATTAATTAATTAAACTAACCATTAACTATTCTAATTAATCATCAATTATATTAAAAATGCCTAAAAAAAGGTTTTATCAGTTCTAATTAAAGCGAAAGTCTGTAAGCCCTGTGTGGAAGCTTGATCACCCATCAAAGCGAGGCATACCTCTACAGAAGAGAGAAGTCAGGCTATTATGCCCACGATGGAGGAGTCATGGGCGGATGTATGAGTTTTTCCTTTCGTATATCAATCAAAGACCCTTCTTCTGCCCACAATCCTAAATGGGCCTAAATTAGGTTAAATCTAGTCCTAGAGTTATTTCTTGGTGAGCTGACATAATGGATTTTCTAAGAGTGTTAAATCCTAGGTTCCATTGCTCATATCTAGTCCACTTTTCTATTCTTAGTCCATGGCTTTTGCTTATCGATTCGAAGTTCCACATGGAAACTGTTGTAAGCTATCATTATTAGAAAAAAACATAGTTAGGTAACGATGAAGTGTCTAAAAGCTTCATACACAAGAATGGTTTAAACTAGGTTTCCTATCGGTTCATAACTCAAAAGGCGTTTTAAGGACAAATTTGCAAGTAAGACAGTTTAGAATATGTAAAGCAGTTTTGATAACTTTACCGCAAAGGAAATTAGGTAGGTTAGACCTACACATCATACTCCTCATCATATCTAGCAAAAGGCCCAAAAAGTTGTCTAGAATCGTCATGTCTATCATAATATTCACCCTTACGATCAAAACTCACAATCTTAAAAATTGTCCCAAATTGTTTCTCAACCTCAATCTTAAAATCTTAAATTTATCAATGATATCAGGTTTTTCTTTAATGAGTTCTACAAAATCATAATGTGAAAAGTCATCAATAAATATGATAAAATAGTTATTCCCACAAATAGTTTGAGTATATAGGCCACTAATATTTGTATGAATCACCTCTAAAAGAATTGACCTATGAGTTGACCTATCTTCTTGATCATGGTTAATTTATCTTTAATACAATCGATACAAGTCTCCAAATCACTAAAATCAAGGATAGGAAGAATGCCATCTCTAGTCAGTTTCTTAACCTTTTCTTGAGAAATATGACTTAAGCTCTTATGACACAACATGGAAGATTTTTCTTTAATTAAACATCTCTTAAAGGCAATAGGTTCAATATTCAAAGCATATACAACTTTTGAAACCAAACTCATTTTGTATAAAACCATCCTTCAATATAGCACATCCAACAACTTTAGAATTTAAAGACAAATCAACATGTGCATTGTCAAAATTAAAGTGATATCCAACTCTATCTAACATAGAAATCAATACTAATTTTTTTTTTCTAGTACTAGGAACATAAAATGTTTTCTCCAAAAGAAGTTAAAAACCATACCCCAAAAGTCAATAGACCTCTCCCACAAATTCAACAACAACTTTAACTTCATTTCTTGATTTTAGTTAAGCTTCATGTTCACTTGGTTTCCTTTTGCTTTTGAACCTTGTAAAGATATAGCAATATGAATAATAGTACCAGTATCAAGCCATCAAGAATCTAGAGGGGCACTAACTATATTACATTCACAACAAACATAAGCTTAGAAATTGCCGGTGTCCTTAATTTGTTGCTTCCCTAGCCAAGCAATAAACTTATGACACTCACTCTTCTTGTGGCCCATTTTAGCCGCACTTAATAACTTTTCTACCATTACCCTTGTGACCTCCCTCATTATGAGTTTGTTTTTTACCATGACCATGCCTTTTGAAATCTTAAGACTTCCTAGGAGCATGATGATAAGGCTTCCCATAGCTTCACTCACCCTTTTGGAAGGTTGATTTTGCCTTAGAGTTAGACACTAGAAAAACACTCTCACTCTTCTCTTTCTTAAGTTTATTCTCTTTAACTACATACTTGGAAATGAGATTATTGATGCTCCAAGTTTCATTAAGCGTGTTATAGGTAGTTTTTAGGTAATCAAACTCAATAAGAAGAGAATTAAGGGTTTAACTCATAATGAACTTATTAAAAAAAAAAACAAGATCAAAATTTTTTAGTGTAGATTGAATGTGAGACATCTCTAGGATGTACTCTCTGACCCCACCCATACTATTATATTTCATGCTAGTAAGTACACTTAATAGGTTGCTAGCCTCAACATTATTAGGAATTTGGTGAATATTCTCCAATGTAGTTAGAAACTACTTCACACTTTTAAGCTTCAAGTAAGCTACTAAGCAGATATTATGAAATGGTTTGTTTCATAGCAAGCAAACACAATTGCTTAGACTTCTCCCATTTGGCATAAATCTCTTTTTCCTTAGCGAAACTTTCTTCAATAGGCTCTAGTGGCTCATCCTCATGTAGTGCTAAATCTACATCAACAATCACCAAAGCAAGTTTTATGTCTCCTTTCCACCTCTTATAGTTGGAACCATTCAACATTTCGATAGTGACATTATTATTGTTCATCGCAATACTAATTGTATAAAATTAAGAATATAATAAATTAATTATTTTAGGTAATGAACATAATCCATAAAATTATTAATATTCTCTAGAGTCCAACACATCATTTACACACTCCCTTTTATACACCCCTTTGGGTAGGAATATAACATGTAATATGATCCCTTGAAGTGAAGCCACACAAATGAAAATACAGTAGTTTCAAAATTTAATGCCTTTGGGAAAATAAATTTCTAAACTAGTGCATCTTCTCACAAATATATCCTCCTTTATTATTTTGAATTTATTTCTTAAAATTAAAAGATATAACCACCCCCTTTGAGTAGAAAGTCATACAATAAAATTTTAACTCGCTCCATATCAAACACAAATAAAAATTATATGAATTTCAATGACTAGACCACTTTGGCAAAATTAATCATAATCAATTTATGAACTTTTTTTTTTTTTATAGTAAACAGTTCTTTAAGAAAATCATTTATCCCAAACACAAAATTATAATCATCGCATATGGCTCCAACATACACATATATGCCCTCAAATTATTATTCTCACAATTTATTGCATCCTACGTAACAAGCCTATTCTTATACATGAAAAGAAAAATTAATCTGGTTACTAAAATGTTAAGAAATAAAGTCATGACAAGTTTGATTAACAGGCAATCATGACATCCAATTCACCAATTGAAAGAGATACGTGCGAACAGAAGGGGAAAAAAAAAAAAAAAATAAAGATATTGAAAACATCACCATAGAATTTATACATGACAAAATATAAATGCAAATATATATATATATATATTTATACACATATGGAAGTTGACATGATCATGTGGATAAAGTACAAGAATCTTTAAAGCAAAACAAAAACTTTTTCACGTGAAAAAAAAAAAAAGATAATTGTATGTTGTATGCAGCTTTATGTGTAAAAAAAATAAAAATTAAATCAATCTGTATAATCGAACGCAAATTCAAAACTTCAGCTTTCATACAATGGCTCAAAGATTAAATTTCAAGCTTTACTATAGAATCCAGACCAAATTGTTAAAAGAAACTGCGACTGTTTCTTTTTAAAAAATAACATTAGAACCATTAAAAATTAACAATTAAAAGCAACCCACGATCATAAAGATTCAAACTTTTCAATTGAACATCTTTTGTTCCTTGGCAATACAGGACACACTTATTAAGAATCAATTTTATAACTTTTAAAACAATACACCCTTAACCCAATAAACAATTCCAAAAACACATTAGGACTCTAAACTTTATGTATTTTGGGGTTTTGACACCAACGGTAAGAAAATAATATATTTACATATACATAAAGAAGAATACCTAATTAATAAGATTAAACATACCTGAATAGGACTCATGATTTTATATTTTTGTCCTCCAAGTTTCAGATCTTATAGATAACATTCCTCCCCTTTTTTATGTTGTCAAACGGTTTTCGATGGGACTTCTGTTCTCAATGGGACTTAGCCAAGTTATAATCTCAGTTTAAATCTTCAAGTACGTTGCAACACAATATAATGAAGAGTTACCTAAATTAAGATGATTCTAATGTAACAACTATTTGATTTTGAAGTGATTTTTACATGAAAATGTGCATGATACGCAATAAACATAGTTTTTGGTTTTAACATTGAAGATGAAGGTAAAACATGTATTAAATTGATTTTTTTTGGGGCTAAAGTTGTATAATAAAATAAAAAGGAAGTTAAAATTGTAAAATTGGGTTTCCAAATTTAAATTTGTAGTGATGGTAAATTGCTCTCCTTTTTACTTCTGGATAATTATATATTTTGAGAATAAAAGAAAACAGTAATTGAGTATTTATACAATTAGATATAGTTAGGCATTAATATATTGAATCCAAATATTTATATACCGGTAGAAAATGAATATATGATATATGGCGACTAGAATAAATTATGGACGATAGTCCAGTATCATTTGAGGTTTTCTTTTCAGACAACAAAATTCCTTTCAGAATGCGTATTGGTTAAAGAAAGACTCGTGAAACAAATTTGAAATGCCAAACGCCTTAGTCCCACCCAGGTTTGCCCAAATGAAAAGTCAAACACCCTTCACTAAAAGTCAAATACCCATCTTAGACCAAATTCCTTTTAATTTTATTAACACTTTTTATGAAATAAGTAAAACACCCTTCACTAAAAAGACAAATAATATCAATATTAAAATAAATTTTAATTGAAAATAATATTAATTTTAAAAAATTAATTAAAAAAAAGACCACCGCTTCTAATAACACCATTAATGGCGATGATCATCGCAAACCTGATTAGATAGTAAAAAATGATTATCTAGTTTGATTGACGATTGGAACTGGCTGTTTCGATGGAAGAGACAATCGAATCTAATCGCCAAAGATTTGGTAGAGGCAATTAAAATAGCATAAATGATCGACTTTAAGTATGTCAGTCATTTATGACCATTTTTTATGGCGAAAGCGGTCAAATTTGATCACTTGTTCCATCAAGGTAGTTAAATTCAGCTGTTAATAGAACCAGGTTGATGGTCATCATCGTCAGTGAAGATGACTGCTATTTTTATTTCTATTTTTATTTCTTTTATTTTTTATTTTTTTATTATTAAAATAATATTATAATAATATTATTTGTATTTTAATTATTTTTATAAAGTAAATATTATTATTTTATTTTTTTAATTTTTTATTTAAAAAGATTAAAATGTCCCTCTAATCAATTAAATTTAACATTTGATTGTTAAATTTAATTAACAAATAAATATTTAACTTTTTAAAAATTATTGAATAGGAAATTATCATTTAAAGAAATCTTGGGGAATAAGTCGTTTGGCCCATTTGAAAAATAATGGGACAGGAGGAAAAAAGTGTCCCATCTAGTACTTAGAGCACGTAAAAATGACATATATATATATATATATACATATGTATATATGCGTATATATATGTATATATATATAAGCATATATGTATATGTATATATATGTATATATATATACATATATATATGTAGTATATGTGGCAGGCGGCATATAAGTGGTATGGGCAGGTATGTATATATATATTGGCTATATGTAAGTATATGTATATATATATATATTATATGTATATATATATGTATAGTAGTATACATATATGTAAGGCATATGTATATATATATGTTATTGTTGGCGTATAGCATATGTGTTATATGTATATATATATAGATATATATATATAAGTATATATGTATATATATATATATATGTATATATATATATATATATATATATATATATATATATGTATATATCTATATGTATATATATATATATATATATATATATATATGTATATGTCTATATGTATATATATATATATGTATATCTGCATGTATATATAAAATATATATGTATATATATATATATACATATGTATACATATGTATATATATATATAAAAATTTAAATTTCATAAAGTAACAAAAAAAGAGTCTAAAAACATGCAAAAGATATTTCCAATTTATAATAATTTCATTTAACCAGTGGAGTCACGAGGGAAGAAATTTTGGGTAGGGTGGAAATTTCGTTCAAATTTCAAACCAACTCCCAAATGGAAAAGTCAATTAATAATAATTTATGTTTTAAATTTTCTAAAACATATATAGTTTTTCAATCGTATGAAACAAAAACAATGATTAAAGAAAAAAAATACCCTCTAAGCTGACTAAAAGTTTATTATTATTTTAAGAGTGAGAAAAATATTTGAAAAGGTCAAGTAATATAAAATTGATAAGATTGAATGATTATTTTTAATAAAATATCAAAACGAATGTCGTTTACTAATCTGTCTTTATTTTCTTATTAAATTTTCAACAATATCAGAAAATAATTTTAAACCTTAATTAATATAATAAACTTTAGTGCATCACTTATATTAAATTTACCAATCTTTATCTCTTAATTTTTTAATTTCTTTTTTTCCACACTATCACCAGCACATTCTCACTATGGTTGACGTGGGAAGAATTTTTGTGCGGAGAGTGTTTAGGATCATGATCCCACTGTTCAAATGCAAGATTTTATCATCAAATCATTGCAATAACAATGAATAAGGTGAGATTAATGGGACCCGAACCGTTGCCTAATTGAGATCCGAAAATTGGCAAAACAGCTGAGAAAAGAAGATCTGCTCTAGAGTCTAGACTATCTAAAGACTTTATCGACAGAGTAAAGTTTTAGATAAAATAATCGTAGTTGCATGTCTGAACTTGCAAAGCAACAATTTGAGCAACGAAGTTAAACAAAATTATAATAAAGTTGAGAAGAGCGTGCAATGAATCAGAAGCAAGTAAATCCAAAGCAATTCAATGTATGAAATGGAAGAGGTGAGCTAGCCAGAGCACAAGAAGGAGGTATATGACAACAAAAGAGCTTTCTTACTTTGTGGATTTCTTTCCTAAGCCAAAAATAGATTGTTTCGATTTATTAGGAGATTGAGAAAAGGCTTCAAGTGAGAGGAATGATGAGTCTTCAAAGGATTGCCAAACACTAGATGACAAGAAAGAGCTTTCTTACTTTGCGGATTTCTTTCCTAAGCCAAAAATAGATTGTTTCCATTCATTAGGAGATTGTGAAAAGGCTTCAAGTGAGAGGAATGATGAGTCTTCAAAGGATTGCCAAACACTACATGATGTTATCAAGATGAGCTCACAACATAAATGACTAGAGTTTGAACAAAATGTGAAACCGGAGTGAAACCAAAATAGTGTACATAATTCGATTTCTCTGACTTAGAGTGAAACTAGAGTGAAGAGTTATAGCCGAGGAAGACCTTTGAGCATTGAGACTTAGAGGAAATCCAACAATGAGTCCATGAAGTAGAAAAGAGATTCTCCTATGATTAACATAAGGAGGATGACATCAGATAATGCCCCAAAATGATCACCTAGAATGATGAAACCGTTTTTTAGATAATAAGTAGAATATTTTTAAAATTTTAAATACTTTTAATCCTAATATATTAGAAAAAACATCATCATAAAGGAAAAACTTATTGAAAAGTTATATTAAATTACGAAGGTTAGGTGAGAATGGTCGACTTTACTAGCCTTTAGGTATTTGTAAATTTCAATATTACATCATCATAAAGGCTTCGATTAAGCAAGGGAGCCTAGAGAGGTTTGCTTCACATCTGGATGGACTTGAAGGTGATGAAGATAATGATCTAATCAAGATGAATGAGAGTGTGTTTAAATTTAAGTCATGTCATTTGAAGGAGTTGATTGAGAAAATGAACCATGACAATGAGTCGATCACTTGTGTTGTTGTTGATACATGTCTTGGATGGACTTTGAAAATTTCCCACAAGATGGGAATTCTAAGAGTTGTTTGTGTTGTAACATAATGTAGCTTATGGGGTCCCTTTGATGTATCTTCGGATTCTATTTACAGCTTTCGAATGCTCTCTACTAGGATTCACCATGGATCGACTAACTGCTCGCACCAAATTCGTAATGTCTAGTCTTGTACAAACTATAGTAAACATTAGGTTGCCCATTATTAATGCATATCGTGCTATAGACATCTTCATCCTTTCTTCTTTATTGCTAGGATTCATACTAGAGGATAACCTAAAATTAACAAGAAGTGGCTGGAGATTGGCTTATAATCTTACATGTTAAAACGTCATAAGAATTTCTTTAAATAATTTTTTTTAGAAAATCTAAGCTTTCTATTATTTCTCTCCCAATAAATTTACATCCCTAGAGAAACTTGTTTTGTAATCTTAAGTCCTTTATTACAAAATCCTTAACCAACTATGCCGTTAATTCTTTGATACAATCTTTGTCGGAGCCTACTGCCAAAATATTGTCTATATACAGTAGCTAGATGACAAAGTCATTTTCACCAAATCTCTTAAAATATATGTAGGACCTTATTACTACATATACTATTGTTACTATAATATATAGGTTTATTATTAAAATAATAGTATTTCACTATATTTTCTGAGAAGCGAAGCCTCTATTAGTACATACAGTAGAAGTCTAATATAAGCTGCTTTATTGAAAAATATATTATGCGAAAGTTTATAAATGACATGTGGTGGAATACTGAAACCCACTGTATAGTATCCTGAATAAAACTCATATTATATTACTAATAATTACTGTCTGAAAATATAAGTGATACTGTGCATCCCTTATGCATGAAAAATACAAAGCATGCGAGCCAACATGCTACATGCTAAAAATTAAGTACATATATACATACATATATGAAACTGGAAACATTGGGTAAGAACCCGCTCAAGTTGTATCTTTCTCCCCAACCATCTCAAGCTCCAATCTTAGTTTTCCAACTCAACCTATAAGAAAAGGAAACTATAAAGGATGAATGACGAGTCATTCAATAAGCATCTCCTAACTCGACCTCGGGTAGACACTAAGCTGATTTATCATTGGCTAGCTGCTAAGCTAATGAAATTAACTAAGTTCACTGATAGCCTAATAGCTTCTTCTAATCTAGCTCTAGGCTTTTTTTTTTTATTCTGGCTTTTTATATTTCTTACACACCTAGTCGAATAGGTTCTATTAAGCCTATGACTAGTCTCACGGCTAAACTAGCAAAGTTAACTTAATTTTTAACTGATTACATAAGCTTATTCTTTTGTTCTAGTTTAACTTACTGTTTCTATTTTGCTTCACACCTCGTCATAAGTACGTATATAAGTATACGTATATGACTTAGCATGAAAAAGGTCTAGTTAGAACTAGTTCACTTAGTCCTCTTTTCTTTCTGATATTCCTTATCCTATTTTGTTATCTACTTTCTAGGATCTATAATACACTTGAGTTCTTTGAAGATCCTAACTAAATTCTCTTACATTTCATCTTACAACGTATATTGTGCGACTAGTTTCTATTACTTCTTGTTCATCAATTGTGAGTTACTTCTATTTCTCTTATCTTGTTATTTGCATTCTGATTCATAATTGTTCTGCTTCTTATTTACTGTTTTATCATGGCTTATTCTGTAAATTTGTTCATTTTGTTATATGTATGTTATTTTGTACATACTTATATCTCTAGTATTATATATTTTATCTATATTGCTAATTATCAGCTTGTCTAATAATTTCTCTGTTTTGCTTGCTCTTATGCCATATATGACATGATATGAAGTATGCTAAAATCATGTCTAATGATGCTGAAAATCATAACTAGGCTTTTGAGCCAATTTACTGAAAACATCTTTCTAAAAATTGTTTTATTGAAAATATTATTAGGATCCGAAGATCTTAAATTTACTAAAAACTGAATAAAAACTTTATTTGAAATCCCTGTATATGTGAAGATATCTATTGTGCTACATAGACTGATAAATATAGAGATTCAGCATCTTGACCATATGGGTTAAACCACACCGGTGAAGTGTCAATAAACTGAAATATTCTCCATACTAGTTCTTGAACCAGTTAGCTGAAATCTAACCAATCTGACTGAAGTCAAAAAGTTGAAATCTCATAGATGCCCCTTTGTATTCACCCTCACTAACTGACCCAGATATAGGGTTATGACACTGAAAACTGATGTATTTGAATCTCTTAATCCTTTTGTCTGAAAATATTGAGTTGATACGTCATGTCATGTAATTTATGTCATGCATAATAATTTATTATTTCTTTCCTTTTGATTATATTTTTTTAGATGTACATCGATTGTAATTTTGTGTATTATTATTATTTTGTTGTTTCTATAATTTATTAAGCTTATTAATAAATTCTGTGTAAATTGTTCTGTAGTCTATATTCTATCACTATATTTGTAAGTTTCCTATCTTTTATATTTCATAACTATTTCTGTTTCTGTATATATTTCTATCATGTTTACATTTCTGTTTTAGCGTGTGTATATATATATACATGTGTATATATTTATATTGTATCTGACACTATTTTCCTATTTCCATCTGTTTTCTTAATCATGTTCTGTTATTTAATCTGTTTCTAGACTACTATTAAGTTTCTATTAGTTATGACTGTGGATCCTTTGTGTTTCTTCTTTCTTTATACTTATTCTAATTCATAATTTATTATTTTCTTCTCTTATTTTACTTAGAATACTTGATATGTTCTCTTAGTATTGATATTCTGCTGAATAGGAAAGAAATCTTTAATTTTCACTAAACGCATAGACATGCACTATCGGATGTATGGGCTGTGTACCAATCGTATAGCCCAACCGTGTTAGCTTTTGGAAATTCTATTTATTTTTCTCTTCTACTAGTGCACGACCATGACCCTTAAGTGCACAGTCATAACTCCACTATTATCCAATCATGCACGCCTAGCATATATGATCATGACCCTACTAAAACAAGACTGCAAAGGCATACGTCCTCAGGCGTGTGTCCTGCTTTGTTTCGACATATATGGCTGAAACATGCAGAATCACCACCGATTTTAACTCAACTCTTTATGAATCTTCAATTAAACTTATTTTAACATATATTCATGCTAAATACACTTCTCTAAACATATTTTCCCCAACAATAATAGCTAAATCAAACTACTATCTTTCTAAACCCTTAAATACATACACACATGCATCAAGGGAACTAAGCATGTTTTTATCTCCAAATCTCTCATCTATTTCATCATCATACAAACATGCTATGGAATTGAACACATGCTTCTATGACTGAATCAACCTATCTAAGAAAGTATAAGCCATGGAAATAGGGAAGAGGTAAGCAAATAATTACCTAGAGCTGTTAATGACTTCAATCTCACTATCTTTGACTAAATCTTAACTGGATTGGTTGCTAAAAGCTGGTTAATCTCTCTCTTAATTTGATTAGGGTTAATTGGAGAGAAAGAAAGGGAAAATGGGTAAGAAGCTAGCTGAAACTAACGAAGGAAAAAATCTGACTTTATATATCAGTAGGCATGCACGGGCGTGCTTCAAGATGTATGGGCGTGCATGATAAGAAAAGGATGCACGGGCATATTTCTAAGGATGCACGGTCGTGCTCCTTCCACAAGCTACATATAAAGCCTCCCAAAAGACTGTTCTACCTTCATAACTCACTGAAGCCACTATTTGACTGAGAAATCTCTCTTTTAACCCTAATTCAAGGCCTAAAAAACTATTCTAACCTTAGAATGTTACCATATACATATCCATAAATTTTGTTGTATTTGAGGCTTATGAAAGAGGAATCAAATCGCTTGTACTAATACCTTAACATCTGATTCAAACCATATAAAGAATTGTTCAACTTGTAAACCAAAGTTCTCTTTGCCTTTTTCTTCAAAACGTTCTAGTTAGGGTATATAAATTTTTTCTTTAAGATCACCATAAAGAAAATCTCTTTTCATATCTAGCTACTCTAAAAGTAAGTCAAACATAACACACATTGTCAAGACTACTCTGACTATAGTGACTCAAACCATAAGAGAAAAGATTTCATTAAAGTTAATCTTTTGTTTCTAACCATATCCTTTAACTAGTAGTCTCATATGATATCACTCTACTTGATTTTCGTCATTTTGTTTGATCTTATAAATCTATTTATTACCAATAGGTTTCTTTCATGTGGTTGCAACAAAAGTTTCTAGGTCATCCATTAAGATGCTTCCTCAGTTACTTATTGCTTTTTAGAGAGTTGACGGCTCCTCTTCCTATGTTAGAAGAAAATATGCAAAATTGCTCACATAATATAATCTGAGTACTAACATGGTGTTTTTCTTGTACATTCTAACCATTAATTTCCTAAAACTTTAGACTTAACTTGTTCTTGTTTTTTATGCTTTAGTGCTACTTCAAAAGAATTAGTTTTATTCAAAATCCTTTTCCACTTGTATGATCATATTCCTACAATTTGTTTTTGTCATGCTATCACTTTCTTTGTTTTTTATAGCTTATTTGATAACTTCCCTATTGACTATAACCTTGTAAGTAATAGAATAAGCATTTCCTGGATTTAACTTCCCTATTGACTATTCCCTATAGGTGATACCTTTTCATTCTATCAGTATACCTTAAGAATAAGCATTTCCTGGATTTAGGATTTAACTTTATAGTTTCCTAGTTAGTGTACATCACATACACTAGACTTCCAAATATATAGAGGTTTGAATAATCAACTAGCTTACTAGTCCACCTCTTTGATAGTGTCCTCAACTCAATTTCTATTGAGGAGGCCTAATTCATCATATAATAGGCAGTGTTAACTACTTCTGCCCAAAATGCCATATCTAATCCTATAACTCCAACTATTGCTTTTGTTCTTTCCAACAAGGTTTTGTTCATTTACTCTACTATTCCATTTTGTTGAATGGTATATGTTGTAATAAACTACCTTTTAATGCCTAATTACTTATAGATCATCACTAATGTATTCTCCTCTAGTATCTGTCTTTAAATACTTGATTTTTTTTTTAGAATTAAGCTTAACAAGTGCTTTGAAAATTTGAAGACTAAAAACACATATGTTTTTTTTTTTATTGGATACACCTAACATCTCTTTGAGTAAAATCAATAAAAGACATAAAATTCTTTGTTCTTTATAGAAATGAAATTGATACTTATTATACATTAGAGTAAACCATTTCTAGAATAGTTTTGCTTCTAAAATTTTATATGTTGAACTTCAAATAATATTGCTTAATTGTAATACAATGCTCAGAAAAACATACGATACCTTTATGACACCTAAAAATAGCTTTTGTTCCATAAGAATCTTCATTCCTTGTTTAGACATGTAACCAAGCTTTTGGTGCTATATCCTTATAGACTCTTAACTACTTGAGGCAACCAATGTTTTAGCTTCTAGTAGAGTCTCTCCTTTTAACATGTATAAGTTAATACTTCTCTTTTCTCCCTTCAGTAGTACAATCATGCCTCTAATTATCTTCATGATCTTGTTATCAATTATGACCTCACACCTAAGATCATATAGTTTCTCTAAAGATAGCCAATTCTTTTTTAGGTCCTTCACGTGTTGAACCTCTTGAATAGTCTAAATTGTATCATACATCTTCAGTTTGATAATTCTAATACTGACAATCTTTAAACCATGGTCATTATTGTTATGCACAGATCCTCCTAAGATAGGTTCATAATGATGGAACCATTCTTTTCAAACAGTTATGTAAAATATAGCTTCTAGGTCAAAGAGCCATACATCAACAAATTTTTTTTTTTCATTTGTCGCCACCATTTTGCAACTCAAAACATTTTCATCATCTAAAAAGCTTGTTGTAATTACTTGAAGGCTTGAATTATTCAAGTTCCAAAAATTGTTAGTGACCTTTCTTGCCACAATTATAGCATTAAAATTTCTCTTTACATCTAGACTTTAACCTACCTTGATTTTAACTTCCACTTAGGCCACGTTTTGTTGATCTCTTTCTCATTCTTGTCAAGGTCTCCACTTATTGTGAACTTGTCTGTCTATCTTTCTTATTCTAAAGTTTTTTAAACCAAAGAATCAACTTTCTTCTTTAAGAATAGTGGTTGTAATATCTTTAAAAACTAGATAGTCTGTAAGGATATTATTTGTTAAGTTGATTATGAGTTGAACATATGAATCATGTAGACTTTGAAGTAAAAGCTCAACATGTTCATTTGCCTTTGTTCTATAACCTAATGATATGAGTTGAAAGAACAAAGTTTTATAATGTCAAATGCTCTATCATCAAAGTAGATTCAAACATCCAAAAAGTATGAAGTTTTCTTTTAAGAATAAACTTTTTATAAAGTGATTTGGCCTCACATAGTTTATTGAGATGATCTTAGGTCTCCTTTGTTGTCTTTTTCTCTTTTATGTTTGGCAACACCCCATTTACTAATGTTAGATGAAGATTTGCAATAACATTTCATCTATCTCATTCCACTTGTCATCTATGATACTTGCAAGTCTTCCACTAATGGTAGCTAGACAATTATGTTTTCTCAAGATTGTCTTTATCTTCATATTTTATAGTGAGAAATTACTCTCATCAAACTTTTTAGTCTCAAAATTTGTTGCCATTTTTTTTTTAGTATATTGTTGTGATTAAAATAACAATTCCTATTATTTTACTTGAATAGTATTATATATATGAATAATACTTATACATGTGAATAATGTCTCATATAAATGAATAATACCTTTGAAAAATGAATAATAATCTACTTATTTTTTGTTATGAAGGATCTAATTTAATGGCAACCATAAAGTATACGATAAGTAGATACATACACCTAATATGAGGTGTTGATACCATTTGTTGCAAAATAATTAACTAGAAAAACTAGGTTTGCAAAATTTAAATTGAAAAATGAAGAAACACAAATTTTATATAGAAAACCCCTAAATAAATTAGGGCAAAAATTATAGACAACGATAGAAGAGTATCACCATAAGAAAAGAATTGAGAATTATAATCTCTCTCTATTTTACAAAGAGAATACTAAATTTCTTTCTTAATAATAGAAGAAACTCACACTTTAAACTTTGATTTTTCTCTCAATTTTAAAAGTGGAAATGCATGGAGATGAGACATTTTGGAGCAAGTATGAAAGCCCAATTTATAGGCTTTGCAAAATTGTCTAATAACCCATTTTAAATGTGAATACACTTAAAGTATGGTAAGTGCCTTTTTCTTTCTTTACAAGCAATTTACTATTTCAAAAACACTCTATTCTAGGAATAAGGCTTTTGATAAGAAGATATCTTATATTTGTTACAATTGTCATGATGCCTTGAGGCTTATAAAGGTTAAGTTAGCTAATTTTAAGTTGGTATTAATGGATCAAAATGATGAGATAGAGCAATTTGGTCTACTTCTAGAGAAAGTAAGCACGGATTAAAGATTTCATCCTCGATGTTGAAAATAAGAATCACAAAAAATTATCATGCAACCAATGACTTCATCAAACTTTTTGAAAAAAATATGCTCAATGCAGTGTCTAAGCATCAAACTCAAATTGTAGAGGTAAAGATGTGTTTTGATTTACAATAAGGCAATAGTAACAAGATTAGTCACATCTTTATCTCTAATAAGGATACCACATGTTGAAACTCCAAAGCCAAGGTGTAAATGAGCTAAATATTTAGGTGCAATTAAGCTACTCAATGAACAAGAAAAGATGAATTAAGTCATGATATACCTTTATAATCTTGCTACTAGTTGGTAGCAAATGAAACATATAGAGATGAAAAGTGGCATTTGGAAAATTGAGACATGTTAGAACTTAAAGAGGGAAATGATTGATGATGTGAGAAAGTGAAAGAAAGAGTTATAGCATACTTATTCAATAGTGTATAATATTGAAGATTTTGTTGAACTTACGTTGTAAATCAATGAAATGAGTAAAAAGGCAAGCTTTTTAGAGTATGAAACAAGAAATATAAAGGCATGATGCACAAGATATGGCTACTGCTATGCTAATAACAAAGACCTAAAATTACTAGTAAAGCAACTTTTCTCAAATAAGAAACATTTCTGACTGAAATAGGACAAATATGTGGGAGAAAAAGAGTTTTATTCTAACAAAAGAAAAGGTAAAACACTAATCAAAGAGGAATGGAACAAATGCAAAAGAGAAAAAAAAATCCCAAATTAAGTGTTTCATATGTAATAATAAATATTAGTAGTTAATATGTCTAAAAAAAAGTTTATTACATGTTATCATTGAGTGAGAGTCTATTTAGAAGACTCAGATGAGGTATTCACAACTCAACACATTGAACCTTGTATTAATAAAATGTGACTCTGGTTATGATAAACATATGAGCTAACTTTATCTTAAATAAAGAGGCCAACAGGTGATAAAGGAAACAATTTGGTTTAAGACTATGAATACTGAAGTAAAGTTTCTTCATGATGTGGTCAATGATGTGAAACTACAACTAGGCACATGGAGAGGAAAGGTAAAATCTTTAATTTGTAACTCTCATTGGTAAGTATAAATGGTAAAATAGTTACTTCCTTAAATTTACGATTTATCTAAACTCATGGATTTATGTTTAAGTGCTAACTTTGAAAATTTTAAGCTAATAAACAATTGTGCATAAAAGAGTATACATTTGTTCACTTAATGCCATGTTAGATTAGAAGGAAAATAATGCCATGTAAATTAATGAATAGGTGTAAGGTCATGCATGCTTGTACACCCATGCTTAGAATTAAATTTCATGTAAGACATGTCTTTTTAATAAGTGTCAATCGCATGTATTTTTTGTGGTTAATTTATTGAGTTTTAAGGGGCAATTTAACTATTTTACTCTCATTATATGCATAATTCATGTTCATAGGTTTTCATGTTTAGAATTATAGGAAATAAGAAATTCAATGTGAATTAAATGGAAATCAAGCCAAAATAACACTTATGAAGGACTAGCTAGTGGTTCAAATTTAGTTCAAGGAAGAATGATTAACCAAAACACAAAAAAAGAAGGAGAGCATTGTGCACCACAACCAAAAAACAAAGATCTTCACTAAGTTTGAGATTTATAATGAAAACATAGTCCTTATAAAATTTGTAATGGAAATCTCAAGCTTTTTAGAAGGCTATTATAGGAAAAATTTGAATTTGTTTGGGCTTTCAGTCATTGCTACAAATTTAGGTCTTTTTGGTAAAATTCTGTGTTTGACCACTGAGGACTAAATTGACCATAAGTTGAGATTTCGTAGTTTAAATAGGGTGCTTCAAAAGCCAAATTAAACTAGACATCTAAAGCTATGATTTTGTGGAGACCAAAAATTCAAATTTTAGAAGTTACATATTGTAATGTGACACTACAATGCCCAAGCATGCCAAAATCTAGCAAAGAAGGTAGAAGCTTTGTGCCATGGTATAGTGTTGTCACACGATGATGTTTAATAGATTTTAATGTTTTTACATTTTTTCATGTTTAATGGATTTTCATGATGATGTTTAAATGGGATCTTTCAAAAGCCAAATTAAACTAAACATCTAGAGCTATGATTTTGGGGAGACCAAAAATTCAAATTTTAAAAGCTACATGTTGTAGCATAGCACTGTAATGCTTAAGCATGCCAAAATCTAGCAAAGAAGGTACAAGCTCAATGTCATGGTGTAGTGTTGTCGCATGATGATGTTTAATATATTTTCATGTTTTTACATTTTTTTCCTTAACCCTAAACTATATATATGTATTGCATACTTACCTTAAGAAAGATAGTCAACTTAAGATATTTTTAGAGATATTTTTCACAAAACAAGGATTTTATTGATTTTGTTTGAAGACTCCATTGTTTCAATAACAAGGATTATAATTTTGATAAAATTTTAAGGAGATATCAATAAAAATTTAAGGATTTCATCTAGTTTTATCTCTTATCTCTATTTTGTTTTTATTAAATTTGAGTGATTTTTGTAGCTTGATAATGAACTAAATCTTCTTTGCTTAGACTAAGGCTAGCTAATTTATGGATTTGTGGTGTTTCTTAATTTTGATTGAAGAGCATGTTATTTCATAATAGGTTTATGTTTTGAACTTAATAATTGTTAAAAACTTGATCAACTTTTAATAAGATTTTAATTATGTAATTGAGACTGAAAGGGTATATTACACAAAAACTGTGAGAATACACACCATGGATCAATTGAATATCAAAATATATGGATTGATACATGCAATAGTCATAGACAAAATAGGTTTGTATTAAAAGCTAGTGGACTTCATAGAGTGTTAATTCATTTTCTTCTAATTAAACCTATATAGAAATATTTAGATTATTAGATTATGAAATAAGATTGATATTTCTGGAGAAAGAATATTGAATAAATTAGGAAATTTTATTGTCACATGATTAACATAATATCTTCAATCATATAAAAAGCCTACCTTGAAGTGGATAAGTAAAATCGACGTCTTAGTATTCTCTTGCATAATATTTATCCGATTGAATTACTTAAGCTCAGTTATTCATTGCTTTGTTCTTATTTTTATTTTAGTTTCAGATTTACTTTTGATTCAAATTCGTTAGTTTAAGTAAAGTTAAGGGTAGTGTTACCTTAGTACTTGCTTATACAATTCTATGGATATGACAACCCAAAATATCTCCTATTGTTGCTTGTACCTAGTACATTTACTAGAAAGTTAGGGTTCAAAGCTAACGCATCACTTTTAATTTGAGAAGTATTAAAACCTTTTCATATATAAGACTCTCTTAAGGAATCTTAAGGTTTTTAGAGAGATTTTGATAGGTAAAATAAGTGAATTTTCAATGATTCCAAGGTTAGTTTTGGTGAGGGAAAAAGACAAGAATGTTTTTCAAGAAAATCACCAAGAACTAGCCCTAAGCGACATATGCAAGGAAATCGGGTAGGCAAAAGATTCTTGCCTTTTTGAATAATGATTCTTAACGTTGAAATATCAAGCAAATATATATGTATTGATTCAGGGGAAGTTATACATGTATATAGGCTAAACTTGCATATTTAAGGGTTTAGGTTGCATGAATAAGGAGATACATAAGTATAAGGTTTTATGATGGTGATAATATGATGGAGTCACGTGCTTTAGTTAAATTTTATGGTAAAATTAACCATGGATTTTTAGTATGCATAAGTTATAAAATTTTTAGTATGTTATATGTAAGAAGGCATGTTGAGTGTATAACGATTACAACCTATGGATATTATGCATGCTTTGGATGTTTTGATGACTTATGATTATTTAGATATATTATATAGTTGTTTGGGAAATTATTGATTAAAAACACTATATGAAACAAGGTTAAAAATTATATCTCAATTGCTATGTAAGATCATGTCAAAGACAAGCACATTTGTGACATTCATCTGATGTGTATGAGACATATACTTAGACATCATACATAATTGTTTATATAAAGGTCGCACACCTATACATGTTAACCAATAAGTAGAGACATCGCGTAAAAAAAATTGAATACCCATAGATTTGTTCTTAATGACTACAAGAATGATTATGTTGTATAATAGTTCATGAAGGCCTAGGTAGAGAGCTCAAAAGATTAAAGGACATAAGATAAATGGTAAAAGCTAAATCTTGTTATGGTAGGTGCCTTATAAGTGTATATGTCACTATATCATTATGTAATTACATGATATTATTATAATTTGTAAATACTTTAAGATTATTAATAAAAAAAAGTATTTCAATTATGTGATTGTTTTAATACATTGATACATGTAACATGTCCACAGTATAGTAGAACTAAGGTGATAGAATCAATTAACTAATCATAATCTTGATACATACACATTAATAGTTATACTAAAGTCATCTGTAATCCTAAAATCATTATGAGCCTTAGACATGAGTGATGGTACAAAGATTATCATAGTATATGTAACTCCATCGAAAAGAGATGATGGTTTGCATACATCAAAGTTTATTAATCGTAGGTCGGTCTTAAACGTAAGTGCATGATTTTATGATCATATTCACTGGACAGACCTAATGATAAGGATCCCATATAAATGATGTTACTATATCTATAAATCAATATTTATAACTTAATGGATATATATGGTCTTTTAACTTAAGGTCTATCAAATCATTTTATGCTAGAAGTGATACCATTTGACATTATCAAACATACTAAAGGTGAGTGATTGGTTGTATCATGATCAATATAAAGACTATGATAAATTAACATAGGATTCATCAATCTCAAGCACAAGATAACAATGGCCATAACTAAATGGTGTGTATTGAATTCTTAGTTTCGACATATGCATATATGAGGGGTTTCTAAGATAAACACATATCTATATCTCAGTCTCATGTGACATAAGGATGAAAGGATCATATTATGCATTAACTATCTAGTTGATCAAACTAAGAGTTTTTTATAACACTCTACTAATCAAGTGGTCATAAAGTTTACCAGAAGCCACTCATGATCTGTGTCTAGGTTCAACTCAATTCTAGATACTAGCAAGTTAGTAAATGGCTTGCAGGTCACATATTAAAAGAGTTGATATTGTTCTAAGGCAAGGATTGTTATCCTAATGTTTTATGTTGATAGATGTTATTATAGGCATTATTGTATGCAATTTTTCAGATCTATTCAGATATAATTGAAAGTCAAAGTCAAGATTTTTCCTTAACATATGATTGTGTGTTTTTTAGGCACATGTCATGCTTCTTGAAGGTTGAATAAGTCTAGTGTTAAAAAAAAAAAAATTGAATTTAATGCAAATTTGAAATTCTACTACTATATTATTTTATATGTCTCATGCACAATCATGTTTGTAATTGGTTGAAAGGTTTTGCATGATAAGAATATTGGATAGATTATGCACAACATGATAATACATTATCCAAACACTGATGCATACTTGTGTGTTATGTACACACTAGCGTGCAAAAGGGCTACACAATCATGCAAGTATCACACACATGACCATATGTTTGTCTCTTTATAAAGAGATTGCAACAAATTTTAAGGTGAATTTTTATTCTTCAAAAATTTATTTGCCCTTCATCTTAAACATACATGCATAGTCATGTTGATCCTTAACATTACTATACATAACCTAAACACTTTTGTGATCCACTAAACGCTAGCACATCAAATGATCTTGTGGCCTCTTGCTACTCTTATGGCCTTAAAAATGCTATCATAATTCTAATGGGGAACCCCTTTTTTCCATGAAAAGATATAGAAAAAACCATCACTATAGGTATGGGTTTTAAACACCTTATGTTTGAATATAACATGTTTTACATAAATTTTGCACAATATCTAAAAGAAGTGATCCGCATGGGGAATGTTGAACTCTTTTTGGTTTTTAATTATGTTGTTCGAATGCCCTTCTGACTATAAAACATTCATTTATAGTGGTATTAGAGCCAATTTTTTCAATTTGTGCAAAGTTAGCTTTACTTGTGTTTTTATGCTTTGAGATACATGTTTGTTATGTTTTATGATTGATAACATGTTAAATCAAGTTGTAAAACATATATATGTATTATTTTATTGACTTTTAATTTCTTGCATATTTGTAGAATCGGTTTACATTAAGGTTGAAATCTGGTAGTTGGTTGAATATCGATTTCATATTGTTATAAGAAACCATTGCCTTTGCATGTTGTTACATGTGATAGTAGTGTAGTTACATTTTCATTTGGCATATCATGCCAAAATATGCAAATTTTGGTTTCGACATACCAAAATTGGATAATTTCCAGCAAATTCCCATTAATAGGAATTTTCGAAAAATATGTGACATAAGATCGTGCTTATAAGAATGCATGAACTTGTGGAGCATAATACACTTAGCCACAATCTCATATGTTGATAATACATAGTTGTGCATATTGAATGCACATCCCTGTAAAGACAAAATTCTATTATTGTGTGATAGTGTGCTTTTCATACGTATATCTATGTAGGCTTTTGGAATTCTTCAAAGTTTCAAATTAACAAACACATGTTTTGTAGTATCACTACATACTCGTGTTAGACAGTTTTATGGCTCGTGCACTCCTTTGCATGATAAAACATGACAATGTGGTAGAAGTTATATGTCATATATGATGAACTTTTTATTTTAACCCAAGTTGATTGCCTAAGGGTTAAATTGTAAAATTTCTTTCACTAAGGGTCTAAACTCAATTCTATAAAAATAGAGGGATTAAAATGAAATTTAAGGCTTGGCTAATTAATTAAAATTAATTTGTTAATTTTAATTGTATGTGTATATGATTGATGTTATATATGTATGATTTCCAATATGTGAGTTATAAGAACTTATGAATTTATAAATTTTTGGAATGTAACTAATCATCTCTGATGATAAACCTAAAACTTATATAGATGCAATGGCAAATTCATACTTCAAGAAATGGCTTGAGCCATAAAGTCTAAGATAAACTCTATGTACCAAAACCAAATATCGACTTAATGGATGCATTTAAAGGGTTAAAATACATAAGTTGTAAATAGAGTTTTCAAAAAGAAAACAAATATAAATAGTAACATGTATACTTATAAAACATGATTCGTTGTTAAAAGTTTCAACAAAAAACATGGTATTAATTATGATAAAACTTTTTTATTGGTTGCAATGCTTAAATCCATTAAGATCATGCTTGTAATTGATACATATTACGATTATAAGATTTGACAAATGGATATCAAAACTATTTTTTTGAATGGTAACCTTGTAGAAGATGTATATATGACAGTCTAATGGTTTCATTCTTGAGGGTCAAGAAATTAAAGTATACAAGTTACATAGGTCTATTTATGGACTAAAGCAAGCTTAGAGGAGTTTGAACATACGTTTTGATGAAGTTTTTCAAAATTTTGGATTCATTAAAAATAAAGGTGAGTCATGTATATCCAAAATGGTTAGTAGGAGTATGGTAGCATTTTTGGTATTATATGTTGATAATATCTTGATTATTAAAAATAACATACCTTACGTACAAACTATTAAATCTTGGTTAGCCAAGTGTTTCTTCATAAAGGACTTGTAAGAAACAACTTACATTCTAGGTGTTAAAATTTATCATGATAAATTATGTAGGCTACTTAGTCTAAGTCAAAGCATGTACATAGATAAAATACTAAAAAGATTCAATATAAAAAAGTCAAAGAAGAGGTTGTTACCTATGACGAATAATGTATATCTCTCTAAAGAGATATGTCCTAAGACATTTAAGGAAAGAGAAGATAAGTTGTACTTCTTATGCTTCATTGGTTATTTCGATCATGTATGGCATGTTATATATACAGATTGATGTCTCATTTGCCATGAACATTTATAGTAGATATCAATTTGATGTAGTTAAAAAACAATAGATTACTATTAAAGACATCCTTAAATATCTAAGAAAGACTAAAGATATATTCTTGGTTTATAAAAAAAATGATAAGCTCGTTGTTCGAGGATATAATGATGTTAGTTTCCAAACAGATAGCGATGATTACAAACCCAACCAAGCTTTATCTTTTATTTGAATGGTGGTATAGTAAGTTGAGAGAGCTCTAAGTAAAATATTATTACTGATTTTATTATCAAACCTAAGTACGTTACCTTGGTTGATACAGCTTACGAGATAGTTTGAATTAAGAAGTTTATTACTGAACTTAGAATGGTATCTAGCATTTTTGATACCATAGACCTTTATTGTAAAAATAATAGGTTATAGCATGAGTTAAGGAACCACGTTCTTATTAGAAATCTAACAAAATTTTCAAATGGTTTCATTTAGTATGAGGGATTTTTCAATGTAGGGATGTACAAATCGAGAGAGTTAGCCTAGATGACAACATGGCAGATCCATTAACAATAGAAGCTTGGAAAAAAATATTTGTCCATTAAATTTTCAAGCTTGAGCTTGAACAAAGCCCGACATATTTAAAAATTCATTGTGGGTAAGGGTATATTTGTCGATTTTTCAAACTTACTAGGAAATTATAGGAAAAAAAGAATGAAAATTTATTGAGCTACTAGAACTTCTTCAATGAACTTATAAAACAATTTCATTTGATAAGATACTAAATTAAATATAGTAAAGTTTGACTAATATAGAAAGGATTTGCATGTTATTTGATCGAAAAAAATTTATGTATGGATTAATTATGATTCTGTGATATAGGAAAAAATTTGAGTGATTGTTCATTTTCTTCTAACTTTGAACTTGTTGATTGATGCTATTGAGGAATAAATGTTATAAATTAATTAAGCAAGTTAATTGAAAAATCATCAAAAAAAAATGAAATGGAATTTTTTGAAGATTGAAAAATTGATTTATTTTGTCAATTTGTTCAAGCCCAACCCTTAATAGACTAAAAAATTCATTGTAAGTAAAAATGTGTTTGTCAAGTTTTCAAATTTCTTTGGAAATTATAAGTGTGTTTTGCAAGTTTTAAATAATGTAAAATGAATTTGAAAGAAGCCTAAAAGGCGAAATATTTTACTAATCAGACCTGAATAAAAAATCTTAAGCTTGAATGGGTAGGCCTAAAGCCTAAGCCTAAAATTTTTCATAGGCTCAAGCTTGAACAAGTTAAGCTTAAATGATAGCCCTAGACCTTGCACTTATATCCTTTGATCATTCATCTACATATTTCTATGAGAAAAACATCTTTTACAAATGTCATCAACTACTTCTAAATGTCCAATGGCTATTTCATGCCTTTCAACGCCTCAAACCTATAAAAATAGGCCATTTGAGTTAAAAGAAGGTCAAAGAAACAATATGCAATAACCTTGCACCCGTACTCTCTTAAAAGTTTTGATAACTCTTTCTAAGCTCTTAATTCATATCCTTCAGAGATTTTTTTCTCTTCAATTATTGTAATCAGTCTTGTAGAGGCATTGTACACAAAAAATTTTATTTTTAAAGCTTGTGGAAAAAATCTTGGAAATCTACTGTATTATTTTTAGTGGAACTTCAGTAGTTGGCTAACAAAAATGGACATAAGAAGCTTGAGACGAAAATCTCTAAACCTACATAAATTATGAGCATATTAACTCTCTCTCTTTTTAATTTGTAGTGATATTTTCTTTGATTGAATTCTTAATTGCCTTTGATTGAGATGTATTATTTGTGCTTTAAATTTTATAAATCTTATTCACCCCTTCTAGGATTATAATAAGCTATTAAGGTATTTCAACAAAGAAATTAAAGCTAGATGGAGTAAAAGGCATCAATGAATATACCCTTGGCCTTGCCCCACAACTTAGCCTTAGTTGAGGCCAATTTATTTGTCAACATTATTACTTAAAACCTTTTTAAATTTAGCCTCAAAGTCTATAGGCTCTCTTTGTTCATTGGCATGTTTCCTTTTAAAGTCAATAAAATTTTCCTTCTTGAGTTGATCAAAATATAGCTTTTCAAATTTGAAATCCTTACTTTACAAATGATCTTTCTGATGGGCCAATTTGAGCAACAAATCCTTAACTGTAACACCCTACCTTGGAAGTCTAGTCTTGTAACAGCCCAAGGTTAGAATGGTCTTTTTAGGCCTTGATTCGGGGTTAGAAATCGGTTCCAATGAGATAAGAGGGTAGAATGACCTTTTTGTGGGCTTTATATGCAGCTTGTGGAAGGAGCACAACCGTGCGTTCTTGTGTGCACGCCCGTGCGTCCTTTTCTTGCCATGCATGCCCGTGTATTTTGTGTGTACGCCCGTGCATGCCTGTTGGTATATAAACCAATGTTTTCCTCTGTCCGTTTCAGTCAACTTTTCCTTTTTTTTTTTTCTCTCCAGGAAACCCTAGCCTTTTTGAGGGAGAGATTAGCCAGCTTTAGCAGTCATTCCAACCAAGTTTCAGCCGAGGATAGAGAGATAGAAGATCTTAGCAGCTCCAGGTAAGTATTCTCTTACATTTTCCCTTCTCCTTGGATTTGAGCTTCCTTGGTTGGGTTGTTTCAGAGATTTGTACATGTTTGTAGCTTATTAGCAGTGTATGTTGCATGGTAGTATGTTTGATTAGAAATGTGGTGAGTTTGGGTTGAGTTTTGGTGGTGATCTTACAGATTTCGACTATAGGTGTCGAAATAGGGCTGGATGTACGCCCGTGCATTCTACGAGCATGTCCGTGCACTCTAGTTTTGAGCAGGGTTCTGGTCATGTATGTGAGCATGCACGACCAGCTTTTGAGAGGGGTCACGCCCGTGCGCCTGAGGTTCACGGCCGTGCATTAGCCTGGCGTGAGATTTTAGCTAAAAATTCTAGAAGCTTACATGGTTGGGCTGCATATCGGTGCGTTCGATAGTGCACGCCCGTGCGCCTTAGCAGAAAATGAGAAATGAGAAAAAGAAATAAGAGAATAAGCAGAAATAAGAAAATAAGCAGAATTTCAATAACAAGACAGAAAAGAAAAGAAAAAAAAGAGAAAAAGAATAAGATATTTTTTCTAGAATCACGTTTTAATCTCACAACAGAGCAAGAACTCATCATCAAACTTAAGTAGCGTAATCTAGTGATAGGTTACGATTAGAAAACAAAAATAAAGACAAAATAGAAAACAGAAAATAGAAAAAGAAACAAAAAACAAAAAACAGAAAATAGAAAACAAAACAGAAAGAAAAGAGAATTGAAAAGATAACATACATGAATAGCATCATTTAGCATAGCATGTTAAACAGTGTTTTCAGAAAAGGGATCAAGTGATCCATTTACATCAATTTTCAACATTCAGGGTTCGATATCCGAGTCAATTATTGAAGGTGAATTCGATAGGGCATATGTGGGATTGCAACTTTCTGACTTCGGTCAGATTGATTAGATTTCAGCTTACTGGTCCGAGGACTGGTATGGTAGGACATTTCAACTTATTGGCACTTTGCTGGTATGGTTTAGCCCACTTGGCCAGGATGTCGAATCTCTGTTTTCATCAGTCTGATCAGCATAGCAGGTATCTTCGGATACAGAGATTTCAAAAACAGTTTTCAGTAAACAGGCCTAAGGGCAAATAACATGATTTCAACATACCATGATACATAGCACATGGCATGGCAGAGTATACAGACAGTAAGAACATAATCATGTAAGATAAGAAATAAAAAGAAAGAACAAGTTGCACGATATACATCAGAAATAAAGAAATAAAAAAATTCAGCTAATCCTATCAGAATGCAAGAATTATTAAGAAAAGCAAAAAATTAGAAGAAGCTTTAGGCTATCAAGAACTTAGTTAAGTCACCTAGATAGCAGATAGTCAGTAGTAGCTTAGTCTAGAGCCTACCCGAGGGTAAAGGTTGGAGATGCTTACCGAGTGACTTGTCACTCATTCCTTGTGGTTTCCCTTTTTGCAGGTTAGTGTTTCGAGAAGCTAAGCTTGGTGCACGAGATGGTTGGTGTGTGGGATATGGCTTGAGCGGGTTCTCACCCAAGTTTTCAAATATATATGTATATATATATGTTTAGTTCAGCAGATAGCATGTTTGTGGCTCGCATGCTTTAGATTGCTCATGCATTCGGATGTACAGTATCTTTTATGTTTTAAATATTATTATTATTATTATTTTATCAGCATGAGTTTTTATTCAGGATACTATACAGTGGGTTTTAAAATCCCATCACAGATATTTAAACCAGCTTCTGCATAGTTTCAATAAGCAGTCAGAGTAATACCTACTGCTATATATTAGGGATATATTCATAAAAAAAAAAAAATGGTCTACAATAATATATAGCAGGCAGGGTATTACAAGTCCTTAGGTGGAAACGTTACACGATTTAGTGTTAATAGCATGTTAATATAAAAAGAACACATGATTTAACGAGACAACATTTCATTCATCAATTGTAAACTACACAAAATATCTCAAATGTTATAAGCACATGTAAATAAATCAAGAATAGTAAATGAACATATATTTGGTATATAAAACCCGAGCATAGTATAAATCAAATCATAACACTAATAAGTATTTCTCATCAAGCCCAACAATTGACCATCCCGCTTATCATCACCATATGACTACTCACCTATAAATATAGAAAGAAAAGAATTGAGTAATGAAACACTCAACAAGTAAGAAAGTTTATCCTAATAATTGTCAATTTTGAAACCATCATATATTTTTCTTACCTATCAATCTTTTTCTAAATCTGGGTGAAATCATCTTCTAGTTTCATTCTATCAAAACTTTTGAATTTGTTCGTATAGACTATAACAAGGATTTGACTATTTTCTTATAGGACTACTTTCTTTTATAGGCTATCATATATCCAAAGTATGTATGATCTTGTCTTTTTGTCTCTTTATAGATGCCTCTAATAGATTTTATAACTCTTTCCTATAATACCTTTTTATGGGTACAAAAGATGGGTTATGTATCCTCTTTATCAGTATAACACCCCTTTATGGGTGAATAGCCTACATCATAAAACCCTCTCAAAATAGTTCTTAAGTGTGCTTGAGTATAACTCTATGTTAAAATTTATCTTCCCTAACATATATTATGGGGTCTCTATGTTCCATATGCAATCATAAAGTATTTATAACTCTTCATCTTACTTTTAGGAAACACTAATCATTTTCTCCCCTTGAGTCTTCTCTCGTATTCTAATTCCCCAACTTTCACCTATTATAAATCATCTTTATGAGTTTAAGAGTGCAGGCATACGTTAACTCCCTATACTAGCATACATGGTTTATTTTATGTATAGATGATCTTTTAATAGGATTTTCTACTTATAATCCCTATGTATGTACACATATATCTTATATAAGCGTACATGATGTCACATGCATGTATAATGCTCATCTATCTATAGTCATATAACCTATTAAACAATAAAAAGGTTTTTTTTCTCTATGTGCATGGGTATATATTTATATTGAAAAGTTACAGCTCTCATCTCTTAGGCAAGTTGTATGCTCATACAAACTTGTTTCACAAATGTCTACCATCCATTAGAGTCATAGAATTATCAAATGCATAAGCATATATATGTATATACGACCATGACTCACATACTCAACAACAAAAATAATGCATGTCACGATTATGATTGACCTAGCTATGGTTGTGCATGCATATCTGAAATGTGAATTCCAATCTAACTACTACAATACAACATACTAAAGTCCACACTACGATCCTAAAATGAATATATGCAACTCTTGCACCAAACATCATATTTCTAACCTCCTAACCATAAATTTCAATGCCACAAATTCAATAATACAGTATATATTAAATATCCTGTCATCATTCACATTCGATCAACCATTTTTAAACAATTATACTACCTAGTAGACAATGATCAAAATATAGCCTACTTATGCATCAACAACAATCTAAGATGTTAATCCTTAATTATTACAATTCTTATATTCTTAGCATAATCAATCACACATAGACACTTAAATCAATTATTAATCAATACATCCAACATTCAAATTTCATAAACATTTATGTATTTAGTGTAAAAGTCCCTTCTATATATAATTTTTTACAACTATTATTACTATTTATTATTATTATTATTATTATTATTATTATACTCATTATATCAATTATTTTTAAGACATAGCAGGAATCCCACAAAAACTATTTATCTAAAAACATGTGTTATTTAGAAGCTTATAACACAAATATACTGAAAAGGTTGTATAACATACTAAAATCACATATAATATTATTATTATTATTATTTTATAAAAACAATTATGCATGTTATACATATAAACTTTACAAAATACATATATATAAATACATGTAATGCAAGTGGAAGCTGATGCTAAAATCAGTATACAATATCTTGAAAGAAAAAGACATTTTTATACTATTTAATAATATATGAAACATACAAGAAACTGTATATCATATACATGAGCATTATACAAAGCATGTGGGCCAAACATAGTATTTGCTAAAAACTGAATATATACATATTTATCTCCCTATACATATATATGTGAACATGGGTACAGACCCGCTCAAAATCATATCCCTTTCCCTAACCATTATGCTCCCATTCATTTCCCCAAAACACTAACTTGCAAGAAAGAAAAATGGAACGGGATGAATGATAAGTCACTCAATAAGTAATTTTTATCTCTACCCTCAAGTAAGCTTTTACTCTATTATACTTTCATGACTGGTCATGAAACTTTGACTTTCTATCCTATCTAAGTTTTTAGCTACTGATATTTCTAATATCTTTCTTTTATTTACTTGTTTTTAACTCATTATATTCTGATTTCTTTATACTGGGTTTTTCATAAATCCTTATCTAGTAGACTCTGCTTAATCTAACTCTTACCCTATAGGTTTCTCTTTCTTCTTTACTTATCTTGTCATTTATATTTCTAATTCATGTTATGTGATAACTACATAGATGAGTATACATATACAATATGGTATGAAAGGTCTAGATTCATATGACTTGTCAAACTTAACTCTCTTTCTAGACTTAATTCTTTTCTATTTCAAAATATGGTATTTGGATTCTACAATACTCATGACTTCTCCTAAATCTTATTTGATTTTGTTTTGTTCCTTATTATAATTTATTTTGTAGTATTCATGACTTGTCATGAGTCTTTGTCTAGTTGTATTGTATTTCTGTGACTACCACACTGTTTCCTATGTTTGTAACTTATTATGCTAATTATTTTGTTTCAAACTTAGTTTGTTATTTGGTTACCTATTATTTGGTTGATGTTTTATATGTATTTTATTTCTTGTCTTACAATTTGTATGTTGTATGTTACTAATAATAATCTTTTGCTCGGTTTCCTTTTATGTTATGAATAACATGATATGAAGTATGCTGAAATCATATTTATGCTGAAAATCATGGATTAGCCCTTAAGCCTACTTTTGAAAACATTTTATGAAAACTTTTACTGAAAATAGCTACTAGGCTCCAAAGATGCTAAAAATCAATGCATTTAAAATCTCTCTTTTATGTATACATATGTTGTATACATAAGAACTACATCTATTATACTGATCAAACTGATGAATACAAATATTCAACACCATGACCATGTAATCTAAACCATACTCACAATATACCAGTAAGCTAAAAATATCTTACCATATTGGTACTAGTATTAATAAGCTAAAAGTACTAAATCATACTGACACAAGGTCAATAAGTTGAACTCATAAGTGCTCCCTCATATCCACTCCTAAAAATAATGTTCAAAGCATCATCTTTCTATTTTTAAAATATATGCATATGGATCCCTTGATCCCTTTGTAAAAAATCTATTTTGGCATGTCATGCTATTCATATGCTCTTAATGCATGATATCTTATTTTCTCTTTAGTTTTGATTAGTTTTATTTAGTTGTTAAAGTTTCATTTTTATGTTCAATTATACATGTTTGTATGCTTTCTATTTTGCACTCTGATTTTGTGTACTATTCTGATCATGTTCTTTGTGCTTGTATAAGTTTCTTATTCTAATTCTGTGATCTCTATGCTTATGTCTTATTCTATTGTTTAGTTATATTATTTCTAGTCTAGTTTTGGTTTCTCGTACTTATATAAGTATAAACTATGATTTTATAATATTTTTGTTGTTGTCTAGAACTTTTCATATTTATCTAGGTTTGGTCTAGTGATTTTGGAAAAATATGTAGCTTGTTAATTCTATTCTTTATTCTACATGGTTCTTTAATATGGTTTCTATGTCTCTTTCTCTTTTTTTTTTTTTTCTTTTCTTTTTTCTATTTTCAATTCCTGTTTTCTTGCTCTATTTTTTTTTTATTCTACTCTTGGTACATGATCGTATACTTCAAGATACACAGTTAGACACACAATCATGTATTTACATGCATTAGCATACAAAACTCTATATACATATGATCGTGACCCTAAAAGATGATTATGCAAAATTGGAAACACACACACGAACATAACCTTAAGACATATGGTTGTGTGCCCTAAAACACTATTACTTTGGCCTCAATTGTGCATACACACACGACCATGGCCATACATAATACATGATAGCATGATCATGTGCTCATGAGCTTATGATCATGTGTCATGACCTAATTTTACAAATTTGACTTTGGAAGATGCAAAACTCATCCTAATCTTTAATCAATCTCTTTCTAACATACATACATGTTAAATATACTATTTTATACATATTTTCTCCAGCAAATATCATTTAATCATAGCCAAACATGCTTAAAACCCTTTAACTACAAATAAAAATATACATACACATACATACAACATGTTTCTACCTCTAAAATCTCTTATATTTCCACATTTTGTCATAAACTCATGCTTTTTAAATTTAAAACATACTATAAATCTATTCTCAATCCAACTAGAATAGTTAGGAAGACAAAAGGGAAGAGGTAAGAAATTATTTACCTTAAGTTGCTAGTGGCTTTTATCTCTCTAACTTTGATTTGATTCCTAACTAGAATAGTTGCTACAAGCTAATCTCATTTTCTACAATTTGGTTAGGGTTAATTGAGGAGAAGAATAAGAGAAATAGGTGAAAGCTAACTAAAAATGAGAAAGCTTTACTTTATAAAGATGCATTGACATAAATGGAATACACGATCATGTGCACCAAAGATGTACGGTTAGGTATCCTTCTTCCATATGATGAAGGGACACACGGTCATTTGTCCAAAAGATGCATGGTCGTGCTCTAAGGAAATTGTAGATTTCTAACTTCCTGCATAACATATGGGACCCATGTACATGTCATATAAAGCCTTTTAAAAGAGTATATCACTCTTGAACTCTTTCAAGTCTATTTTTATTATACATTCTCTCTTTTAACCCCGATTCACAACTTAAAAAGATCATTCTCACCTCAAAATGTTATAATTAGAGTAATGAATCAATAGATTATATTGCATCTCAAATAAAGAAAAATGCTCTTACTTTAGGATTTTCCTAGCTAACAAAGTTTGGGGTTAGTTTTCTTCACAATTACCTCCTAAAGTCACATAAAGCCATAAAAAAACACTTATATGGCTTGTCAACTTCTAACACACGATCGTAACTCTCACTAACTCACTTTGAGCATAAGAATAAAAGATTGTGGCAAAATTTTATGAAGTGTGCATTTATATAGATTATGAAAATAACCAATGTCACAAGTATACATGTTTCTCACATACAATCATACACTTGATAGATATAGGAGATGTTTTTCTTCTTATCTACATGGTAAGATGATATATGGGAATGCACTCTCACATACAATCGTATGTCAAATCCAAATTCCAATTTAAACATAAAATAACTCTATCTTTCAGAATTTATCTAAAAACCAAGGAAGAGACTAAAATGCCCTTATTCGTACTTTTGGATGTTGGATTAACTTAAGCCTTAAGGCTCTACTCTATATCAGTTAACCTTTACTTTAAGACTAAGAGTCATTCCTTGGTGGTTACCACTTCTCTATCAAATGAGATATTCGCTCGCCCATACTTGTTATTGTCTAAGAGAATATGATAAGCCTCATTGTAAGGAGTTTAAGCATACTCAAAAGTTGCAAATAAGAGAAAATAATGATCAAATCAATACTTGGAGAAAATTAAAGAATAAAATAAACTAACATAACACTATACTTGGTAAAGCTTTTCAGGTTCAAAAGCATAAAAAGGTCTTAGAACAAAGCAAGTTTCCTTTAAGATATTCTTATTCACCATTAAGGTTACCAAGGTGAAACCTAGGTTTGACCTATTGGTTTATTTAGCTCCTTGAGATTGAGAAAAACTAGGATGAGGAGAATTTGATTTATTCATGGTGTAGGTAGCCTACATAAGGCTACCTTTAACAATTTCAAGAAAAAGACTTTATAAACATGTCTTTTTTCTTGTTGATCCACTACTTTCTTCCCCTTATTCCCACTTTGATAAAAGGCTCCCTTTTCTCTTACTTGTTATGGATCTAGTACAAGAAAGTGAGTAAAAATATTAACAAAAGGAAAGGGGAATTTTGTTTAGGGTTTAGGTTTCCTTTCTCACTTTCTTATAGATCTAGTACAAGTATTAATAAAATGTAAGGGGAATTGCAAATTTGTGCCATATGTCTATTATAATGATTCAAATTACCAAGGTTTATAGTTTAGGTTAGAATTTGGAGTTTAAGGTATAAAACAAGTTGACTCATAGTCTTGAAGCCTTTTATAGAAAAATTAAAGTTGAGTAGAAAGTGATCTTGGTCATTCAAGTTAAGTCAATGGCATGTGTCCTTGATCCAATGAGATGCACAAATGGTGTCCAATAAAGAATCTTGGTAATTTGAATCATTGCAACAAACATAAGGTGAACATATGCACTACAATACATGTAAAGCACAAACATCATCATCATAGCCTATTGCAAAGCAAGAGACCCCAAGTATCAACGTGTTGTTAATATGTAGAAAAGGTGAAGAGTTCTTGAAACCTTAATCACATTCCAAAATCTAGGATAGTTATACAATCAAACTCATAGCAACCAAACTTTCTCACCTTTATGTAGCTTAGAAAGAAACCTTTTGACCCCAAAACAATAAGGAAAGCAAGATTTGGCAATGTTTTTCATATTTCCTAATCTCTTCCATGTGCCAAATTTAGTCTCAAACAATCATGAGAAGATCTTACATCCTTATCTATAGTAGATATAAGATAGCAATCATGGTTCAATTATTGCTCATTTCATCAAAACAATACGATAGTGATCATGGTTCAATTATCTCTCATTTCATCAAAATAATACGATAGTGATCATGGTTCAATTATATCTCATTTCATCAAATCAATATGATAGTGATCATGGTTCAATTTTCTCTCATTTCATCAAAACAATATGATCAATCAATTCCTCTTAAATAACTAGATTCAATGTATTGGGATCCAAAGCATATCTTTTTATGTGTTTTCCTCATCTTTCTCTTATTCTATAAATAAAGGATTGTGTAAAGGGAACTTTAGAAATTCTCCTAGAGATCTTTGGTAAAATTTTATTGTTACTTTCCCAAATTCTAACAAAAACACTAAAATAACATTTTACCGTCACCATTAAAAGCCTTTTGTTTTATCTATTGATTACACAATTACACCTTCAATTCCACTGATTTTCACTTCTTTCATTAGATTACACCCTTAGTCTTATATAGAACGTGTATGAAATGTAGTTGTATACCTTAAGTAGACATTATATCCTTTAATTCCAAGATGTTTTTGTTTTGATTTTTTTTATAACCATTTCAGACATATTATGTATGTTACGTGCAAGTGAGTTGTTATGGATCACTTGCAATCTTCAAAAATTATTTATTTCTAGCAGTTATGAGCAAAATAAGTCAAAGTTAGCTTTATCAAAACATTAGTTCCTTTTCTTTTGTAGATGTTTATTACAATTTCTGCTATCAATTGTAACAGTCAATGAGAATAAAAATTAATTCAATTATCACCATTCAAACAATTGCCAATTGTTATACTTGGGGTAATATTCTCCCACCAAGTAGACTAATCAAGTTTCTTGATAATTACACCTTTCAGTATTCTTACCATGGGAAAGCCTAATAAGAATGTCTTACCGCTCAGTTCACCTTTACCAGATAATCAACCAAGTACACGATCGATTTGTCAAGCACGTAACAAGGTGGTATCAAAACCAAGCATGGATGATCAATGTTTGGAAAAATTAGAGAAGGAAGTGAGCTCTATAATGGCTAGTTAGAGTTCTGTGGCTGTCGGCCAAGAGAGATTATTTAAAGAGATGCAAGAGATGTTTACTACCATGAATAAGAGATATGACTCTCTTGACCCAAGTCAAGTGAGAGATAGAGCTGACAATTCTGAAAGCCGTAATAATAATGGACACAATGATGAAAATGGTAGAGCATAAATAGATGGCTCATTCAGCACCTTCATGCCAAGAGTGGTTAAGCTAGATTTTCCAACATACAATGGCAGTGAAGAACCTATAGCATGAATTTGCCAAGTTGAACAATTTTTTGCATTTCACCGCATGTTGGAAGAAGACGTATTATTTGCTTCTTTAAACTTGGAAGAGGATGCTAAATATTGGTACTAAAAGCGGAGAAACATGTGTCAGGCCATGGGTTGGGAGAACTTCAGGAAAGGTTTACATAGCAAATTTAGGCCATCTCAATTCCTTAACTTCTTTAATGAGTTGACGAAGCTATCGCAAACAGGTTTAGTTCATGACTATAAATTAAATTTTGAGCTCTTACTTCATGCAGGAAGTTTATCTTAAGAACAAGTTGGTTGTTTTATTAGTGACCGAAAAGAAAGTATCAAGGCAGATGTCCAAGCTTGCAAACTGGACACTGATTACCACTCTTGGATTAGTAACAGTCTATGAAGCACATAATCAAGCAACTCAACAAGTTGTATCATATGATATTCACAAGCCAAGTTGGCAGTTACAGATTGCTAACAAGTCAAAACCCGTGACGATAAAAAAGCTTAGTCCAATGAAACTTTAAAAAAGAAGAGAGAAAGGTCTTTGCTTTAACTGCGATATATGTTTGGGCCAGTACACCGATGCAAAAAATTATTCCTTATTGAAGGTTACTGGTCAGATGATGAAAATGGTGATTTAGAGATGGAGATAAAAGATACAACAGGTATTCCAAAAATCTTCATTCATGTTATGGTTGGCATAAGGGCTTCTCAAGTATTGTGAGTCCAATAGAAAATGGGTCTTAAAATGGTGACAATTCTTTATGATTCTAGATGTACTCACAATTTTTTAAATGCTAAACTTGCAAGAAAAATAGGACCAATCGCTATGCTTATTTTTAAAAGAATGAGATTGATAAGATTGTGGCTGATGTGCTAGCCTCTAGTGTGATTCATCGAAGTCAAAGCCCAAACTCATCTCATGTATTACTTGCAAAAAAATATGATAGATCATGGAGGTTTTGTGTCGATTATCAAGCTTTGAATTAGATTACTATCAGAGATAGGTTTCCAAGAACAGTTATTGATAAGCTCTTGAATGAACTTCACGGTGCCCAATTTTTTCGATATTGGACTTGCATTTAAGATATCACTAAATATGAATGGATCCTCAAGACATTCATAGAAATTCATTTTGAACATATCAGGGCAATTATGAATTTCAAGTAATGTTGTTTGGCCTTACAAATGCTCCTTTATCCTTTAAATCACTCATGAATGAGGTATTCAAACCATATCTCCAAAGATTCATCTTAGTATTTTTTTGACGATATTCTGATTTATAGCAAGTCATGGGATGAGCATATGAAACATCTGAAGATGGCTTTTGATATCTTAAGGAGTCATTAATTATTTTTGAAAAAAGAAAAGTACAGCTTGGCTCAGTGAGAGGTCAAGTATTTGTGGCATTTGATTTTCCACAACGAGGTGGTAGTTGATCCCAAAAAAAAAATTGGTGCCATAGAGGAGTGGCCCAAACCACAGACAGTGAAAGCATTACAAGGATTTCTTGGATCGATAGCCTACTAACATAAATTCGGATCATCGGACAAGAAAAAAACGAGAGGAAGTATTGGTTCACTGGTAGGCATTGACTCCTGCAGACGCAACTTACAAAGATCTTGGGGAACTAGGCCTTAGATTTCCAGATACTACCTTTGGGGACAATGCTGTACTTTGAGAGGATGATAACGTTATGTGCAAAGGAGTTGTTATGGGGTCACTGAATAAGTCAAAGTTAGCTTTGTTATAGTACCACTTTAGTTGGGATTAAACTTTAGCTCCTTTTATTTTTTGTAGATGTTTGTTACAATTTTTGCTATAAATTGTAACCGTCAATGAATATTAAAATTCATTCAATTGTCACCTTTTAAGCAATTGTCAATTGTTATACTTGATAGTCTCCTAATTCCACTTCTTATTATTCTCGACATAGGGAAGCCTAAGAAACTTACCACTCAGTTCACTATTACCAGATAATCAACCAAGTACACGGTCGATTTGCCACGCATGTAACATATTTTATTTCTCTTTGTGTATCCTTCAAAATGCAACGCACAAAATTATTGTAAAAAGCAAAAACTAAGACAATTGTTCCGAATAATTTATTGCAAAATTAATAGGAATTTGAAAACGTAATAGAGAGGGGAGTACACAGGGACAAATCACGTCCTCAATTATTTCCTTGTACTTGTCACCCTATATCTGAAAGTGGAAGTCCCTTTATGCAATGGATGAATAATTGATGCGGTTCAAATTGATGAATAAATCGATGTCGACATTTATTTTAATTTGCACCAACATTGAAATACTAAGAAGATGCAATCAAGAGCATCAGAAACAACTCGTATAATCCATGCCTCTTCTCATTCTACCCAATTCCCAATTTTCCGCCTGCATAAAATGTTATCCATACCTGTTAATTACTTTTGTACTTAGATTGCCTTCGAAATGAAACATTCTTAAATATAAATAAAAACTATATTTCATATCCTCGATTTCAATCTTCCAATGTGTGAACTTTGATATATAATGTCAAAATTCCAATTAATTGGCAGATCCTTTGACTCTTCACTTGTAATACGAAGAACTGAAACGTAAATTAGTGTCTTCATATACCTGATACTTGGTGTAGAATTCGGTGGGTAACCGATACACGTCCATCTTCCAATGTGTTCTCTTTGCTTCTGAAAAACTTCCAGAGAAATAAATGAGATGTTTTATGAAAGCAATGACAAATCCTTTTACGTCTGAGATGGGTTTCTCTTCTTCGCTGGATCTTCAGAACCCCATTCCATTTCCAACGTTCTGAATAATTTCCCTCTTGGAAGGTATTTTTTCACCATCACGAATGAAGAAATACCATTCCTTTTCCCCACATGACCACGTCACTGTAAAATTAAAATGGATGTCATGTATGAGACTTAAGAACCATATCACTGTAAAGAATAAAATGGATTTATACAAAAGATTGACAAGCAATGTCGCTTCGAAAAGCTTTGATGATTGTGAAGGAACTCTCTCAAATACCAAGTGGGCGCTGGCTCAAGCTCAACGAAATAATTGGGAAGATTATAAATGCAAATTAAATGAATGGCACATCTATTATTATGTTTCAAGCATTATTGAATAATAAATTGATGAGAGGCTGGAAGAATTATTGATCGAAATTGGTGTCAAAGACTTATTTAATTAGTGGCATTATTGAAGTTGGTGTTGAGTTATCAAATCAGGAAGAAATTAATGTTTGAGATAAATTGGATGATACACCATTACTGTTTAAAACAATTATTGATATCTTGAAAAAATGATCACTTCAGAAAAAATTATAATGAAAGACAAACTGACCTAAAAAATATTGTTTCTAGAATTAAATGCATTAATATTGTTTTAGAGAAGGTATTGGCAAGTCGTTCAATTTTCCCATTTTCAAACGTACAATGCCTGAATATTTTTATCAGAGCAAATGAATATTCCATGGTGTAAAATCAGTTTCTTGAGGCCATAATGATTAATAAATTGGAAATTTTAATTTTAATCACCTACCTATTGCATCCTTTTTCGGATGAAATGAATGTAATCCACCATATTTCCTTCAGCACCTCAAAACTGGGAAATTTGAGCCTGAAAAAATGGTATTAGCTAGAACTCATTGCTCAACGTTCTTGCATATACATATCTATGGTGGGTATCTTTTACCAGATCTGTACGTTCACATGCAAACACTGATGCAATAAAAAATAAAAACGCAGCAATGATTCAAATTAGATGAGTCACCTAAATTCTTTGGGGGCTTTTCGAAAAATTTACTGGCTACAATCTCTTGAATCATCTTAGCTGGAACAGGCTTCCCAAAAGCTTTGTTAAGCAAATAATATAGCACCAATTCTTCTTCAGTAGGAACAAATTTGTAACCAACTGGAAGCTCCATACACAATGATATAAAATAATGTAAATAATAATCTTCTAAATATATATATAGAATGTTTACATTGTGGATCCTATAAGTAAGCAAATGAATTGACTTGGGCAACGATAAAGAGATATCTACCAGCGGGAATCCAAATACGACTTTAATACGCAAGGAATTATAAAATATATTTCACGATAGAGTATTTTTCTGTTTGATTACTACGCCATGAATGAGTCTTTTGCCCTATGACTAATACCTGGCCACTGAGACTTTTTAGGGCTTGATTTTATCTCTTATATATACAAGTGTGGTGTGACAGCGTCTTAATGTCGTAAAATTTTTGTGTATCATGATAAACGTGGTAGTAGAGGAGACAAAATCATTCTGTGCTGAAAATTGCAAACTAGCTAAAAATAGATTAACAAAGTATTAGAACAATATGCCTTGAATTCTTTAATGATAAAGAACTAACTTATTTTCTTCTGAAAAAAAAAAAAACACCCAAGAATTTTTCCGGAACGATAAGAAATATGATATGTTTTCTTAGTCATAATTAAGTAGGGTTTAACTTCAAATTTTTAAGAAGTGATTCTAAAATGTATTTTATATAATTTCTCAGTGATGCACGATGATGAACTAGGGCGTTTCCGGTGAGAATTCCGCCATTGAGAAGTATGTCAGACTAGGGGTGCAATCTGACACAAGTAAATAATAACGAAAAGAATGTTTTTAATGTGATTTGCCCTATTATTTGGAAGTCCACATCTACTACTAAGTTATTAGTTCTCTGGTGTAAATTTTGTAGAATACCAGTAACGTAAGACAGGTATTGATGGGATTGTAAAATCTTTCAACTAAACAAAAAATACAATAATTCTATCGTAATACTGCAAAGCAATTCTTAAATACTCAAATCCAAAATTTTTGCTGTATTTGAATCTGATCAGTTGATGAATGAATGAAAATTATAAGGACTCATGTCCTTTAAATAGACTTATTTTACCGTTCTAGACTAATAATAATTTAAACACGTAAGGAAAACAAGCTTAACCAGAAACATGAATCTTAGCTAATTCCAAATTCTAGAAAGCTAGGACCTTAAGAGATAACTTCTTAGAAATTTTAATTAATGTCAAATGCTAACTTTAATACACTTTAATTATTATAACTAAAATTGAGTTTCCCTAAAACAAAAAATCCTAATAGTTTTTTATTATATTTAATAACTTAAAATAAGACTCTCAACAATTTTAATTAAACATTAAAAAATAACACATTAGGAAACTAACTTTAAATTAAGGACTCAATAGCACTAGGAAACTTAAATTAAATTAAACTCTTACTTCACATGGTTTGCCACAAAAACACACCACCTGATGCCATAAAAGCGCACCACATCATCATGTCTTATCACCAAGCTGTCACTAAGCATTTTACCAAATCACTTGCCATGCCATCTATAGTTATCATGTCATCATGCCATATCGTCATGATTTTCATGAGTTAGATTATCACGAGTTACTTTTTTGTCTATTGCCCTAATTTATTCTTTGTTTCAAGCTTTCCACCCAACCATCTTCTTGCATTCCTTTTCTGATTTTTACACAGTTTGTATTTTTTTTCCCTTTTTGCCTTCACTTCCATGATTTGGAGACCTTCGTCTCCCATCATTCTCCCCACCAAAAAAAAGAATCAGCCTTCAAAGTCCAAACATATAGAAGTTTCAAAGCAAGTTTTGAAACTTGCCTCATTCAATCATGTAAAATTTGTTTCCAAAGATGCATATATTCAATAATAACCTTTTTATGTTGATTGGTAGTCTTCTTGTAGTCATCTTCAAGAATTTCATGGATTTTTCTTAATCAACATAGAGATCATCCTCCTTATTAATGTGTTTGATTTCAAATTTCTCTTAAAGATAATGCAGATTTTTTTGACCAAATGGTGTTTAAAGATCAAAATGATTTCAAGATATTCATCCTCCTCTAAGGGCACAAACTCATCTCTATCTTATTTCGCTACCTCATACTTCATTTCTTCTTTGACTGCTTCATTAGGCTGATTCATAACCCAATCCCCAAATTTGAATAAGAAAATTTCTTATTCAAATTTGGGGATTGGGTTATGAAAGACCCTCTTCCTTTTGTGGTTGCATCCATTTAAAAAGCATGGAATCCCACCCATTGTAGGTTATGTACAACTCTTGTTGCTTGAGAGGTTTGCATTTGATCCATTTATGTGGTTAAACCTTTCATTTCCCTTGCCACTATCACTAATTGTTGTTCTAAACTAGTATGCTAGTCTTGATTTTCTCCTTGCGTAGCCATATGTAATACTTGGTATGTATCAAGGTTATTTAAGTAATTTGATGTTATTTATGATTGTGCTAAGTATGATTTAAAAGGCAACAAAAAATTGTGCTTAGGTTAAAACTATATAAGAAATAAAGTGTTAAAGAGTCATTCTAAAGGGTGAAACACTTGTTTAGCTTGTGACAAGTGGACAACTTAGATAAAACCACATTAGTAAATGGTTTACATGATGAAAGTCTTTCCAATAAGGCAAACACTCATTTAAATAATTATTTTATCAAGTTCTATAAAAGGAACCATGTAAAGCTTGTTCTCTTATAATCTTATACACACAAGACCTTTAACCTAATTTCATATTAATTTTTCAACCTCTAGAGATTGATATAGAGGGAGATCAAGGTTAAAGAAGTAATTAGATATTGAATACTATAATAACCCTTTTAGGAGTACTGACCTCTAAAAAAAAGTGTTGCTACTTTAACTAACTTAGCATGATTCACTTTTAAAAAAAGCCAAATAACAAGCACTTCCAAAAAACTATTGAATTGGCATCTGACAAAAAAACTCAACAGAAGCTTCAAAAGATGTTTGAAATCAAAACATATCATAATATGTGTAATATGATACATCAAACTTATAAAAATAACTCATGAAGAAATAAAATTTAATAAATACTGATATTCCTATCCTTGCTCTAACTTGGCACATTATAGTCACCATCACTACGTATAAAAAAGCCAAAGAACAAACACTTCCAAAAAATTATCAAATTGGCATCCAATAAAAAAACTCAACAAAAGCCTCAAATGATGTTCGAAATCAAGACATATCATAATATGTGTAGTCTAATGCATCAAACTTATAAATATAATGATATGAATCCAAATCCGAGTCTAATTATGATTTCAGAAACATCATTATCGATCTATGCCTTGGTGCCTCCAAATTGCCTCTCTATCAAATTGAAGCCGCTTCGAGCCATCAAAACAAGAAAAATCAGCTTATTCGGGTTCAATCGGAGCATTCGTAAGAAATTCTGGATCCATTCGCATAACTTTCCCCAAGGCCTTCGAATCATGCTCGGGACTTGCAAAATTCAGAAACGGCACACAAAAGAGTCAAAATTCATCCAATGGCTTCATACGAAGCCAATGAAAAAAAATAGAAATCGAATCGGACAAGGATCAGGCCGAAAATTAATAAAGAAAGAAAAGGCCCTGGCGTACAAGGCCGCAAGTAGCAGCTGTGCGCGCAAGAAGCAGGCCTGGCGCCCTGCCTTGCGACGCAAGCAAGTGCCTGCTAAGCACTCATGCACACTGTCCGCGCGCAGCATGCTCATGCCGCGGCATAATGCCGCGGCCGCTACATTCTGCCGCAATTTCCCAATTTTCAGCTTTTCAAGTCTTTTTGTATGCTTGGGCTTCCAGAACCTTTCCAATGCATCCTCCTTGAAGATTTTGAGTTCCTAATGACTTTCAACACGGATTCGAGTGCCAACACCTCTCCGGATCGAGTTCGAGCAATCAATTCGGATCAAATATTCGATTCGAAAATTCGAATCCAAGGCCAATTAATCAAGGGAAGATGCATGCATACAAAATTATGATATTTAAAATATGCTTGTATTTAAATTATGCATTGTAATTAGATTTAGGAAACTTTTATAATTTGTATTTTTATGTTTTCTTTTATTTTATTTAAATTGTGTTTAACTTAACTAGGGTTAGTTTAACCATGGTTAAAGTTTGCCTATATAAAGGCAACTCAAACTTATTGTAAAAAGCTTTTTGTTGAAATGAAAATTTAGAAAAGCTTTTGCTTTCCTTGTTCCATGATGCTTGGTTGGCTCATGTGAATGCATATTTCCTTTATCCAAATTTCCATTTGCAAGAAGAAATTTGGTGGTGGAAGAACCTTGGTGGTGGAATCTCCTTTATCCTTGGTTCACCCTCAAGTTGGTGGAGGAATCCTTTATGCTTGAGGTTGGTTGTTCTTGCAAACACTTGTCAAGTTGGTGGCTAGTTCCTTTAGGCTTGAATTGAATCTTCTTTGCTTTACAAATTTATCACATGTTGTTCTGGATTTTATTCTCCTTTTCCTACCTTTCTTTGATTGTTGTTTGATGATCTTGGAGGTTGGTTGTTGGAGATTTGAACTTGTTTTGGCTGGAATTGAAGTTGATGGAATTTAGAATGAATGTGGCATGAAATATGTATGAAATTGCATGAGTTTAGGGCTTGTTTTGGTGCTGGAATTTTGAGATGCCATTTCTGAAATTTTCATCACTAAAAATACAAGAAAAGGGTTGCCGATTTAGATCATCTGGTATCAGAGCTTTAGGTTGTGTTGTTGTGTTTTTGGTGTTGAAAAATTGCTTGGGAGTAAAGATTGAAGTGGCTGAAGCTTATATGATGTTTCTGCATGAACTTTCTGTGGTTGGAAAAATTAAGGTTATTGTAGTTATAAGCTTGTGCTGAAATATTATAAGATTGTGGTAGCACTCAGGAAAAAAAAAAAAAAAAAAATTGTTGCTGGAATTGTTTTACTGAGTTGGCTGGAAAATTTGAGTGAGTTGGCTGGAAACTTGTTGCATTTGGTCCAAGGAAGAAGATAACCGGGAGGAGGGAAAACTTGGTTCAATTTTTTTTTTCTTGTGTCCATTAATTACACTTGTCTTTGCCTTCATCAATGTAATGCTTTGTGCTTTGTAAACTTACACTCCTAGCCACCCTAAGCATTTATTGAGCCCAATTTATTGACTTTATTGCCTCCATCCAGCACACTTCCCACTTCACATCCCATCCATTTTCTACCAATCACACCCTTAATCTTCTTTACTACAACCATTACCCTAATTACTTCAATTAATTCTTAATCCACTCTCACACTTAATTACCATCTTACCCTCATAAAAAAAAAAATTCCTAATTACCTAATTATCCTTTTCCAAAGTTACCAATTTACCCTTACCATCAAACCCAAACCCAAGCCCAATTATAATTTCCAAAAAAACCAATTGCCAATACCAAGTCCAAACCCCAAAATTAATATCTATCAACCCAACTCAATTGGCCCAAACACTTATCTTCCCCCTCTATAACCTGTGAAAACACTGTTCACTTTCCGTTTCACTGTTCACACCCTGAAAACACTGTTCACAGAACCTCAACCCCACCCTTATTAGTGTGTTTTCTTCCCATATTATCCAAATATATCCATGGTTAGAGCAAGGACAAAGCTTGAGGACCAAATTCAAGGATTTAGAGTTGAAATGCATGAGAAATTTAATGACCTTGATAAACTTGTGCATGTAGTGTCCAACCAAATTTCCCAATTGGTCCAAAGGCAATCTGAGAATGGTGATCAATATTTGAAAATGGATGTGCCCAAAGCTGAGAAGTTAGAACCAAAAAAATTTTTGCATTGGTTGAAGGAATTTGAGATGATGTGTGAGCTTATGGAGTGGTCGGATGAGAAGAAGTTCAAAGTTGCCATTGTGAAGCTTAAAGAGCACCCTTCTTTATCTCTATGGTGGGAAAGATTGAACAAACAAAGAGATTGGGAAGGAAAGGAAAGAATTAAATCTTGGGAGAAGATGAAGAAACTAATGAAAATTCACTTTTTTCCAAAGCATGCTTTGATGGTGACCAACAAGGAAGAGACCACCGAAAAAGTCCATTTGTCCAAGAATACTTCCATAGCGGCTAAAGAAGAGAATGAGATTGGGACTGAAATTATCTTGTCTGAAAGTGAAAAGGATGCTAATGAAAAGGTTGATTCCATGGCTGAAATTGCAAAGAAACAATGTGTTGTGCCTTGTGAGGTTCTTATTACATTTGTGAAGGAGCAAGAAGATAATTCCAAGGTGGAACTTACAAAAGCCCAAATTGAAGAGAAGAATGGCTCCAAGGTGGAAATAGCAATGAAGCTTGATGATGAATCCAAGGAGAAAAATGAAATAGAGCTTGGTAATGGGTCCAAAGAGGAACTTGAGAAGGACTTGATGAGTAAATGTGGAGTTCCGGATTTGAGGTCAAATCCTCTCCAACAAGGGGAGTATGATATGAATCCAAATCCGAGTCTAATTATGATTTCAGAAACATCATCATCGATCTATGCCTTGGTGCCTCCAAATTACCTCTCTATCAAATTGAAGCCGCTTCGAGCCATCAAAACAAGAAAAATCAGCTTATTCGGGTTCAATCGGAGCATTCGTAAGAAATTCTGGATCCATTCGCATAACTTTCCCCAAGGCCTTCGAATCATGCTCGGGACTTGCAAAATTCAGAAACGGCACACAAAAGAGACAAAATTCATCCAATGGCTTCATACGAAGCCAATGAAAAAAAATAGAAATCGAATCGGACAAGGATCAGGCCGAAAATTAATAAAGAAAGAAAAGGCCCTGGCGTGCAAGGCCGCAAGTAGCAGCTGTGCGCGCAAGAAGCAGGCCTGGCGCCCTGCCTTGCGACGCAAGCAAGTGCCTGCTAAGCACTCATGCACACTGTCCGCGCGCAGCATGCTCATGCCGCGGCATAATGCCGCGGCCGCTACATTCTGCCGCAATTTCCCAATTTACAGCTTTTCAAGTCTTTTTGTATGCTTGGGCTTCCAGAACCTTTCCAATGCATCCTCCTTGAAGATTTTGAGTTCCTAATGACTTTCAACACGGATTCGAGTGCCAACACCTCTCCGGATCGAGTTCGAGCAATCAATTCGGATCAAATATTCGATTCGAAAATTCGAATCCAAGGCCAATTAATCAAGGGAAGATGCATGCATACAAAATTATGATATTTAAAATATGCTTGTATTTAAATTATGCATTGTAATTAGATTTAGGAAACTTTTATAATTTGTATTTTTATGTTTTCTTTTATTTTATTTAAATTGTGTTTAACTTAACTAGGGTTAGTTTAACCATGGTTAAAGTTTGCCTATATAAAGGCAACTCAAACTTATTGTAAAAAGCTTTTTGTTGAAATGAAAATTTAGAAAAGCTTTTGCTTTCCTTGTTCCATGATGCTTGGTTGGCTCATGTGAATGCATATTTCCTTTATCCAAATTTCCATTTGCAAGAAGAAATTTGGTGGTGGAAGAACCTTGGTGGTGGAATCTCCTTTATCCTTGGTTCACCCTCAAGTTGGTGGAGGAATCCTTTATGCTTGAGGTTGGTTGTTCTTGCAAACACTTGTCAAGTTGGTGGCTAGTTCCTTTAGGCTTGAATTGAATCTTCTTTGCTTTACAAATTTATCACATGTTGTTCTGGATTTTATTCTCCTTTTCCTACCTTTCTTTGATTGTTGTTTGATGATCTTGGAGGTTGGTTGTTGGAGATTTGAACTTGTTTTGGCTGGAATTGAAGTTGATGGAATTTAGAATGAATGTGGCATGAAATATGTATGAAATTGCATGAGTTTAGGGCTTGTTTTGGTGCTGGAATTTTGAGATGCCATTTCTGAAATTTTCATCACTAAAAATACAAGAAAAGGGTTGCCGATTTAGATCATCTGGTATCAGAGCTTTAGGTTGTGTTGTTGTGTTTTTGGTGTTGAAAAATTGCTTGGGAGTAAAGATTGAAGTGGCTGAAGCTTATATGATGTTTCTGCATGAACTTTCTGTGGTTGGAAAAATTAAGGTTATTGTAGTTATAAGCTTGTGCTGAAATATTATAAGATTGTGGTAGCACTCAGGAAAAAAAAAAAAAAAAAAATTGTTGCTGGAATTGTTTTACTGAGTTGGCTGGAAAATTTGAGTGAGTTGGCTGGAAACTTGTTGCATTTGGTCCAAGGAAGAAGATAACCGGGAGGAGGGAAAACTTGGTTCAATTTTTTTTTTCTTGTGTCCATTAATTACACTTGTCTTTGCCTTCATCAATGTAATGCTTTGTGCTTTGTAAACTTACACTCCTAGCCACCCTAAGCATTTATTGAGCCCAATTTATTGACTTTATTGCCTCCATCCAGCACACTTCCCACTTCACATCCCATCCATTTTCTACCAATCACACCCTTAATCTTCTTTACTACAACCATTACCCTAATTACTTCAATTAATTCTTAATCCACTCTCACACTTAATTACCATCTTACCCTCATAAAAAAAAAAAAAATTCCTAATTACCTAATTATCCTTTTCCAAAGTTACCAATTTACCCTTACCATCAACCCAAAACCCAAGCCCAATTATAATTTCCAAAAAAACCAATTGCCAATACCAAGTCCAAACCCCAAAATTAATATCTATCAACCCAACTCAATTGGCCCAAACACTTATCTTCCCCCTCTATAACCTGTGAAAACACTGTTCACTTCCCGTTTCACTGTTCACACCCTGAAAACACTGTTCACAGAACCTCAACCCCACCTTTATTAGTGTGTTTTCTTCCCATATTATCCAAATATATCCATGGTTAGAGCAAGGACAAAGCTTGAGGACCAAATTCAAGGATTTAGAGTTGAAATGCATGAGAAATTTAATGACCTTGATAAACTTGTGCATGTAGTGTCCAACCAAATTTCCCAATTGGTCCAAAGGCAATCTGAGAATGGTGATCAATATTTGAAAATGGATGTGCCCAAAGCTGAGAAGTTAGAACCAAAAAAATTTTTGCATTGGTTGAAGGAATTTGAGATGATGTGTGAGCTTATGGAGTGGTCGGATGAGAAGAAGTTCAAAGTTGCCATTGTGAAGCTTAAAGAGCACCCTTCTTTATCTCTATGGTGGGAAAGATTGAACAAACAAAGAGATTGGGAAGGAAAGGAAAGAATTAAATCTTGGGAGAAGATGAAGAAACTAATGAAAATTCACTTTTTTCCAAAGCATGCTTTGATGGTGACCAACAAGGAAGAGACCACCGAAAAAGTCCATTTGTCCAAGAATACTTCCATAGCGGCTAAAGAAGAGAATGAGATTGGGACTGAAATTATCTTGTCTGAAAGTGAAAAGGATGCTAATGAAAAGGTTGATTCCATGGCTGAAATTGCAAAGAAACAATGTGTTGTGCCTTGTGAGGTTCTTATTACATTTGTGAAGGAGCAAGAAGATAATTCCAAGGTGGAACTTACAAAAGCCCAAATTGAAGAGAAGAATGGCTCCAAGGTGGAAATAGCAATGAAGCTTGATGATGAATCCAAGGAGAAAAATGAAATAGAGCTTGGTAATGGGTCCAAAGAGGAACTTGAGAAGGACTTGATGAGTAAATGTGGAGTTCCGGATTTGAGGTCAAATCCTCTCCAACAAGGGGAGTATGATATGAATCCAAATCCGAGTCTAATTATGATTTCAGAAACATCATCATCGATCTATGCCTTGGTGCCTCCAAATTACCTCTCTATCAAATTGAAGCCGCTTCGAGCCATCAAAACAAGAAAAATCAGCTTATTCGGGTTCAATCGGAGCATTCGTAAGAAATTCTGGATCCATTCGCATAACTTTCCCCAAGGCCTTCGAATCATGCTCGGGACTTGCAAAATTCAGAAACGGCACACAAAAGAGACAAAATTCATCCAATGGCTTCATACGAAGCCAATGAAAAAAAATAGAAATCGAATCGGACAAGGATCAGGCCGAAAATTAATAAAGAAAGAAAAGGCCCTGGCGTGCAAGGCCGCAAGTAGCAGCTGTGCGCGCAAGAAGCAGGCCTGGCGCCCTGCCTTGCGACGCAAGCAAGTGCCTGCTAAGCACTCATGCACACTGTCCGCGCGCAGCATGCTCATGCCGCGGCATAATGCCGCGGCCGCTACATTCTGCCGCAATTTCCCAATTTTCAGCTTTTCAAGTCTTTTTGTATGCTTGGGCTTCCAGAACCTTTCCAATGCATCCTCCTTGAAGATTTTGAGTTCTTAATGACTTTCAACACGGATTCGAGTGCCAACACCTCTCCGGATCGAGTTCGAGCAATCAATTCGGATCAAATATTCGATTCGAAAATTCGAATCCAAGGCCAATTAATCAAGGGAAGATGCATGCATACAAAATTATGATATTTAAAATATGCTTGTATTTAAATTATGCATTGTAATTAGATTTAGGAAACTTTTATAATTTGTATTTTTATGTTTTCTTTTATTTTATTTAAATTGTGTTTAAGTAACTAGGGTTTAGCTTAAATGTAACCATGGTTAAAGCTTGCCTATATAAAGGCAACTTAAACTCATTGTAAGGAGCTTTTGTTGAAATGAAAAATTAGAAAAGCTTTGTGCTTTTTCTTTGAATTCCATGATGCTTTGGTTGCTCATGTGAATGCATATTTCCTTTATCCAAATTTCCATTTGCAAGAAGGAATTTGGTGGTGGAAGAACCTTGGTGGTGGAATTTCCTTTATCCTTGGTTCAACCTCAAATTGGTGGAGAAATCCTTTATGCTTGAGGTTGGTTTTTCTTGCAACATTTTCATTTATGTTTGTTGGTGATAAATTAGTGCTGAATTTGGGTGAAAATTTGCATGATTTTGGGGTTGTTTTGGTGCTGGAATTTTGAGATGCCATTTCTGAAATTTTCATCACTAAAAATACAAGAAAAGGGTTGCCGATTTAGATCATATAACTCATGAAGAAATAAAATATAAATAAAAATTGATATTCCTATCCTCGCTCTAACTCGACACATTATAGTCACCTTCACTACCTATTACCTATAAAACAAAAGAGGAAATGAGTGAGTGACAAATCACTCAATAAGTAGGATAACGTAGTCTTATACATTCATTTATTATTCCTTTTAATTAGGGTTGGATACGAAAAAAACATGTCCATGTTTGTGTTCATCTTCAACTCAAGCAAACATAATTCAAATAGGCTAGTGTGAATCTGAACATGAATACAAACTTTCTATTTCCCAACATACGAACATGAATGCCAATGTGAATATTGTAGATGAACCATTCTTATATTCATGTTCAGCTCATTTAACAAAAGAAAATGGCATTGTTTTTTTGAACAAGTAAAACACTATTGTTTTTTATATAAATATAACGAAAAGGGAAAAGATTTTTCCCTTTCTCGATTCTAATGAAACTTGTATCCATTCTATATCTTCTTCTCTTTGTGATTTTCAAGTTTCCAAAATAGTCGACAGTAACGCATTTCTCTGGCAAATAACATGAGCATTTTTATTACCAAGGATTGACTATTTCAACTAGGTTTATCTAACTAGGTTTGGATATAAAATTCAAATCCAAGACTTTGTAGTTAGAATGAAAGGATTGTTGTGATTCTTGTGTTTTAAAGTAAATGACCTAAATATAAAGAATGTACTGAGAAGGCTAGTTCCACTCCTTTACCTTGAGTAATGCAGAAAGTCTTTAAATCCTTAACTGATTATTTGTTTTACCAAGGGCATTTAAAGATCAATTTTAATCTAAATGTATAGAATTTTGCTTCATTGGTTTCAACAAAGAAATGTCATGGTTAGTAGTTTGTCAATTAGTGCAGCTTCTAATAACTATTAGCAACAAGAACAATTATCATTGATTTTACCAAACCAGTGTTTATGTTCACCACATTGCTACCAAGATTAGAGGTGATTAACAACAACATATGGTAATTTTATAGTGACTAATGGTTTTAGATAGTGATTAGATACATTTATGCTGAGATTAGCATTGCTAAGTTGCAGCTTCTTAAACATGTAGGCGTGAAATAATATATATTTACTTTCTACACTACTATAAAATTTTCAAACTATAAGTTCACTGATCTTCACCTATTTTCATGCAATTTTCTACTATAGCATGTAAATAGAATGTTGCATTCAACTTGAAAAAAAATAGTTTTTCTTCTTTGATCATTTTAGTTAGACAACTAAAGATCATATCATTTCTCAAATAAGTGTATTTGTGCATCTATTAGGTGAAGATGTTATTTCATGCTTGTTGATTGTTAATGGTTCACTTAAAATTATTTTGTTGATATTATTGAGTTCCTTGCATCAAATTGTCTCAAGTTTTGTTTATTTTTCTATTGTATTACAAACTGATCATAAATTATAGGCAGTATTATAAAACAATTTCTTTACAAATTTTGTATAGAATTTTCTTAACAGAATCTCATTTGTATTTTTATATTTTGGGGCAATTCAATATGAATCATTACTCATATTGGATTCAAGGATAATCAAACTTGAAAGGTGACTACTGAAATATCAAGGAACTTGTTACTTGTGTACTATTGTCTAGTAGAGATAACTGAAGAGTTTCTATTCAACTTCAGAACTTGTATATGGAGTAGATAAAATTTTCTTAGACTTTTAATGTGATAGTTTTTGTGCATATGTGAAATTCACCTCATAGACCTTTGAGGACAATTTTTCTCCTTTTCCATACAAATAGAGTGCTATTTCTGAATCATTTGTCACATTTATCACATTTGTCATATTTTTACAATAACATTTAGGTCATCTCATGCTTCACGGTAGGTTTTTCATACAACTAAATATATCATGTTATTCATGTGACAATGGAACTTCCTAAATTGATCAATATTCTTTCTTAAGCAATATCAATCCTATTTTACAATCTAATAGCCTAGATATCTCTGTATAAGTTTAATTTGATAAAAATACATTAAGTTCTATGGAATTCACTAGCTTTCAGCACAAGTCTATTGTGCCTATGACTATTACATGTACTACCAGATATATCTCTATATTCGATTAATCCATGGTTTGTATTCCCACAACTTTTATGCGATATCACCTCTTGTCTCAATCATATAACAGAAATCATATTAAAAATTGGCTAAGTTTTTAACAGCCATTAAATTCAGAACACAAACTCACATAAAATAACATGCTCATAAATCATAATCGAAAAATGCCACACATTCATCAATTAGCTAGTCCTAGTCTTAGCAAAAATTATTTCGTTCATCATCAAATAAAAATAAACAATCAAATTCAAACAAGATATAATAAAGAATAAGAATGGAACCTGATGAATCATTGAATCTTTTATTGAATTATATTAAAAATTTGTCTAACAATTATAATCTAATTGGCTTCCGATTGAATCTTTAAAGCAAAATTAAGAATCTCTCAAAGTTGCTTGAAAAATCTCTCAAAAGTTCTCTTATGGCGGCTCTTTTCCTTTCTAAAGAGTTACAATTTAATATATATACTTAAGGTTAGGAAAAAGTTTCAGACAAACTAAAACTCGACTAAATATTGCTAGAGCTGTAACATGGAGCTTTTGGCCTAGTTTTGCCAAGCTCATGGATCTTGTAAACCTTCCAGAGTTGAGCTATTTCTAAGGAAAAACGACAAGAATTTCCCTAGAAATAACATAACCTCGAAGAAAATTTCTCTTTATCATGTTCATAAAAAAATCATAGTAAACACTTCTAATCATTCCATCACAATTTACCAGTCCTACCAAATGACTGAATTTATATAACTTCATCATCAACTTAAATAAAACATAAACTCTTATCTACTATGATTTCATTAGCAGAAGATGTAAAGATGTTTTCTAGATTATATGTTTAATTGATAAGCCAAACGTCATAAACTTATATACAATACATAAACATATTTACAATATCTCAAAATATGTCCATCTAATATTAATAGAGACGCGTGTCATGCCCGTGTCTGTCATAACTCTCCTCGACCACTATTCAATAAGTACCTGCAAAATAAATGAAATCTAACAAGATGAGAATTAATGGCTCAGCCAATAAATCAAATTGGCTATACATTTATCCCTATTAGATCTCGCTTAATTTTTATAAAATCTTTCCTTTTGATATAACACCATAAATACGTAAATATGATAAATGACATGCATGACATAATTTATACTTAATACACTTTATAGTATATCTGTATAGCTTTAAAATACATGGTTCTAAACTTCTTACTTCTTTATGAAATCTTTTTATACCTGCCAATTGGACTAAACTGAGGCATGGATTCTGAACTTTGGTCATATGAGCAACATAATTGTCTAGGTACAATCCTCATCCTACATGCACACTGAACGAACTGTACAATACATCAAAATCTAAAATCGCTCCCTTTTGGCGACGTGCATGCAAGGGTGCTTATAAGTTCCTCATCGTAACAGTTTACTGTAAAGCTGCTTTAAAATGTACATATTTTTTATGCATTTTCACTTACTGCAAACTTAAGTTTATAAACGTTAAATCTGTGTGGAAAAACTTATTTTTATAATTAAGAAAATGCTTTTCTATAAATGCTTACTAACTTATTAAATCATGAAAGTGTGTATTTGTATGTATATACTCATTTTTTAGTTGTTATACATTCACATAATCTTTGTATCAGATTTATTCTGCTTGATATCTTCTCATTTGCTAAGCATCCTCGTACATTATTAATACAATGATAAACATAAGATATAGTAAGTTGTAACTTAGCCATTACTAACTTCTAAGTTACCATGACCTAATATTTATTATTTAAGCTTACTAAAAATAAATTAGGTCACACCATCTTAACAAACACCAAATCATCACAACTTGTATACATAAATAAATATTACATGATTTATCCAACTTGGCCATAAATACATCTTGAATACTTACTAATATCACATTCTAACCTTACCATATCACTACATTCATTTTCCAAAATTACATAGCTTGTTAAGTTTCTCATCATACATACATCAACATAATATATCAATATCATATATTCAATCATTTAACCTCAAATTCATTCCAAATCCATTTTCTTCATTTTCTTTTTACATAGCCAAATCTTTCTCAATAATTGCATCAAATATTTTTTTCTCAAACTAATTTTATATAATTTTATCTCCATAATATTATTTATCTCTTATATCATTAACTATTAAACTAATCAATTTCAATTTTTCCATAAACCCTAAAATGAGAAACTTAATTTTCTAATCAAATTTACTTACCTTCAAGCGTTTTCCTTGCTTCTTCTTCTTTCTTTGAATAGTTTTTCTCCCTCTAAATTCCTAATCCGCCATTAAAGAATTAGAACATCACCTAATACATAAAATTTTAATAATTTTTTGCAAGATTCTTACCTTAGATGATGATGGAAACACTTTTCTTGAAAAATCCTAGGAAATTTCTTCACAAATCCTTTTGATTTCATGCAAAATTGAAGAAAAGAAAGGAGAAAAGAGTAAGAAACACCCAACTGCTGGGAAGAAGGAAAAATGGAAGAAAAAGGGCACCTTTATCCCTTTTAATTAATTAATTATGCCTAATTCCCAAAAATATCCTTCATCCTTTTTATAAATTACATCTACACCTTTTATTCAATTTACCAAAATCAACCTTCCTAACATATTAATTACCTTATGCCATTTCTTTTCAATGTCCACTTTATCCCTTGAATCTTTTTAAAATGACCATTTTACCCCTAGTGCAAAATATAATAATTACATTTCATCTTTTTCAATAATTCTATCTACGTCCTCATGCAATTTACTAAGAATGACCTCCTTAAACATATAAATTATTTTATGTTATTTCTTTTTAATTCCCACATTATTCCTTGAATCTTTGTAAAATGACCATTTTACCCTTAGTGTAAAATGCCACTCTTTTATGCATTTTCTATAGGAATTTCTAATAAAACCATTAAGGGTAATTTCTATTAGGGATTTTTTAATATACCTGAGTGTGGGTGTGATAGATATACTTCTTTGTGGTGTGCCTCTTGCATTCTCTTGTACTACAGCATAGCGCTGCAGAGTACAGCTTTTGTATTGCATGCTTCATCCCCGCCATGGCATGGCACCATGGCATAGGGCTTACTTAACTCTTTTCACATCCACTTTTTGATTTTTTACCTTGGTTGCAATTCTTGGTCTTAGGCATACCCATTTAGCATTGTTTCAACTTTAAATTATGCAAAGTCCTGGAAAAAAAAATTACATGATCCCAAATTTGCATAAATCAAAGGGAAAAATTGTAAAATCTCACTTGAATTTCCTTAAAATTAATCCTAAAATATGTGTATGCCCATTACTTATCACAACCCCCAACTAGCAAATTGCTAGTTCCTAGCAATAACAATGACTAATTTTTAAAAGAAGGAGAAATGCATCAATAACTAACCAAAGATGACATACGAACTTATAAAACTAACTACCTAAACCACTTCTGTAAGTTGCCATAGTTGTATTTTGCATATGCAACGAGCCTTTAAACCGTAAGTGGCTCTAGTGGACGAGTTATAGTCCTGTGAGGATTTCCAATGATACTACCTACAAATATCATTTACCTAATCTCAAATTTAAACAATAACAAACACATATAATGTACAACAACACATTAGTTAACTCATACAAATGTCTCATGAATTACAACAAATAATCAATACATAACATACCAACCTCATCTTTCTTAAAAGTATTTCAAAACAACACATCACTACTTTATCAACTCATTCACAAACCATTAACCAAACTTTCAAAATATATCCATGCATGCATCCACATGTACAAGTGACTAAAAACAAATTTTATAAATTGGTTTCCTTAGACAAACCATCCAATTTTCTTTCCTTGGTATATTAGTAACAATGTCTTGATCCTAAATGTCATGACTTTTATACTCGTTATGTATCATGCCTAATAATATTTTTCTTTGTTGTTCTTTTCTTTTACACATAATTTTTCAGGGCTTTATTTGGTTTCCTCGTATTGTGAACAAGTCTTTTAACGTAAGCAATCGATTCTTGTTATACCATCGCTCAGTTACTCAACTAATCACATAGCTAAGGTGTTTTTTATACTTTTATCTCTAGTCGCTTTTCACTTAAGGGTCACTCACGATGGACATGCTAACCCCTAACCTACTCAACAACTAAGACATTAGAGTAGCTGAAATTTTAATTCATGCCCTTGACGTTTTCTTCATTTATGTACCCATTCTATCTAAGGATCTAAGCATATACATTTCCCAAACTATAGTTCAAACAATTGTTAGGTCCATCTAAAGGTTTTCAAATTTTTCACTTACATACCTAAACACAACACATAAATAACTCTTCAAGTGTAGTCATTAACCTACATACCTTAAACCTGAAAGCTTTAATTTTGTAGTATGAATTTCTTTATACTCTCAAATTAAACAAAGCTAGCTCATCATATACCAATTATTAATCATAGTTAAGTATAATCATAGACATACGAGTTAACTCAACATACACACTAAAACAAAACCAACAAATTTCGAAAAAAAATTTACAATTTTGCCACTGATGTTATCATTCATGTAATTCTAGTTCTAACTTTTTCTTAACCCTAACCTAGCATCGACATTATCCTCAATGGTGAATGAGAAAAGTAAAAAGTTAGAACTACTTTCCCTATTTTGTGCAAGGTGTCCTTGTTTGCTCATGCATCACAATTTGAAACTAAGAAAAATCATAGCCAATATTGATAACAAAACAACCTTAAATAATATTGTTAGATTACATTAGTTTGACAGACGAAATAATAAAATAAAATGAAAACGAGAAAATTGAAAATAAAGAAACATAAAGAATATAAATTGGGTTACCTCCCAAGAAGCGTTTGTTTATAGTCTTTAGCTTGACTTGATATTGGTCTTTTTAGGCCAAATCATTCAATAGGATAGAGACTTTACCTTTTCTCCATCCACTTTCTTTATAATATTTTAACCATTGCCCTTTGACCGTGTATGTGTCTTTATCCTTGTGATTCACTTCTTTAGCTCCTTTATAATAGGTTTTGGTGACAATAAATGGACCAATCCCTTAAGTTTTTAGCTTTTGAGGAAAAGGTTGACATTGGAAGTTGAGAAGAATCCTTTTTGGTCACTATCAAGTTTGTTTTTTATGGGTTGTTGGTCTTACCATTTTTTTGGTTTGTCTTTACCAATTTGAGCTTTGTCATTCCTAGGATCCATTTTTTCCTCAATCACTTCTACTCTATGGCATGTCTCTTTTTCACTAGAGGGACTTATAGCTTTATACACTTTGAAGGTCATTGTCTCATCATTAACTCTTAGTTTCACAGTTCTTTCTCTCACATCAATTAATGCCCCTCTAGTGGCCAAGAATAGTCTTCCAAAAATTAAAAGTATTTTAACATCTTCTTCCATGTTTGACACAAGAAAATACAAAAGAAATATAAATTTATAAACCTTTACTATTACATCTTCCATAATGCCTCTTGGATACTTTATTGATCTATCTACTAGTTACAAGGATATGATAAGTTATAGTTCTCCAAGTCTTAATTTCCTAAAAATGGACAAGGACATTAAATTAATACTGACACCTAAATAATATAAAACATTAGAGAAAGAAATTGAACCTATTGTACAAAGGATAAAAAAACTCTTTGGTTCCTTAAGCTTTGGCAGCAGTTTATTTTGTAGAATGGTAGAACACTCCTCTGTGAACTTGATAGTCTCGTGCTCCTCTAGTTTCCTTTTGTTTAATAAGATTTCCTTCAAAAATCTTGTATAGCTTAGCATCTAAAGCAAGGCATTTGCAAAAAAAATGTTGATATGAAGCTTCTTAAATATCTTTAAAAATTTCACAAATTGTTTGTTTAGTTACCTCTTTTTGTTTGTAAAAAGACAATGAGGCTTGATCTCTATGGGCTTTTGCTCTACTTTTCTTTCCACCAGTTTCTCTACTTTAACTTCTTAAAGCTTCTGCTTTTCAAGCGCCTTTAGTTATTTTCCACTTTCAAGTGATATGGCTTTCACATATTCCTTAGGGTTTGATTCAGTATCACTTGGTGATGTGCCTTATACTCTCCTAACAAATATGTTCACCAATTGTCCCATTTGTACCTTAGATTTGTAATAGATGCTTCTTGATTTTGAAATCTCATTTAAACACTATTAATAAACTTTGTTAGCATCTCTTCCAAGTTTGACTTTTTTTCCTGAGGTTGAAATCTTGGTAATGGTTGCTTGACTGGATTTTGATTTCTCCATAAAAGATTTGGATGATTTCACCACCCAAGATTATATATGATTAAATATACGTTGTTCTGTCGAGGCTTGCAAAAATTTTCTACAAAATTAGTTCTTTCAAATAAGTTCATGAATGGGTTATCTACTTGACAAACAATGCTTACATGACTTTTGCCACATAAATCACAAACTATGCTTTTAACTTACATGACCGCCATTATATCAATTTTCTTGTTTAAAGTTTCTATTTAGGTGGCCAAGGAATTGAAAGAATCCACTCCCTATACTTTCATAGCTCTTATTAGTGCTCTATTATAATAATTATTGAAAGCTATCCCATCGAACAACTCAAATGCTTCCTTTGGTGTCTTCTTCACAAAGTTACCTCTTTCTAGCAAGTGTACTAGTTCAATGTAATATAAGAAGTATTCGTTGTTTTCATATCCACAAGATTGCATAAGCAAATACCAAGATGGCATTACCCCTAATTTTATCTTAACTACCAAATGTGAATAAAAAATAAAACTAAAACTAAAATAAAAACTGAAAACAAACAATTAATAAATGCGTCTAAGTAAATTGGATGACAATAGATGAGATGACGTTAAGACTTTAGATTCACTAATTCACTTCAAAGTAGGTTTTACGGTAGGTTTTCCATACAACTGAATATATAATGTTATTGATGTGACAACAGAACTCCCTAATTTGATCAATATTCTTTTTTAAACAATATCAATCATATTTCACAATCTAACAACTTAGATATCTCTATATAAGTTTAAGTAGATGAAAATACATTAATTTTTATAGAATTCACTAGCTTTCAGTACAAGTCTATTGTGTCTATAATTATTGCACGTGTTACCAAATATATCTCTATATTCAATTAATCAATGATTTGTATTCTCGTAGCTTTTCTATGATATTACCTTTTAGTCTCAATCACACAACCAAACTCCTATTAAAAATTGGCTAAATTTTCAATAGGCATTAAGTTCAAAACACAAACTCACATATAATAACATGCTTATAAATCATAATCAAAAAACTTTACACATTCATGAATTAGCTAGCCCTAATCTTAGCAAATAATTATTTAGTTCATCATCAGATAAAAATAAACAATTAAATTCAAACAAAACAAAGTGGAGAATAAGAATAGAACCCAATGAATCGTTGAATCTTTTATTGAATTCTACTGAAAATTCTTATCGCAATTACGATCCGATTAGTTTTTGATTGAATCTTTGAAACAAAATTAATAATCTCTTAAAGTTGTTTAAAAAATCTTTTAAAAGTTCTCTTATGATGGCTCTTTCCCTTTCCAAAGAGTTACAATTTAATATATATACTTAGGGTTAGAAAAGAGTTTCAAACAAACTAAAACTCTGTTGAATATTGCTAGTGCTACAGTATGGAGCTTCTGGCCTAGTTTTACTGAGCATGTAGCAGTATAGATCTACTTCTGCATGCAGCGACATGACATCACAGCATCCATGCTCTGGAATTTTTGTACGTCTCTTGTATTCTCCTACACTACGGTAGGTGCCATAGCTCACAGCTTCTGTATTGCATGTTTCATCCTCGTCATGGCATGAGGCCTACTAGCTCATTTCACATCTACTTTATGATTTTTCACCTCAGTTGTGATTTTTGGTCTTAGGCACACCCACTTAGTATTTTTTTGACTTGAAATCATGCAAAGTCCTGCAAAACAAAAACAAAAATAAAAACCACATGATCTTGAATTTGCACAAATCAAAAGGCAAAATTGTAAAATCTCACCCGAATTTGAAACTCTATGATGGATGAAGCCCAAATAACTAATAATTGATTGACAATCACCCTAATTATCCCCTTGGTTATTTTAATGTATTGAATACTCCATAATCCATGAAATAAAAATCTTCATCTGAGTACAAGCATCGCCATACAGAGTGAGATATAAAAAGATTCCAAACATATCTAACAAGAAATAACCAAAAAAAATAATGATTTTACAAGCTTTCTAACTTTGTGTTAGGCAACAAGTGTTTATTAACCATGCTTTGTAAATGGAAGATAGGAAACCAAATATATATACATTCATTTAACCAGCTTTGGTGATCTAAGCAAAATTCCATAAGAATGTGGCCTTACTATCATAATATAGAGTAGATCAATTATGATAACTTATAAATCCATGAATATACTTATAGAAGTACCAACAAGAAATCATGAAACATAATAACCCACTCGTTGAATTTGATCCTTTACCTATAAAATTACAAGATATAACCATGTGACAAATTCAAAATACTGTAGGTACTTAAACTATAATTAAACAAATTTAAAAAAAGCAACGACAGTTGAAGCTAAACCTGCACTCAAATTGCCTAACTAAAGAAACCAATACAACATAGTACTTCGTACAAAACTTAGCAAGTTTTGAAACCATTCATCTCATGTTTTGAATTATTATTATCACAAATACTTTTTAGTCTAATTATTCTAGTTTGCAAATACAATAACATAAAAAAATTGCTACAATAATTATACAAGTATGAATTATTTTACCTTTGAAGCTATAAAAATATGGTCTTGTAATGTGTTTCCAACGAGAATAAATAGATAAAATATTAGTTTTACAAATATCAATCTAAACTCATGTAGATTAGTATATAATTACATATACTATCATGCCAAGATATAAAAATATTCTAATTAAAAAAAAGATAAATTAATAATCAATTATCTTCAACATGGTATTTACAAATTCAAAAATTAACCACTTTTCAATCAAAATTGAACTTTTATTTTCTTAATTCCCCAAAGACATTCAATAACGCAAACAAATCTCATGTTTTAAAAGTGTAGTTTGGGTGAGTCCAAGCATCTACCAGTTGCATGGGACAAACATACCATATTTTCCACTAGCAAACTTACCTCAAGACTTTGTTAATGTCTTCTTCCTCATCTAGCTATTGCAATTGAAACTCTTGAAAACTGAAGAAACTTTTCAAGACAAATCTTATAATATATATTTCAATATATGCTTCTAATTTCCTATTCCATATTACATGTATTGTTCATTTGATAATTAAAGTTAATAAAAAGCCAATTTACATCTCAAAAGTAGAAAAGAGAATACAATTAGAACTGGTTTTTTGGAAAAAAAAAATAATAAATGAAGTACATAGCCCAAAATAACAAAAGCACACTCATAGACATAGCAAAGCTATAGCATGAATGAATACTGAAACTGCTTAGGCTTAGGTTGCATGGTATAATCCTCAATTTCTACCTAAGAGGCTAGAAAATTCACATCCCCTTTGGGATTAGAGCTTGGCTAATCTGGTAAATGTTTTGGAAAATATTATTTGTTGTGATACCATGACTAGTTTTGCTTAGGTTTTTCCTTTACTTATTAATTTACCTCTTCTGGTAGAAGAATAAGGCTATAAATTTGAATATTATTCATTTGCCAATGCATTGTAATGGATAACCACAAGCATAAGATATGAATGAGTTTTGATACAGTTAATGCAAAATTTCTAGAGAAGTTAAATAGTTTCTTTAATTTTGCATTTTAGGATAGATGAAGTACTGACAAGGTTTCATGTCATTTCAAAAAGTGTGTCAATTACTACCACAAAGATCAAACAGAAATATATGATCATTTAGTAATTAATTGAAAATTAATATAGATGTTTTGCATGATTGTGTTTGTGATAAGTACCCCATCCATCGAGCAATCATCACTCTTCATATGGAAATTAGTAAGTTTGTATTTGCTAACATATGAAATCATTTTAAATGTTTGTGTTTTATTAGAAATGCTTATTGTTGAAATCTAATCGATTTAAATGCTAGTTTATATATATTTATGAAGTGTTGAAATTATTGTATTGCAAAATATGAGACTGTTAAATTGGTTTATAAATCTTGAACGCAGATTGTGGTTTATGAAAGCATATTGATGGATGCAAGGCATATTGTAGAATAGTTAGACTAATTGAAGTCTGATCAAAGTGTTTAAGATTAGTTATTGAAATGTAATGCAGTTCTATTTCATATGATATTAGTCATATTGTATAATTTACTTTTGAGTTACTTTAATAAGTACATAGTGGTTTGAAAATAAAATATCAAACTTAGTAGAAATGAAATTGGGCATGTCATGAATTTCTAATACAATTAAGTGTGTCAAATTGATTTAGCAAATGTTCTTGAATGTTGTATATTCAAGTATCATTTTGAGTTTAGTATTCAAACTTGTGTAGTCGAATTGATCTAGCAAACCTGAAACTTTAATTGTCGACACATATTTATGCACTTCTTATAATTTGTGTTTTAAATATTTTTACTATGAGATTGAATGTTGACGTGCCTTGATTATTGTGCTTGACCTTGTTAGGTATGAATTATTTATTATTTTGTGTTTTATTCTTCTCATGTCCTTAATTTCTTTTTTCAGAAAAGAATGTCAGAATTTTGGCTCGATTTAACCAATAAGCTTCGTGATGGTTTCTTACAAATTCTGACTTTACATATCTTGAATATTATATGAATAAGTATTATGTACATTTATATTGAGTATTATGTTAGCACTTTAATTGTATGAAATATTTTATTAATATATTCTTGTACTGATTAGTGTGAATTCTCATATGCATTATCGAATTGAATATTGCTGAAATTTTATTTTGGTTTTAACTTAGTCCATTTCTAAAAATATTATATTGTTTATTGTATATTAACTGAATCGTGTACAAGAAATGTAAAATGGAGACAAATAATAAAAAATAAAAACCAATTATTCAAAAAAAAAAAAGCACTAAAGCAAAAACCGCTGATATAAACCATTAAAAACGTTTTTAAAAGCCCTCATAAAACATCAGTATAAATCCCTTAAACGCTGGTAAAAGTTAAATGACGGCCAAAAAAATGTGCGAACATCGGGAAAAAGTTACAACATGCTACTATAGGTGGATAAAAAGCCCGCTAGATGTCATATAAATGGTGGATATATACACACAAATGAAAACGGGAACAACTTTTGCTAGCAACAAAGTGGTTTTACCAATATTTTTGTATGCCAGTAAATGCCCAAATAAACTACCCGTATTTTTCCATCATATAGCGGCGATTTTATGGTCCTTTACCAGCATTTAATTAATTGTTGGTAAAACTTATACAAACGCACACTTTAGTAGCATAAAGTCAAATTTTGGTATAAAAATTTGTATCATTTTAAAACACCGCTATAGGTCAAATTAAACGCTGTTGAATACATTTTCTCTTGTAGTGCTACAGTTGTATCATAGTCATGTTTAAAGCATTGTCTTACAAAATTACTTTAGTTTTTAATTGAATAGCATTGTAACACCTGCATGTATGTCTCAAGGGAAAAATGGTCTTTTTATGCATATTTATATTTATTGTTGAATGTGATTAATGTTTTAAATATTTAAATTAAGTTATAATTTGATGAATAGTTATGCATGAAGGTGCACATCCGTTCATTTAATGCCACATTAGATAAATGGATAATATGTCATGTAAGAATTTTTTAAGTGACACATGGTTATGCATATTAGTATGCAAGCCCACTCAATCAGTTTTTAGCAAATTGTGACAAAAGACACTTTATCAGATACTGAAGGATGATATCCCATGGTCTCCTAAATTTATTCTTACTTTTTCTTCGAATAGACAGAGTTTTCTTTCTTAGGAAGATCAGGTGAGTTTTTCTGATGTGTGAAGGTGTTTTTCAATGCAGAAAAAGAGAAAGAACTAACACCATTCTTCAAGGCAAGATATCAAGAGTCTTGATTTTATATATTTAGTTTATGTGTAATCATTGATGTTAGTTCGTCTAATCTGGATTTCAATGATGCTATTGAAATAAATATAATGACTCGTGTGCTGGATTACATGCGATGCATGATTATGCTGGACCAGTCTGCCAGGACCTGCATTACGCCCAGTTCTAGGCCGCATTTGCCCACCTCTAAATATAAGCAATGGCTTTTGACAAGATGTTACATACATACACAAACTCTTGCATGGAAAATAATGGAGTAAAAATGTTCAACTGACCTTACATTCATTTTTCTTTTTTTATACATCGGACTATAAATTTTGTGAGATATCAGTTTGTATTAGAAGTTTATACTTTTTTATGGCTGAATTTCATTAAAGAGACGCAATTATCAACCAGATTATTATGTTATCTTTTGAATATTTCCACAATATCATGATCCCCTTAGTATATCAGAAGCTAATATTTTTATCTATCCTCACAATATAAGTTGCTATAATATAGTTATTAATCATATATAACATGAATATATTGGCTTAATCTCAATCATATTTAAAATCTAATGCGTATATAACCTGATGGGTAATTAATTTATAAGGTGATCTATACGATTTTAACCTATACTCTAAGAATTATATGAATATCTTTATTAGAATAGGGTTGGATCATTTATCCTTATATATAAAACAAATTTTCTGGCAAGCATAAGTACCTTTAACCAGTGAATTGGATACAGGCAGAGAAATTCCAACTAAAAATTAGGATTTTTAAAACTAGAACTTGTTGTAATGAGTTGTAAACTTAGTGTTAACTGTTAAATCATTGTATTTTAAACTTTGTTGTTGATTTTTAAATATTTATTATTTAAAACTATATTTTACATTTAAGGTATGAAATCTAGAATTTTAACAGATAAATGTTCTGTTTTTATTTAAAAAAAAATTACTTCAATATTAATAGAAAATTGTTCTAGAAAGGATTTGGTATGATTTTTGATAAATAAAATTCATTTGATATAAGAATCATGAAAAAAATCATTAATATGCGTGATTTACTTAATAGATACGTATATCTAGCAATAAGTTCTTAACAAAAGGGCTAAATAATTTATTTAAATTATTAAAATAATAATAAAATAAAATTTTAAAAATATTGGAATATACAAAAAACTTAAAATTAAAAGAAAAACATCATTTATCATCATTAGTAATGGTGACTTTTAAAAATCAAATCAAATAATTAAAAAAGATCATCTAATTCACAACGCATTTAAAGGTTGTCTCATTATATATGAGACAGTCAAAAACATTCGTTGTGAGCAAAGTTGATCATTTTTTACTATTTTTTTATTATCATTGATAATAGAGATGATTACATAAAACGAGATAACCAAATTTAACAATCACATGCAAACAAGACAATTAAATCTGAATATTTTGTGAATCAGGTAATCTTTTTCGACTATTTAACTGGGTTTTTAGTGATCACTGCTATCAGTGATACTTCAACGGTAGTCGCTGTTTTTTTTATATATATTTTAATGTTTTTTAAAATTTTATTTTATTACTATTTTTATATGTAATATTTTTTTATTTTTATCAAACTTATTTTTATTACTTTTTATTTTTTAAATTTTTGATGGATGAGACTATATCATTTATGAAAACTTTGGGTGGGAGATATATATATATATATGTATATATATATTGTTCATGCGTAAAGGCTTACCTACGTTGTCATGCACAACGGCTTACCTACATTGTCATGCCCAAAAGCTTAAATTGATATTTAACACTCCTTTTTTTTTTTTTTTTTTCTGTTTGTTGTGTGTGTATATATGTTGACATACGTAAAAGCTTGCCTACATTGTCATGCCCAAAGGCTTAAATTGATATTTGACACTCCTTTGTTGTCATACGTGAAGGCTTGCCTACATATTTAACATTTTTTTTTTTTTTTTTTAATGTATATATGTTGTCATACGTAAAGGCTTGCCTACATTATCATGCCCAAAGGCTTAAATTGATATTTAACACTCCTTTGTTGTTATACGTAAAGGCTTGCCTACATTGTCATGCCTAAAGGCTTAAATTGATATATGACACTCCTTTGTTTTTTAATATTTGTCAAGACATTGACATTAAGGGTTTCATGATTTCTCTTCGACAATTTTTTTTTTTTGGCCAATTTGGTTAGAATTTTATAAATTTAATTTTTTGTCAATTTAATTTTTTGTTGCCAATTTAATATAATATTTATAACATTTGCCAATTTAATTATTTGTTGTGTCGATTATATGCAAATATTTAATATTATGAGAATTAATGGAATTTCTTTTTTTTTTATTATTATTATAGGATATAAGAGATATAGCCACATATTTATATAAGAATTTAGGACAACCTAAATATATACATAGATCCCTTATTAAATTTTCGTGCACAAGGGGTCATCACCTTGACCCCCACACACTAAACAAGCAATAGAACTCATGCAAGGGAGGTCCACCTCTTTGAGCTTAGATTGCGGGATTATGCTTTACAATGACTCATTTTCAATCATGTAAATATGTCTTTAATGCATTATTAAACTCCACAATTCTAACAAAGATGTCCATTGCTTTTTGTATCAAAAAGCTATCATATCATATTTAACTGTGTGCTTTTTTTTTCATCCACTAAAAGTGCAATGAATAAGGTTTAATGGCATGGTCTTCATCCTTGCAGTGTATATTCCAATTAACGATAATGAGCATTAGATTTAACGTTTATAGTTCATGTTTTATAATTTATAATTTATAGTTTAAGGCTTATAGTTTAGACTTCACCGATTTGGGTTTAGAGTCTAGGATAACCATTCAATTTTATGATTTAGAGAACTTAAGATCTAGAGTTTAGGGTACAGAGTTTACAATTTATCATTTATGGTTCATGATTTAGGATTTATATTTCAGAGTTTAAAGTTTATAATTCATAGTTCATGATTTAGAGTTTATAACTCACACTTTAAAGTACACATGGTTTAGGTTAATAGTTTAAAATGTATCGTCCACAGTTTATGATTTATGTTTATAGTTTATGATTTACAATTTATGAGTTAAGGTTTAGAATTTATGATTAAAAATGTAAAGTTTAGGATTTCTAGATCACAGTTGAAGAGTTATGTTTCATAATTTACAATTTAGGATTTAAAATTTATAAATCAAGATTTACAATTTACAATTTAGAGTTTATAATTTATGATTTAAGGTTTACAATTTTGGCTTTAAAATTTATGGTTAACAACAACACTAGTATTGTTCTATTTTGTTTAATCTTGCAATAGCAGATAAATGAAAGATTAAAACTACTTATAAATATACATTGAAAATATGAAACAACCTTATAGATAAAATATTTTTAACCCCAATTCTGTAAAACATCATTTACTAGGTGTTGTAACTTACATTTTTTAATTATTATTTTTTGTTTGTATTATAAAAGATAAAAGCTTGGAATATGAAAGATGAAAGATTTGAACTAATGAAAATTTATGATGAGTTAAGAATATCAAAAGATGAAAGATGAAAAATTTGAGTTAATGGAAATTTATAATAAGTTGAAAATATAAAAATATGAAAACTAACATATAAACAGTTGATATCATTCATTCTACATATGTATTCACATATTTTCAACTTTTGATTGAAAGAAAATCCTAACTATAAAAAGGTATTCTTATAGAGGAGTTTGAGTTTAGTAATTTGTGTAGAGTTGCATTAAACCAAGAAATGAAACTGTTAGATTGTTGTATCTTATACAACAAGAAAAACTATTATTAGCACGAGAAAATTAACATCGGACACAAACTGATATTAATATATATCGGATTAGCTTTAGAATAAAATTGAAAAAATAATTAGTCTCAAATTAGCATCTGAAAGGAGTCCTTCATTATGGCATCGACAAAAATCTGATACTATTTAGTATCGGACACATAATCTGATTCTAATCCTATGATATTATTTTCTATATAGCATCGAAAAATATTTCGATGCATATTCTAATGCTATTCCAATAGCGAAGGAAGTTGCAATTAGCATCAAATTCATGATATGATGCTAATTATTAAACTTTAGCATTAGATTTCACAATTTGATGCTAATTATAAAACTTTAGCATCAACCCATAAATTCGATGCTAATTATTGAAAAGTAGCATTGGACCATGAAATCCATTGCTAAATATTAAAATTTAATATCAGATTCATAATCCGATGCTCAATTTTAGTATATATCTACACTGCTCTCTTCTTCCCTAATTTTTCTGCAGCAAACCCTCACTACTTTATCCCTTGTGCACTCCCTTTGCCTAGTCTGCTCACCTTCCTGCTCCAAATAGTTGATGTTGTTTCCCCAACCTCCTTCTAAGCCTGTTATGACTCTACTAAGACTTCCAAATAATCTCCCCTTCTTTATTCATGTCCTTCCACATCTTTATTGACTTATTTATAGTTTCTTACTTCAATATCTTCATGAAAAAATGGTCTCTATTTGATTTTGTTGATATTTTGGTCTTCTAGTCCACATCTTAGTACATCCCTCTTTGATTCCAAAAGGTTTAGAAGAAAGCATCCTAAAGCTCAAATTTTTATATTATATAGTTTTTTATGTAAAAGTAAAATAAATAATATGAAGAAGGAAAAACTTAAAGGATATGGCACCTTTATGAAATAAATAACATACACATTTCTAAAATATTATAAATTTCAAGAATTAATTAAAAAAAAATTTAGTCTGTATACACACACACACACACACACAAATAATTAATAAATATTGATTTGAATATAAAATTAGAATATGTTTGAGTAAATTCAAATGTATGACTACCTATTGCTTTACATTAAATATAATAAAAAAATATTGCAACATCATTTCATTCGAATATCTTTTTGACGTTAAGTTAAATTTATCAAATAAGGGTAAAATTATAATAAAATAAATAGTATCGATATTAGCTCGACTTCTAGTAAGAATAATGTATTAACTCATATATTAATGTAATAAAAGGTTACGGTAATATCCTCGATCACATATTAAAGTAGATATTCATGAGAAATTTTGTCTAGAGTTACTAACATCGAATTCGTCTACATATTTTTTAACTATGAGAAGGTAAAATCCAATCATTTGGTAGGACTAATTTGTATGAATGGTATTGGGAATGTAATCGAGTTATTCTTGGCATATCATGACTGAGTTGTTACTTTACCTTATTGCATTTTTTATTGTTACCCCATCATAAACACATTTGAAATGTATAGAAGTTGATTGATAAAAATTTTGAAATTCAATCAATCAGTGAAACTGGTTTGTTTGAGTTATATTAGGAATGTGATCGAGTTATTATCTAATTAGTATGACTGGTTTTTTACTTCACCTTATTGTGTTTTTTTATGACCATCAAAGACGCCTTTAAATTATATGAAAATTGATTGATAAAAATTCTGAAATCCAGTCAATCGGTAGGGATGGTTTGTTTAAGCTATATTAAGAGTGTGATGAAGTAATTATCAAATTAGTATGATTGAGTTTTTACTTCAACTTATTGCATTTTTTATGACCGTTAAAGATGCCTTTGAAATGTATGAAAGTTGATTGATGAAAATTTTGAAATCTAGTCATTCGGTGGGGTTGGTTTGTTTGATTAAGTTATAGTATGAGTGTTATTTATTAATGTAATGTCTCACTGTTTGCTCAAATACATGGCAGGGCATCACCACAAACTACGAAAGTTGCATTCTGACAAGTCAGAAGTTCCAATCCTTTTCTCAATTTGACTTGTTCACACATATATATGTACATATATGTATATGTGCGTGTATATATGTTGTTCACAATGTCGTTTATACCTAACATGTAAAGTATAATGATTTTAAATGTAAACATGATGCCTTGTTTTCATCTTATTTTGTAATATGGTTGTCACATTTGCGAGGCAAAGGAATAGTATAAAATATACATATGTTTGAGCACTTGATTTGTCTCATGTTTTAGTTATGGATTATGTTTGGAAAGGTTTTTAATGTATTGATTTCAGCTATGGGTAGAGGTGGCGGTCATCAATCCAATAAAGACGGTATATCACATTGTCAGACTTATGAAGATATGAGTCATCGTAGCTAGTAAAGAACCCATCCAGGCCATTGCCTTTGATAAAGGACCAGAAGAACATATAGTCCAACAGGAGGTGCATGCTGGTCAAGTTGGCATTAATGGCCAATATATTGAAAATGATAGAAGGATTGAAATTCAACTTATTTAGTAGGGCTCGTAAGTTAATAGCAATTACCTAATTTCCTTGACTTTCCCAATACAATTTGTAAATATTGCCTCATTTGTAACTTTGCTACAAGAATGTTATTTTACATAAGAGTTCAATGTGTGCTCAACATATCCAAAACTTAGAAGAGTGTGAGTCCAAAGACAAAGGAATTTTACTAGTTGGAGTTTCCAGTAATAAATTTTCTTTTTAACTTATCATTTGCTTCGTATATATAATGTTGTTAATTGATTGTGATTTGTTAAGTTGCAAAACTATTTTGTATAGGAAAAGGGTATAATATAGATGGTACGTTTACCCTAGCAAAGGAAGGCAAGGGAAAGGTATAAAGGTATGCTTGTGAAGGATGGAAGAACAAGAAAAAGTGTTCCAAGAACAACTTAAAAAGGAAAAAAACCACCTTAGCTACAAACTTAGAAGAATGATCCCAAAGACAAATGGATCAGCTATGGGCAAATATGATGACTCAGATACTAGACGAGATAGGATGATAATTTTAGGCTTTAATGGGACCTCCCAAGGACACACCATTTTCAGAGACTCAACTCCCATCTCCAAGCCAAAGAAGTCATGACAAGTCCTAAATTAGTAACATTACTATTGACAAAATTGACACATTGTTTTCAGAAAACAATCATAGGATTTACATACTGATATTAATATACTATTTAATGTATTATTGTTGAATTTCCGTTCTATATATACACTTGTGATTTTGTTATGTAATAATGATGTTTTTAATGCTTTTAATTAGAAATATTTGTAATTGAATGAGCTTTTATTTCAATTGACAGATATTTGAAGTTGGTTTGATATATAGAAAATGGATACAAGAAAAAGGTGGAAAAATATCATTACAAAATTAGTATCAAATTAGAATAGAAATAGAATCGCCTAAAACTTTTAATTAGCATCATAATAGTATAAGACAAAATTAGCATAAAATTAGCATATGAAAATTTAGCATCGACTTTAATTAGTATCTAAGTAGCATCGGACTCAATTTTCATTTTGAAACCAGATTAGCATAAAAAAGATTATTTGTTGTCTAACATTTCGATGCCAAGCTGATACAAAAATAGAATCGAATACCTTTTTTTATGCTAACTCAATTAGCCTTGCCACTTTTAGCTAAAAGTGGCAGAAATTTGACTCTCTTTCATTTCTACTTCAATATAGCATTCGATCAACATCGAATTTTGGCTGATGTAATAAACAGTTTTTCTTGTAGTGTTAAAAGAATAGGCAATGATTTTTCTCTACTACACTAGTTTCTAAGTTTCGCTAACTATAAAGGGCTTGAATCTTCATAAAGAGAATGAAATATCCTCGCCTCGACTTTATAGCTTTCGTGCAATCTTCATTATTCCTCTTGTATATATTTGTAATAAAATTATTATCTTATTGCATTTTCACCAACAATTTTTAAAGAAATTCTCAAATATAGAAGTTACACAAGGAAAACCCGTCAATCAAATTGAAAATCTTAATAATCTTTTTCAAGTTTCATGGTGTCCATTTCAAGAGATGGAAATGTGTGATCGAGAAGGAGGTAAGAGGACAAGATGAAGAGTCACAAAAGAGTTAAACAGGAACTCCACTAAGGTAAACCTTGTCACTTTTAATAACATATCTAATGGCTCCCAAAATACATACGTGAAACCAAATAATAATATTGGAAAAAAGAATAATAGACCTCATAATAAAAAAAGAAACTTCAATAAAAAGAATAAGTACTATGCTCATCCATCTAACAATAAAAAATCAAGTGTTTGTATGTATGTGGCAAAGGTGGGCATATTGCTCGAATTTGCAAATACTAGAAACTTGATGCTTCACCACAAGCTAACATCACCAAAGAGTCTTTTATGGCTATGTTGACAGACATATTTGTGATAGAAAATAGTGATAGATGGTAGGTAGACTTTAGAGCCAATAGGCACGTTTACTCTGATAAGTATTGGTTTAAAAAATACACTCTCTATGAAAACCCAAGACTATAATGCTTGGTGATTCACACACACTCAAGCTTAGGGAGTGCTGAGGCCGAATTAAAATTCACTTCTATGAAGGTGCTAATCTTGTAAAATGTGATTTTTGAATTCAATGATGTAATATTTATGAAGATAAGTTTCCTTTTAAATCGATAAATAGTAAGGGTCAAGTTATTTCACAAAATATTATAGTGTTCCTACCTCTTCATTTTCTATTTTATTTCTTGCATAATTACTAATGACTTTAAATAAATGAGTGTGATAAGTGCATATATCATAGATCTGTTAACAATTGACATATGATTATTTGTCTTTATGTTAATGATGTGTTGATCTTTGAATCTAACTTACATGTTGCTCAAGACACAAAGAAAATATTTGAAAGCCATTTTGATATGAAAGATCTTAGTGTGGCCAATAAAGTCACTAGACATAACGACGGTATATTTCTTGATCAATCACATTATATTCAGAAAATCTTGAAAAAATATAATTATGCTATTTGTAAGCATATAACAACTCTTTTTTATTCCAGTATTCACTAGTTTCCTATTAAAAGTGATAATGAAATTTCTAATCAAAAGGAATATGTTAGTTTGATTGGTAATTTGTGTTAAGCAATTAATTGCACTAGACTTAACATTGACTCTGTAATAGGAGTTCAAAACAGATTTACTAGCAATAAGTAAAAACTATAACTTGTTTTATAAAAAGGACAAACGACTAATTCCCACCCAAGGTTTCCTTAACAAATTCTTACCCATGAAGTTTTAAAAAGCCAAGTACCCACCCTTGTTCTTTAAAAAGACCAAAATACCCACCATAAAATAAACAATATTAATATCCAAATAGAATTTAATATAAATGAAAAAACCCTTAGTACTTAGAGAAATAAGACTAGAGGGGGGGCGAATAGGATTATTTAAAATTTTTAATAAAAGAACACAACAAAACAATAGAAAGCTTAATGCACAATAAACACAATAAAGAGAGAGAGTTCAGAGATTGCTCAACCAAGTTTAGAGAGGTTCGGAGCTTTGAACACAAGCCTCCTACGTCCTCTTCTTCAATCAAACCCGATTAAAGTTTCCACTATCTTCAACACCCGAAGATACAATAGTTTTGCCACAAGGGAATTTCGCCCTTTTTACAAAGAGTATTGATAAAGAGATTGATTGTAATTGCCTCTTAATAGGTTAAAAATCAAATGTAAAGTACGAATTCTCTCAAGTATGTAAGTGTATAAGCTTAGAGAGAGAAACATAGCAGTGAAAGAATGAAGTAGATAGCTTGGTTTTTGCAATTCGTTTCAGTAACCTTCTCCACTTCAAATGGCTCTCCTTTTATACTCTATTCAATGCCTAGAATAGCAAGGAGTCGTTTTGCTAGCTTTGTATCCGTTGAAGTAGTTGAAAAAAGTAAGCTCTGTAATAAATTTTTTAGGTGCACGGTCATGCTCCTCGAGTGTACGGTCGTGCATGCTACATTTATTGTCTCGTTCTGACTCCCAACAGTCGACTTAAAAGCTTAGCGCCAATGATGCACGGTCGTGTGTCCTTGACGCAAGGTCGTGTTTCGACCCTTCATGGTCGTGTGCCTTAGATGCATGGTCGTGCTTCAATCCTTCAGAGTTTTGTCTAAAATTCCAGAAGCCTGCACGGCTTGGCTACAAGATGAGCGCATGAGCAGCACACGAGCATTCTTATGCTAGTGCACGATCGTGTGCATTTTCTGCATGGTCGTGTGCCATATGCATGCCTTTAAGCTCTTGCACGGCTAGCTCTGCACGATCTCCTGGTAGTGCTCCTTATTTGTAATCACGCACGGTCGTGCATATTAAGCGTGCACGGTCGTGCATTGACTCCTTTTCTTTGACTTGTTGCACGGTTTCATTTGCAAGGCTTGATCTCCCGTGCTCTTCATAAATTATGCACACGGTCGTGCTTCCAATGCGCACGATCGTGCTTCCAATGACTTTTGAATCCTTTGACTTCACATGGTCAGGCTGTACGATTGTGGAGGTAGTGCGTTGCCCGTGTTGTGCATGTACACAATCGTGCATCATGCACGCACGCCCGTGCGGGTCTGAGATTTTTCTTCCAGAATATCACAGAACCTTGCACGATCAGGTGTACGGTCCCGTGTTTTGGACACACGAGGACCCGTTTGGTCAAGCACGGTCGTGTTACTAAAGCACACGGTCGTGCGAGACCTAAAACCTGTAAAAATAAATTTTTCTTCCCTTCTTTGTCATGAATTACTTCATGCAAGGGATTGATTAGCACCTTAAACATATTGTTATTACAAATTAACAACTTAATCATATTTTTATCATCATCAAAACATCAAGGGTTCAACAATCTCCCCCTTTTTGATTGCTGACAAAAATATGTTGAAAATGTTAAAATTGAGTTTTAACTAAGGATAAAAAATGCTCCCCCTCACTTTAAGCACTCCCCCTTAGTTTTAGCCTTAATTACCAATATAAATTTATATCAATTTTAACTTGTTAATTCATTCATTTCATTCTTTCTCCCCTTTTTTTGCCATAAATCAAAAATTTTCGGCATGGTTTCCTTTGTTTTAGTAATATATCCCAAGACAAGGCATCACAAAAAAAATCACTTCCAATATCAACCAATCTAGCATCCAACTACCTGTCATCAAACAATCAACCAAGCAATAGCAATATCATCCAAAAAATTAACATTCTCTAAAACATCAATAAAATTCAAAAGATACAAATAAGTCAAAATATGCCAAATCCAGAAAATGATAATAAGATAAATGATATGTTCCTCAAAGATAATCTGTAAAAAAGTGCAAATGCAAATGAGGGTTCAAGGTTGGGGTGGCTGCTGAGGAGAGAGGTCGGCAAGGTCATCCAGAGCAGTAACTCGAGACTCAAGGCAGGTAAGTCGAGATTCTACAGTATCCCGAAAGGCTCGAAACTCAGTGGTAAGCTGAACCACATTTGCTACAGCCTGCGCCACACGCGCATCCAGTTGAGTCACACGCGCATCAACTTGCCTTGTCAGCTCAATCAAAACTTGAAGCTCAAAAGTTGATTGAACTTCTGGACCAGCTTCGGGGCGAGCTCGTCTTCCTCTTCGAGCACTGGTTTCAGCAACTGAAGGCATGAGAAGGTTTAGCAGATGGCTCATGATCTCCAACTACTGCAAGCAGTCTCCATCCATCATTACCATTTTCTCAATTACCCGCATCCGATATAAGGCATCTACATTCAGCATGTGGGAATCTTTGAAAGTAATCCGGAACTCTCGATACCCCTCAACCGAAATACCCAACTTCTCAGCGATAAAGGTTATAAGCATACCAAAATCAATAGGAACCTTTTCCTTATCGCTGTGCGACTGGATATCACTCAATTTGCTGATAAGCCATCTCACTGAATCCAGTTGTTGTCCATTCATGGCAGCCTCCATTACTGCCATGTCACGAACACTTACATTACCATTAGTGTTCGTGTGGGCATTTAATGTATAGGTAATCATTCGATGAAAGATGCGCATCGCCGGATTATCCAAAGAGGAGGCCTTCGCCTTCTGAGCCTCATAAAATCCAAAATCGCTGAGAGATCGCCACACCGCCTGAGTGCTCAGCTCATTTGAAAAGTTCAAAATACCCTCGAAATTACATCCCAACCATTCACCCAATTGTTCAGTTGGCACCGTCCAATCTGAATTTGTCAACCAAAATCGCATAGTATAATCAGTAATATTTTCCCGTATGTCTTTCGAAATCGATAGGGAATAATAGATTTCATAAACTAAATTTTCGAAAGCATCGTTTCTCATGAAAAATATCTCATTCAGCCTAGATGAATCAACTAAACCCATTATCTCATCTAAGACTCCAATTTCTTGCAAAATCCGTCTATCCAAACAACGTCCAACATAAATAGCCTTTTTCATGAGTTTCAAAAGAAGTACCTTTTGCTACCGATTGGAACACACAATTCCAAATGGGTTGTCAGCCCTTGAAGAACTCCTGGAAGGCCCAGAACGAGTCGGCAATTTCATTCTTGGAGGCATTGTGGATTTGGGTAAAGGAAATAATTGGAATGGAGATTTGGGTTTGTGTTTGGGATGAAAAACTATCTCAAAATGTAAGAAAAGTTGAGAGAAACTTGTAAAAACAAGTTTGTAAGCAAATGAGAGCAAAAACAATGAGAGATTTTGATGAAAAATTGAGAGAGAATTGGGGAAAAACGTGGCTAGGGTTTGTGATGTTCGTGCAAAATGAGAAAAATGAACGATTTTGCTTATATAGACGTGAGCGCATGACCGTGTTTCTATACATACGATCGTGTTTTCCTAAATCCGTATGATCGTGCACACGATAATCGCACGGTCGTGTGTTCGCAAAAATCTCGAAAATCATTAAACTTTAAAATGCATGCCCGTGTATGTTATTGTGCGTGCGCGTGCAAATTAAGCGCGCATTTTAAATGAAAACGAACGGTCGTGTATATTGGAACACACGGTCGTGTGTTCACGCAGAAGCATGCCCGTGCATGCTTGGAACACACGGTCGTGTGTGACCAAAATCACACAGACCTGCATAATTTCCAGGAATCTGCAGAATTTCAAAACAAACCTCAAAACACCTCAAGCCATGAAAAACTTGGATATTTTGATTCAATGAGATTTTATTATTTGAATTCAGTTGTCAATTGATGTCAACTATAGAGTTGCATCGATTCGATTCGAATTTACATTCCAAAACAAACTCATGCAAGCATATATATCTAAATATTTGCATACATCAAATTCCATTCAACCATTTGCATATAACCAATCAATAGCATTCTCATTATCATTCATGCGTATTCAGATATTCAGTCAAAACATCAAGCAATCAACCAAATCATCATGTAAGCAATAAAAAGTATAATTCTTAGACACTTACTTGGCTTGCATCAATCATTCCAAGCTCCCTCCTTATGTATGCAAATTTCTCCTTTTCTAGAGGCTTGGTGAAGATATCAGCTAGCTGGTGGTTAGTGTCAATAAATTCAAGCACAATATCTCCTTTGCTAACATGATCACGCAAGAAATGATGTCTAATATCTATATGCTTTGTCCTAGAATGCAAAATGGGATTTTTCAAAAGTTGAATAGCACTAGTATTATCACAAAATATGGGAGTTTTTACTATTTTGAAACCAAAATCAGAAAATTGTTGTTTCATCCAAAGAATTTGGGCACAATAACTAGCCGTGGAAACATATTCGACTTCCGTAGTAGAAGTTGCAACCGAATTTTACTTTTTCAAAAACTATGAAACTAACATGTTTCCTAAGAATTGACATGTTCCACTAGTGCTTTTCCTATCAATTTTACAGCCTCCAAAATCAGCATCTGAAAAAGTACACAATTCGAATGTTGAGTTCTGAGGGTACCATAAACCAACATTCGGTGTCCCCTTAAGATATCTCAAGATTCGTTTCACTGCATTCAAATGTGATTCCTTAGGATTTGCTTGAAAACGTGCACACATGCATACACTAAATAATATGTTCGACCTAGATGCAGTTAAATATAATAATGCACCTATCATGCTTCTATATGACTTTGTATCAAGACTTTTACCTCCCTCATCCTTATCAATCTTTGTTGAAGTGCTTATTGGTGTTGGTTGCTCCTTGGCCTCATGCATGCTGAACCTTTTGATGAGGTCTTGAGTGTACTTCGATTGAGTGAGCAATGTTCCTTCCTTTATTTGTTTGATTTATAGCCCAAGGAAGTAGTTTAACTCTCCCATCATGCTCATCTCAAATTCCCTCTGCATCATCTTAGAAAAATCTCTACATAGAGATTCATTAGTAGCACCGAAGATGATAACGTCTACATAGATTTGAGCAATTAAGATATCATGCTTATGTTTCTTTATAAACAAGGTGGTATCCACCTTTCCTTTTGAAAAACCATTTTCAATTAAAAATGTACTTAACCTTTCATACCAAGCTCTAGGAGCTTGTTTCAAACCATAAAGAGCTTTTCTTAATTTAAAAACATGGTTTGGAAAACTTGGATTTTCAAAACCGGGAGGTTTTTCTACATACACCTCCTCTTGAATAAAACCATTTAGAAAAGCACTTTTGACATCCATTTGAAAAAGTTTAAAATTTAAATGGCATGCATAAGCAATCAATATCCTAATTGCCTCTAATCTAGCTACGGGGGCATAAGTTTCATCGAAATAAATACCTCCCTCTTGAGAGTAGCCTTGGGTAACTAGTCTTGCCTTGTTTCTTGTAACAATTCCAAATTCATCCACCTTGTTTCGGTATACCTATTTTGTGCCGATGGTGGGATGATCCGTTGGCCTAAGAACTAGCTCCCATACATGGTTCCTCTCAAATTAGTTCAATTCCTCTTGTATGGCCAATACCCAACTCTCATCATTCAAGGCTTCATCTACCTTCTTAGGCTCCATTTGTGACAAGAATGCCACAAACTCACATATATGTTTGATTGAAGCCCTTGTCCTTACCCCTTGGGTTGGGTCACCAATAATCCTTCCTTCTTTAACCTCATCTTTTACTCTTGGAAAGGAGGTCTCCTTTTACACTTCTTATGGTTGCACAAACATATCATCTTGGGGTGCTTCCACAATTTGATTCTCTTCTTCTTTAGGAGTGGGGTCATCATTTAGTTTGAGGTCTTCCATAAGCTCCACCACTTTATCATCTTTTGATCTATCTACACACTTAGAAGAAGATTCATCAAATAACACATGTATAGATTCTTCAACAACAAGTGTCCTTTTGTTGAAGACTCTATACGCTTTAGAGGTGGAAGAATATCCTAGGAAAATTGCTTCATCCGACTTAGCATCAAATTTTCCTAAGTTATCCTTTCTATTGTTGAGTACAAAGCATTTGCAACCAAATGGATGAAAATATGAAATATTAGGCTTTTTCCCTTTGAATAACTCATAAGGAGTTTTCTTAAGGATTGACCTAATCATAACTCTATTGATGATATAGCATGAAGTGTTTATGGCTTCACCCCAAAAAGATTTTGGTAAATCATGTTCACACAACATGGTCCTAGCCATTTCAACTAAGGTTCTATTTCTTCTCTCAATAACTCCATTTTGTTGAGGTGTCCTAGGGGCTAAAAAATTATGTTCAATGCTATGTTCATCACAATATGCTTCAAAATCTGAATTTTCAAATTCTTTTCCATGATCACTTCTAATGCAAGTAATTGCATAACCTACTTGGTTTTGCAATTTCCTAATGAATGGCACAAACATTTTAAAAGCTTCATCTTTATGAGCAAGTAACAAAACCCATGTAAATCTTGAAAAATCATCAACTATTACAAAGCAATACTGTTTCCCTCCTAAGCTCAAAGTTCTAGAAGGTCCACATAAATCTATATGCAATAGTTGAAGTGGTCTAGATGTAGAAACAACATTTTTACTTATAAAAGATGTTCTTGTTTGCTTTCCTAAAGCACATGCATCACAAATTCCATCATTTTTGAAAACAAGTTTTGGTAAACCTTTGACTAAATCCTTTTTAGACAATTTTTCCAAAACATCAATACTTGCATGTCCCAATCTTCTATGCCACAACCACATGTCTTCCTCCTTGGTTGACATGAGACATAAATCATTAGATGCAATGCTATACAAGTCAATGACATACACATTTGAGTACCTATGTCCTATGAATGCAATATTATTAGTGCTTATATCAATAATTTCACAACACAAAGCATGAAAGCAAACTTTGAAACCCTTATCACATAATTGACTAATACTTAGTAAATTATGTTTAAGGCCTTCAACATACAACACATCATTAATACAAATTGAAGAGTTACCTATGAAGCCAATTCCAATAACTTTTCCCTTTGAATTGTCTCCAAAGTTGACATTGCCTCCATCCTTTTCTTTCAATGATATGAAGAGATCCTTGTTTCCGGTCATGTGTCTTGAACATCCACTGTCCAAGTACCACTTGCTTGACTTCTTTCTCTTCACCTCTAAGCACACCTACACAAGATATATATTTAAGCCTTTTTTGGTACCCAAATAGTTTTGGGTCCAGGAAGGTTAGTTTTAATTGTCCTTTTAGGAACCCAAACCTTTTTTATTCTATAAGGTTTGCCATTCCTAATTGGACATTTTCTAATAGTATGTCCATGGAAAGAGCAATACTTACATTTTAGTTCAATTGACTTAGGTCTTTTTAGAATCTTATGGTTGTTTATAAAGGGATTGCTTCCATTATATCCTAACCCTTCTTTATTTAGCACACTTCTTTGAGATGCAAGCATCTCATCCAATCTTTTTGTTCCTATTTTGAATTTTTCCAAGATTTCATTTGATTTACTTGGTTAGCTTTCAACTCATCATTTTCTTTCCTAAGTAACTCCAAATTGTTTTCAACACTTATTTTCTCATCTAAAACATTTTTACACTCATTTTTAGCCTTTTCTAAACCTAATTTCAGACCAATCATTTCTTTCTTTAACAACTTATTTATTCCTAGAGCTAACATTTTTAAATTCTAGCAATAATGAATCAAATGCATCTTGTAATTCATTAAAAGAGAATGAGTTAGATTCACATACCTCATCATCTTCTGAATCACTTTTGGCCATGAAACACAAATTAGCTCTCTCTTCTTCATCACTTTCATCACTAGAATCATCACTACCACTCCAAGTGGCAGCTAAAGCTTTTTTCTTGTATCTTTTCTCACCAATCTCCTTCCTTTTTTTCTTCAACAGTGGACAATCTTGTCTGATATGTCCAGGCTTCTTGCATTTGAAGCAAATCACCTCCTTGTCATTATCTTCCTTATCTCTCCCTTTAGAGTTAAAGTTGCTTCTCCCTTTCATCTTCCTATTCCTTGACAGGAATTTTCCAAACTTCCTTGCCAGCAGGCTAACATCCTCCTCATCCATGGAGGATTCTTCTTCTTTCTCTTCTACAGCCTTAAGAGCAATGCTCTTAGTATTTTTGCTCTCATCCTCCTTTGGTTTTCTTTTCATTTCGAATGTGAGCAAACTTCCGATCAGCTCATCCATTCCCAATTTCGTTAAATCCTTGGACTCATCTATCGCGGTTACTTTCATGGTCCAAGATTCCGGTAGGGACCTCAATATCTTTTTTACCAATTCCACATTTTCGAACTTCTTCCCCAATCCTCTTAGATCATTGACTAGGTTTGAGAATCTTTTATACATATCTATGATGTTTTCGTTCCCCTTCATCTTGAATAGCTCATATTCTCTGAATAGAAGTTCAATCTTCGATTCCTTAACTTGACTTGTTCCTTCATGAGTAGTTTGAAGGATGGTCCACACCTCCTTAGCCGATTCGCATGACGATACTATATTGAATTCTGTAGAATCCAAGGCACAAAATAATATGTTAATAGCTTTGGCATTTAAACTTAATAGTTTTTCATCCTCATCATTATAATCATTTTCATCCTTAGGTAAGCTAGTTCTAGGATCTACAGGAACAAAATCTTCTTGTTCAATTATTTTCCATAGCTTATAGTTTATTGACCTTATATGAAGTCTCATCCTAATCTTCCATTGAATATAGTTAACACCACAAAATAGTGGTGGTCTAGTAGTGCATTGGCCTTCACTAAAAACTGGTGTGGAAGTACTAGCCATTTCTCTATTTGAATCTTTAACTCTAAAAATTGTTAGATTTTGTAAATATTCTAAAGTCCTGCTCTGATACCAATTGAAAAAACTCTTAGTACTTAGAGAAATAAGACTAGAGGGGGGGTGAATAGGATTATTTAAAATTTTTAATAAAAGAACACAGCAAAACAATAGAAAGCTTAATGCACAATAAACACAATAAAGAGAGAGAGTTCAAAGATTGCTCAGCCAAGTTTAGAGAGGTTCGAAGCTTTGAACACAAGTCTCCTACGTCATCTTCTTCAATCAAACCCGATTGAAGTTTCTACTATCTTCAACACCCGAAGATACAATAGTTTTGCCACAAAGGAATTTCTCCCTTTTTACAAAGAGTATTGATAAAGAGATTGATTGTAATTGCCTCTTAATAGGCTGAAAATCAAATGTAAAGTACGAATTCTCTCAAGTATGTAAGTGTATAAGCTTAGAGAGAGAAACAGAGCAGTGAAAGAATGAAGTAGATAGCTTGGTTTTTGTAATTCGTTTCAGTAACCTTCTCCACTTCAAATGGCTCTCCTTTTATACTTCATTCATTACCTAGAATAGCAAAGAGCCGTTTTGCTAGTTTTGTATCTGTTGAAGTAGTTGAAAAAAGTAAGCTCTGCAATAAATTTTCCAGGTGCACGGTCATGCTCCTCAAGTGCACGGTCATGCATGCTGAATTTATTGCCTCGTTCTGACTCCCAACGATCGACTTAAAAGCTTAGCGCCAATGATGCACGGTCGTGTGTCCTTGACGTACGGTCGTGCTTCGACCCTTCATGGTCATGTGCCTTAGATGCATGGTCGTGCTTCGATGCTTCAGAGTTTTGTCCAAAATTCCAGAAGCTTGCACGGCTTGGCTGCACGATGAGCGCACGAGCAGCACACGAGCATTCTTATGCTAGTGCACGATCGTGTGCATTTTCTGCATGGTCGTGTGCCATATGCATGCCTTTAAGCTCTTGCACGACTAGCTCTGCACGATCTCCTGGTAGTGCTCCTCATTTGTAATCATGCATGGTCGTGCGTATTGAGCGTGCACGGTCTTGCATTGACTCTTTTTCTTTGACTTGCTACACGGTTTCATTTGCACGACTTGATCTCTCGTGCTCTTCATAAATTATGCACACGGTCGTGCTTCCAATGACTTTTGAATCCTTTGACTTCACACAGTCAGGCTGCACGGTTGTGGAGGTAGTGTGTTGCCCGTGTTGTGCATGCACACGGTCGTGCATCATGCATGCACGCCCGTGTGGGTCTGAGATTTTTCTTCTAGAATATCACAGAACCTTGCACGGTCAGGCGCACGGTCTCGTGTTTTGGACACACGAGGACCCGTTTGGTCAAGCACGGTCATGCTACTAAAGCATACGGTCGTGCGAGACCTAAAACTTGCAAAAATAAATTTTTCTTCCCTTCTTTGTCATGAATTACTTCATGCAAGGGATTGATTAGCACCTTAAACATATTGTTATTACAAATTAACAACTTAATCATATTTTTATCATCATCAAAACAACAAGGGTTCAACAATAAATAATATTAAAATTATAATAAAAAATTAATAAAATAATAAAATTTGATAAAAATTTTAAAAAAAAAGGCCAAAATTTTAAAAACAATTATTACCATTGACAGTGTCGCTAATGGCGATAGCCACCGTTAATATAACCAAGTGGCCGAAAATAACTACTTGATTCTATCAGCGACCTGATCTAGCCACCTCGATGACAAAGACAGTCAGATCTAACTGTAAAAAATCTAATAGAGAATGTCAGATCTGATTATCTTTACCAAGATCGAAAACGATCAGTATGTATGAAACTAACCGTTTTCGACCATTTTAGATAGCAAAGGTGGCCAAATCTAGCCACCTCTACTAGATCTTTGGTGGTCAAATCTAGTCTCTAATGGAATCAAGAGGTTATTTCTAGTCACTTAATTATGTTAAAGGTAGTCATTATTATTGGTGATGTTGTTAACGACAGTGACTACTATTTTGAATTTTTATTTTATTTTTTAAATTTTTATTAATTTATTATTTATTATTATTATTTTATATTTTAATTTTTTATGAAATTTATTTTTTTATTTTTATTCAAAAAGACAAAAATACCTCTCTGACTTTGATTAACGGGTGGGTAATTGGCTTTTTAAAATTTCATGGGTGGGACTTTGTCATTAAAGAAACCTTGGGTGAGCATATCATTCGGCATTATAAAAAAATATCCTTCTGTACTTAAAGGTTATGGTGATGTCGATTGAAACATATTGGCAAGTGATTCTTTCTTTACTACTAATTATGTTTTGTTTTGGGTGATGGTGCTATTTGTTGGAAATCAAAAAAGCAAGCTATAATTGCTAACTCTACTATGAAGGTTGAGGTAATTGCATTAGCATCAGCCAGTGAGAAAGCCAATTGGCTAAGAGACTTATTATTTGATATCCCATTTTTTTGAAAAAAATGTTTCATCTATCTTAATACATTGTAGCAACACTATTGTAATTGGTAGAGAAAGAAATTGTTTTTACAACTGTATATCCAGACCCATAAAGAGAAAACATTATAATATAAGATTATATTTGAGTGATGACATTATTAACATAAAGTATGTTAAGTCTCTTGATAATCTTGCTAATTTATTTACCAAGACATTGGCAAGAGAAAGAGTCTAGAGCACATTAAGGGGTATGGGATTAAAGCCCATAAAATCATGATCCACATATCCTAAAGATGAGAGATCTTGCAGTCAGGTTTAATAAGAAAAACAAATCATATGATAGACGTAAAAATGCACTATTTTTTATTCGAACAATCATCCTTATGATATGAATGCATTATTCTATAACAATTAGAGGGTTAAGTTACCAAACTTTTAATGAAAATCTATAACTCATTATGAGTGGGATGTTAAGAGTTGCAAGAGCATCCTTGACAGATTTCACCTATACAAGTGTGAAAGTGAGGCAGCTTTCTATGAGAATTGAGCTTGATATCAAAAACACTCGTAAAAACCAAGAAAGCACAAGGCCGAAACTAAAATTTAACATTTGGATTGTTATATGTTAGCAATAATTTTTATTTTCTTAAAGTAGTCAAAGTTCAATGTTGAGCATACTCTAAGTCTAGAGTGAAGTTTATTGTTTTACTAAATGAAGATTTAATATAGAGCACACCTTCATTAAGCATAATAGTCAGTTGTATTTATCAATATTAAAAAATGAGTGGAGGAATGTTGTAACTTACATTTTTTTAATATTATTTATTTTATTTATATTATAAAAGATAAGAGTTTGGAATATAAAATATGAAAGTGTTAACCCCAAAATGGCTAAATAGAAACCTAGAAGGGGGAGGGGAGGTGAATAGGTTTTTAGAACACTTAATAAAAAATCAAAACATTTTCCTTTGCACTAACCAATCAACCAACAAAATATACATGAAGTTAATCAATCACAAGCTTAGCAAACAAGTAAATATAAGGCAAATATAAACAATGAAAATAAGTAGGGAAGAAAGAAATGTTCAGCCATTTTTATAGTAGTTCGGAGCTTTTCTATAAACTTTATATATGTCCATTCTTTCAAGCTACACCACTTAAAGTTTTTTTTTTCATTATCTTCAACCTTCACTACAACAAATTCGATAAATTGTGACGTCAAAATTTGTCACATAAAGTGTTATTTTTGTCACTAAATTTTTTTTATGACGAAATTTTGTTGTCACAAGGATTGTCACCGCAGCCCCGTCTCAAAAGGTATATATGACGCAATTTGTATTTGTCACCAAATAGTCAAGTTTTAGTGACGAAAATTTTCATTGTCACCATATGTTATCACTTTTTGTAACATTAATAATATCACAATTAATGTCAAAAATTTGTCATTTAATATCATATTTCGTCACAAAATTATTATACTTTAAATGACAAAATTACATCTCGTCATCAAATAATGTGGTTATAGTGACGAAAATCACTATAAATACGAAAATAATGAAATTATATTGACAAAAATATTGTTTAATTTTTTGTCATCTAAATTTGTTTTTCATCACAATAGATACGATGATAAATGACAATAAAAGAAATCGTCACCAAATAATATACCTTTTTTATGATGAAAATGTATTTGTCATTGAACTAATAAATTTTAATAATGTAATAAACGTCAAAATTAAGAGACAATTTTTTTTATCGAAGTGTTATTTTTCTTTACAAAATTTATATTGTCATTATATAATTATATTTGTGAACAATATAATTCATTACAATAAGATATGACATTTTATTAATTAAAACCTAATATTTGAAAATTGCAATAAATAAAAAAATCATAAATTATTGATAAATATACTTCAAGAAAATATATGAAAAATAAAATTCTTAACATTCTCAAAATAAAATATCAATGAACATAAATTTAGTAATGTCGAATCATTCTATCAGTAACTAAATCAACATAACAAGTCTTAAAACAATAATGAAAACTTATCAAAAAAAGTCATTAAGATCAATCTCCTTTCAAGCTTTACTTCTCAGATAACTTTGGTCCATCTTCCTTCCAAAACTAATAACTGTAAAATCAATATACAATAATATCATCAGAACATATTATAGTTGTTATCTGCTGTATAGAAACAAGAGCAGAGTGGATAATAAAAATAGATACTAAATCAGTAGGATCAACTATTACACTCGAAAAGAAATAGTTTATCTGAAATTCTCGTTTTTTATCATCCACGACAGATATGTAAGTCTAAATATGCTATTCCATGATCATGTAATTACAGTTGAGAACAAAAATGCTCATCTTTGGGATCAATAAACAAATTTATAACAGCAAATTAAGGAAGTGCTAAGGTTCACCATAGGTTGGGCACATTGTCTATATTTATTCTATGTGTATTATGTAGGATAAGGGCACAAATGTTTTTTAATTTAAAATTTTAGTTACATGGAAGATAATATGAAATAAATGTCATTAATCTTGATGAATTTAATTATATCGCTTTTCTAAAATAAATGAAATAATATGCCACTTTTAAAAATAAAGATGTACAATTATATTCCAATGAAAGGTTTAAAATAGACACTAAAATGTCTTACGGTTAGAACAAATATTTTATTTGGTAGTGATTAAGACATGACTTCTGTACTTCAGCAGCATGTCATTAAAAACAGCTCTTTTAAAAAAATTACTCTAGAAGCTTATAGCAAATCTCAAGAGAAGACATGATTTTCCAACACCAGAATCTCCAATAAGCAGAAGCTTAAACAGATAATCGCTGCAAACAGAACATTACTAATTTAGCCATCTGTAACACGCATGGACCACAAACTCTAAAAACATATACTGCCCAAAACCTATAATATCAACACACGGCCACAAATTTTCTGGCCCGAGATATTCTAATTGATTCCACGATATATTAACAACGCAGTTAAAATATTTGTTAACAATCAAATTCCAAAGAAGAATACAAAGTCTAATTCACACAGAGACATGAAAAATCTCCATTAACAGCTTTATCATAAAGGTGAAATATCTGGATAAGGATTAAGAGAAAATGAAAGGGAAAGGTAGAGAGGTTCAATTCAACACAAGCATCAGCATATTAACACAATCAACGGATCTAATTCATCTAACTGATCATCAATGTCAAATCGGTTATAAAGGAAACGAAACGACAGGTATCTCCGATCAAAACAAAAATATAAGGATCATAAAATACATTATATAATAATCTTAATATGATTATTTTATTTGGTAGTGATCAACATTGGAACTTTCAGCAAATGAATTCCATGAAGTTACAGAACTCTTTAATATGATTTAACTGGACAACATAAGCAAAGAATTTTACTTACCCTTATGTAGCCGACTGGATTCCAGTCAAAAAACCTGAATGCCTGCATGTATATGGATCATCAATGAAAACAATTATATAACAAATAGAATGTTAATTAAATATAAACAATTATACAGTAGCCTTTCCAAGTACTTATAAATGTGCAACAATACAAGGTTTCATTCGTTTAACAATAAAGCAGTTATAGTAATAATACATATATGAGATATATTACACACACACACACACTAAATGATGTATAGTATTTTTTTATATGGTAGATATATACAGTATATTAGCATAATATATATACAGTACATATATTTTTTCACACAAACTATGCAGACAATATATAAAGTACAAATTCTATACCACACATAAAATTTGCACATACTATATACAATACATATATTATACAGTATACAATACACAAAAAATTACACAGTATAATATATAATATAATATACAAAATTTAAAATTTATTTTTATAAAAATAAAGAATATTTATTATACACACACATATACACATAGAATATAAAAATTCAGAATATATATACAGTATAATAATATAACTTGCAGGATATTTTATTATATACGTACAGTATAATATATATAAATACATAATATTGAAATTCATACATTACAGTCCATTGCAACACTTTGTCATATATCCACACAACACCTTTAAGACAAAAGATTAGCTCAAGCAGTCAATGCTATAAGTCCAACAATTTTTTTCAACACATCATCGAAATGGCTGCCTGTGAGAACAGAAAAATAAAATTTTAAGATGAAAGACTGAAACAGCAAGTTTAGAAAAGCTCAGTTCAATCTATTGAAAGAAGGAAAATTGCAGCAAAAAGAAATTTTTCTCTTTCTGATAAAATTTGCTCCAATAGTTCAGGTCATAACTTGCAATTGTGTGAAACAATACAGGATTTCAAATATTGCACGATTTGGAGGTGACGCAATAATTCTTATAATTTCTACATATTATAATGTTTTCATATTTTAATCACTATAGCATTCTACAAATTCCTGCTAATCAAAATTATTACTCAGTTTCAGCTCAAAGCCTTTACACTTTTACTAGGTCAAGGCTTTCGTGTCTGATTTCCTAATCCCAGCCCTCTTATCTCTTCCTTCTCTGAGGACAGGTTATGGAAGATGGAGAAGAGGATATGAGCAACAACTGGTTTTATTAAGTGAAAGCGCTTGATGTTACCTTTAAATTGTTTGTACTAACTGTATCACTAACAATTTCTGAGCAACCAAACACAACATAAATTACCATAAAATAAAATTAAAATACTTACTAATATTATCATAAACAAGTTTGAATTTCTCTAAACAGTTCAGTTTCACCTTTATTGACTTATTCACCTTAAAACCTAGACCAAACTAATATTGTGAACTCACAAATTCTAGGCCCTTATATTCGTTTTTCACTTTTCCAATATATTCCAGATTTATCGAAGTTGCCACAAAACCAAACGAAACAGAGCAAAAATCTAACTTTAATAATCAAGTTAAAACAACATTTCACCTCTCATCTATCCGAAAATTTTCTCGGCAACCAAATACCAGATAAAGCAGCCAAACTGGAACTAACCTAATTTCTAAGCTCATCAAAAACAAAACTGACTTTACCTATGAACTTTTGTTTCAACAACAAAATCAAAATTAACAGAATCTACAAAAACAAAGTAGAAGAACAAAACAAAACTCACCTCAAATTCAAATCCAAGCGTTTGACGAAGAAGAATCAAATTGAGATCTCTACAACGATAGAGAATCACACCAGAAAAATAAAAGAAATAATATAAGCAGTCTGTGAAATGACATTTCAATGTAAGGAAATATGAAGTCTGTGAAATACAGATACTCACAAACTATTAAAAGATAAGCGAGTCAGTCCGATTCCTCGTACTTTCCAGTGGAATTTCTGGTGATCTTCAGTGCTAATCAACTAAAAATATCGAGATGGTTTCGTGCGAAATGGGGAAGAAATCGACCTCCACCTTATTTTTTTTCTTCTTCAACTAGGTTTTTAAAGACCGGTTCGGGTGGTCTAGAAAGTGGGCTTATCTGAACCGGGATTTGGTTCGGATGGTGATTGTTATAAAGGAAAATGATTTTCATTGCTTGAGCCTTGAATGCAAGAAACTTTCTTGGAAAATACGGTTGAAAAAGACCATAATGATGACGTGGTCTTCCAGTTAGGGGCGACGTGGACGTGCTTTTTTTAATTTCGAATCAGTTAACTGACATATTTTCACTTAATCCACCCAAATTGAATTCCAATGTCTAATAGATTATTGAAGGCAGGAGGTAGGTACTCTCTATTGGGCCTACACTAATTTAACCTTATGATTTGGGCATTTGACAGCAACCATAATAGAAAGGTATAATTTAATTCAAATATTTGAAAATATTTTTTGGGAAATTAATTAAATTAATTAATTAATTAATTTTACCGCTATTATTTGAAACATAATATTCAATAAAATAACATTTAAATCATTCTGAATGTATTTAGATAACTTCTATAGACAAAATTACAAGCATTTTGCTTTGATTCATCCCTAATTGCTTTCATGACACATTTGATAATTCGTCATCTAATTTCATTATTAGTGACGTCAATTATCGTCATTAAACAAATTCTTATTCGAATAATTTTTCCTTCATACTTTAATTATGATATATTTATCTTTTTTATTTAAATAAATGTATATTGGTGACTAGGTAGGGCTAGATTTGAATCAAACATGTTAAGATTCATTTTAAAGTTTAGTTCGAATAAACCTAAAACAAACTATTCAAATATGAATACGAATACGAATATGTATATTGGTGACAAAAATAATTCGTCAATGATATTTTTCATGTGTATCAGTGACAATAATTATATTGTCACTAAATATTAATATTAAGTGACACAAATAATTGTCATCAAATGTGTTCCCTCCAAAAATTTTAGTGGGAAATTTTACCATTAGTAACAACTAATTAAATTGTCACTAAATATTAATATTATGTGATAAAAATAGTTACCATCAAACTTATTTCCTCTAAAAATTTTGCCATGAAATTTTACCTCCATATCAATTGTGACGAATATTATATTTTGTCACAAACAATAATCAACTGTGACGAATATTATATTTTGTCATAAAAAATAATCAACTGTGACAATTAAAATGGTCACAAAAATAATATTTTATAATTAATTTATTTTATATATTAATTAATGACAAACCTGTATTACGTCATCAAAAGATACAATATTGTGACGATACGTTCGTCATAAATATATATTATATCGTCATAAAATTATTTTAAACTATGCTACCAAATGAAAAAGTAACAAAATTTAATCATTCGTCACTAAATATGAACATTGGTGACGAATAATTCGAATTTTGTTGACAATATATTAATCATCACAATAACAAATGATTTAATGACAATTATAAAAAAACGTCATTAAAGACTGTCATACGGTGACAAAATTACATGCGTCACAAATAAATTTGTCACAAAATATACAATTTCTTGTAGTGCTTGAAAATATAATAGTTTTTGTATAAAGGATTTTACCCTTCTTACACAAGTCTCTGAACAAGAGATTGCACCATAAACATAATTTTACTTAGGGATTATGCCGCTATACTAGTTTCACAGGATTATGCCCAAAGGTTTGTGAAAATTATAAAATAGAATTTACCTCTAAAGAGACTTATACAAAAATTCCGCTCATAAGATATCTCTCAAAGTGTGTATAGACGTAAATTCTAGAGAGAGAAAGTCGGGAAGTGATTAAAGAATGAAAGATAAAAGTGATGGCCCAATTCTCTAACCATTGCAACCTCAAATCAATTGGCTTTAATAGAGTTGGAGAAGAAGCAACCATTGTAACTGATTTGAGAACTGTTAGAAGAATTTTAGATAGGCACATGGTCATGCCCTTCCTCTACAAAGTCATGCTCTTATTAAAGTTGATTTTCCAACGGTTATATTTTTATATCACACGCACCTTGTATAGGCGTATTCTTTATGCACACGGTCATGTTTCTTCACATTTTAGTGCTTTAGAATTTTAGAAGCCTATATAGTCTTATGCATGATACATATACAATCATCACATGTTCAAGCTTTTTCATTAAGCATAAGTGTATGAACTTTTTTATACTGGTATGTATATAGTGAAGTTTGTTGAACACGAGCACGGTTAGGTCTACAGGGGAGTATGTCCTTCAAAACATGACATATGATTGTGTGTTCAAAAATCACATGATTATATGTCCTTGTTTCTTCATACACAAACATCTTGCACGACTCACCTAAGTCATATGTTCCCCTTCTAAGATACACACGGTTGTACAGTCTGGTCACACACAATCGTGCACCAGGTAAATCCTATAAAATTAAAAATTTTTGGCCATCTCTTATCATGAATATTATATGCAAGGACTGGTTAGATATTTTGACAAGGTTTTTCATCAATTCAAAACCTACAGGGTCCAATAATATCCCCTTTTTTGATTGATAACAAAACCTATGTTAAAATGCAATTAAAGCACATAATATATTTATCACAAAACACATTTCATTTAAGCACAAATAAAAATTATGTAATTTTAACATACCATAACACTCTTCCTGCTGTTGAACTCTCCTCAACTTTGAGCGCAACATTATTCTTATTTTTATTTTTCTTCTTCTTCTTCTTCTTTTATTTTCTTCCTTTTCTCTTTTAGGCATCCACTTTATTTCATGAGTCAAAAAACTCCCAATCAATTTGTCTATGCCCAATTTGGTCAAGTCCTTTGATTTCTTAATTGTTATCACTTCCATATTCTACGTTTTTGGCAATGACTTCAATATCTTTTTGACTGATTAAATGTTCTCGAACTTTTTAGCTAACCTTCTTAATTCATTTGCCAAGTTCAAGAAATGCTTTTACATTTTTGTGATGTTTTCTACTTTGTTCATTTCAAACAACTCATAATCACCAAAAAGTAACTCTACCTTAGACTCTCTCACTTAGTTGGTTCCCTCTTGTGTCATTTGAAGGATAGTCCAAGCTTCATTTATTTTTTCACAAGAAAACAAAAGGTTAAATTCTATGGCATTTAAGACACAAAACAACAAATTCAAAACCTTAGAATTTAAGCTTATCATCATTTCATCTTTTTCATTAAAATCATTTTCATCTTTGGGTATATTTGTTCTAGAGTCGATAGGTATTAGGTCTCATTTTCCAAAGTTCATAATCGATAGATTGAACATGCAATTTCGTTCTAATTTTTTATTGACTATAATTTTCACCACAAAACAGTGGAGGCCTAATAGAAGTTTGCCCCTCTATGAAAATAGGTTTAGTAAACAAATTTGTCATTTAAAAAAAAAAATGATCTCAAACTCTCAAATCGTTTGATTTTTAAAAACAAAAACCCAAGCTCTAATACCAAAAGGTTAGCCCTAAAATGGCTAAATATAAACCTATAAAGGGGGAAGGTGAATAGGTTAGTAGAAAACTTAATGAAAACTGAAACTTTTTCTTATTCGCTAATCAATTAACCAATAATAAACAAAATATATATCAAGTTAATCAATCACAAGCCAAACAAATAAGTAAATATAAGGCAAATATAAACAATGCAAATAAGTAGGGAAGAGAGAAATGTTCAACCATTTTTATAGTGGTTGAGAGCTTTTCCCACAAGCCTCCTACATTTACTCCTTCAAGCTATACTACTTGAAGCTTTTTTCCATTATCCTCAACCCCAAAGATTCAATAATTTTTGTCTAAGAGATTTCTCCTTTCTTATACTAATTTCTAAACAAGAGATTATGACCTTAATATAGTTTTACACAGAGATTCCACATCTATACTAATTTCACGAAACTACACCCAAGGGTTTGTGATAATTACAAAAAAAGATTTTGTCTTTAGATAGGCTTATACAAAAATTCAGCTCACAAGGTTTCTCTCAAAGTATGTAGACTTAAATTCTAGAGAGAGAAAGTGGAGAAATGATTAAAGAATGAAAGATAAAAGTGATGACCTACTTCTTTAACCCTTGCAATCTCAAATCAACTAACTTTTTGGAGAAGAACAAGCCATTGTAACTGATTTGAGAGCTGTTAGAAGAATTTTGGATAGGTGCATGGTCGTGTCCTTCATTTGCACAATCATGCTCACATTAAAGTCTACTTTCTAATTATCGAATTTTTATATCACGTGCACCCTGCATAAGTGTGTGCTTTATACACATGATCATGTGTTTTCACATCTTCAAGGCCTTAAAATTTCAAAAGCGCACATGGTCTCCTTCTGAGGCACACACAATTATACAGTCTAGTCACACACAATCGTGCACCAGACAAATCATGCAAATTAAACCTTTTGGTCCTCTCTTATCATGAACATTACATGCAAGAACCAATTATATATTTTAATAACGTTTTTCATCAATTCAAAACCTACAAGGGTCTAATAAAAAAGTTTGAGTAAATGGAATTTTATGATGAGTTGAAAATATAAAAAGGTGGAGACTAGTAAATAAACAATTGATATCATTCATTCTACATATGTATTCACACATTTTCAACTTTTGTTTGAGAGAAAAAAAACTAGCTAAAGAAAGGTATTCTTTTGTAATAGCTTAGGTTTAATAATTTGTATAGAGTTGCAATAAACCAAATAATAAAACTGCTAAGTTGTTGTATCCCGAAGGAATAGGTCAAAATTTTTCTTTGCTACACTAGTTTCTAAGCTTTACTAACCATAGAGAGTTCGAATTTCCTTAAAAGGAATGAGATATTATCGTCTCAATCTTATAACTTCCGTGAAATCTTCATTATTCTTCTTGTATTTATTTGTAATAAAATTATAATATATTGCATTTTCACCAACACTATGCTACAGATATATATTCGTATTTGGTCCGTTTGGTCCATTTAAATGCAAACAAATATGTATTCGAATTTGGTCCACCTATTATGGGTTTGGTTCATATTCAGATTTGTATTCGTCAAATTTTTTTATAGCAAAGTTTGGATTCAAGTTCAAATTTAAAAGTTAAATTTATATTCGGTTCGTATTCATATTCATATTCACATTCGGTTCGTATTTATATTTTGTTAAAAATTTATAATATATAAAATATAATTAAAAAAATATGATTAAAAATTATTTTAATTTAAGTTTGGATTCGTATTCATATTCGGTTCATGTGAACCTTGTTTATAAATTTTTAAAACCATAGTTTGGATTTGTGTTCGTACTTGTATTCAAATTTGAGTAATTTGTTTCAGATTCATCCAAACTAAATTTAAAAATGAATCTAAGTATATTTGGTTTGAATCTAGTTTTAGCTTTCATAAAACCTTCATTATTCTTTTTGTTTTTATTTATAACGAAATTAAAATTTAATTGCATTTTCGCTAACACTATCATACAAAGCAAAATTTCATTCTAGTCAAGTTTTCGCATATTTTGTTGAATCACACCTACTCATAAAACTTTTTCTTTTCTAGATTTTAACCTTAAAATCTTTTAAATCATTAATACCAACAACAAAATAAATCAAATATAATCTTTATATTTGGATTCTTTTAACTTTTTTGTTTGATTTTGCAGTTTTTTAATGAAAGTGATTGTCGGGAGTTGGAATTCATACTATCAACACCCATATAATTTATGATGGGTGGTGGGCTAGGGACAGATAAACCAATTTAATTAATTTTATGATGTGGAATGTCAAAGTTTCTGATGAAATAGTTGCCCAAGTCACTGTTGGCAACAAAATAATTAATAGTCAACCAGATTGTGGACAAATTAAGCGTGCATGTTTTCATAATCAAGCCTCCACCGTCGTTTACAAATGCAGTTTAACTATCAATAATCAGAATTCTAATTTAAATAAAAAGTTAATTATATTTATTATAATTTAATTCATTCTACTGTTTAAGCTTCCACCGCCCATTTGATTCCCCGCTTGCCGACTCTAGAGCCGCTTGTCGTTTTGAGTAAACTGAAAATTGAAAGCCCCTTCCATTCCACCCCAAATAATTGACCTGTCAACCACTTCCAGCATGCCACCAATGGGTCCCCAACTTTATTCTCCCTCCACGTGGCATCTCTTAATCATAAAGATTCAGAATCTCCGCTCCGTCCGCCCTGTCTACACTCTCATCACGTACACGGAGAGTCTCCCTCTTCCCTCTCCCCTCTCCCCTCTCCCCGTTCCTTTTTGTCTTTTTTTTTTTACGATTAAAATATAAATTAAATAATTAAGTGTGCTTTTCCACGATTTCGAATATTTGAACAGAGAGGCTCTTTGCTTCGATCCTCGGTTTTCTTATCTTTAGATCATCAATTGTTTAACCCTCTTAGGGTTTTCTTATTTCTTATTCTCTTTGATTTTATCGATCATCTTTATTTCATTGCCTCATCCAGGGTTCAACTGTAAGTTACTTTTTTTTTTTTTCCATTTATTTGCTTTTGTAGTTGTGAATTAGTGACGGGGGACATAAGGTTAAAGCTGTTGTTGTTCTAAGCTGAGTGTGGAAGTTTGATTGTTTCTTTTAATCTTATTTTTTTAAAGAAAAAATTGATGCATTTGGTTGTTGTTGTTGTTGTTGTTGGTTTAATATTGTGTTCATCATCGATAAATTTGTGTATTGGCATAACAGGTATTTTTTCTTGAAGTTTATCTCAGGTGCTTTTGTTTCAACGTTGGGCTGATCAACGTTTGCGGATCTTGGTTTAGTAGTGCATATATTGTTAGTAATAAGTGCTGGTATAATTAGCACAGGTGGTTTTTAAGTTTGGGATAGCTTGAATTTTAAAGCTGGTGAAACAGGTCTGAATTTGAGTTTCTTGTGAATTGGCGATTTCCAGATTTTAATTTCAAGAGCTTAGGGCGAAGATTGTGTACTTGGATGGTGGAATATTGTAGGACATGTACATAGACACAGAGTTGAAATGGCTTTTTAGGTGGACGATTTGTTCTTTCAATTGGAAGCCGTATTGTTGGAGAATGTGAGTAGATATACTTTGAAAAATGGATGATAGAGAAATTGAAATGCGGGATCCTAGTTGGAATAGCTGGAGTCCAACTGAAACAACCCAGTCTCGTCTCTTTATTGTTTCTTGTTTCATTGCTGCCTTAGTTGGTATTTTTACCATAGCTTACACCGCCTTCCAGTGGAGAAGAAACATTAATTTAAGCTGGATGAAAGCCATAGCCAGGTCAAAGAAAAACCCGAAAACAAGGCACAAAGTTCCATTAGCTCAACATAGTTGGGTTTTAGAATCTGTATCTCGCGGGAAGAATTTAAATTGTTGTGTTTGCTTAAAGTCCATGTCCCTTTCTCAAACTCTTGGGCCTATGTTGGCTTCAGACAGTTTTATTCACCGATGCAACATTTGTGGTGCAGCAGCTCACTTGGGTTGCTCATCAAATGCCCACAAGGATTGCAAGTGTGTGTCTATGTTTGGTTTTGAGCATGTGATGCATCAGTGGGCAGTTCAATGGACAGAAATTACTGATCAACCCAATGAATATTCCTTCTGTAGTTACTGTGAAGAGCCATGTAATGGGTCTTTTCTTGGTGGATCTCCTATATGGTGCTGCTTCTGGTGTCAACGACTAGTTCATGTTGATTGCCATATGCCACATGAAGCTGGCGATGTTTGTGATTTAGGCCCCTTCAGAAGGTTGATTGTATCACCACTTTATGTCAAGGAAGTGAACCATACATCAGCAGCTGGATTTTTAAGCTCAATCACTCATGAAGCTATATCTTCAGTGCGTGCAAGTATTAGGAGTCAGACCAAGAAACACAAGCATAGTAGTGAATCTTCTGTTGACACAGTTGACAGTGGTAATACCTTTGACCCATCTACAGAAAACACAACTGATGCTCATTTGACAGTAAACAGCTCTTCGGGACCAGAGGAAAACTGTAATGGTATCATGAATGCGGTGGTTTCTCCACAAGGGGGTGAGTTAGATAAGAAGATGGAATCAATGCCCAGCTTTAAAAGAAGCAGTTCAAGTACTCAGAAAGATGAGTCTCAAACATTAGGGATAAAACAGAAATTTGAGTTAATTGATTTGCCCCCTGATGCAAGACCCTTGTTAGTTTTCATCAACAAGAAAAGTGGGGCTCAACGTGGAGATTCCCTCAAGCAACGATTGAACCTTCTTTTGAGTCCTGTCCAGGTTTTTTTTCCTAAATCCAACGTTAAGTCACTTTTGTAAAGTTTTATTGTCTTCAATATGCTTTGATCTGTCACATCTATTCTATGAGGTTAATTTTTTATTTTTAAATCATGGTAAAGCATTATCATATACGTGTTTTAAGGTTGTGTTTTTCCTCATGCAATGCTGATATCCGATTAATATCACCATTGTTATAAAAGAGGCTCATTTTTTCTTTCTAATTTCTTGATGCTGAGGATTTTGTTTGTTGAAATCTGACTCCATTAATGTGATAGCTATTTCTTTCTTAGATCTTGTTCATAGTTCTTGTCAACTGGAAGATGATTTCCCTCTAAATTAATGAGAACTATTGAAATGAATTATGAACTGTTTTTTCTGCTGCTTTGAATCTAAAACCTTTCATTTTCAATGTATTTGCTTGGTATCTATTAATGACAGCCATGTTGGACTGTTGCCTGAAATTTCTGTTGACGTCATTGTTTTTTTATTCATAGATATTTCTTCAGTTTTAATATTGCAAGTGTTGTTCATGCTGGTCTTCTTGCAGGTTTTTGAGTTGAGCTCAACACAAGGACCAGAAGTGGGTCTTTTTCTATTTAGGAAGGTGCCTCACTTTAGAGTTCTTGTATGTGGGGGAGATGGTACTGTTGGCTGGGTTCTGAATGCAATAGACAAGCAGAACTTCGTTTCTCCTCCACCAGTTGCCATTCTTCCTGCTGGAACTGGAAATGATCTAGCCAGAGTACTTTCCTGGGGTGGTGGTTTGGGCTCTGTTGAAAGACAAGGTGGACTTTGCACACTGTTGCATGACATAGAAACTGCTGCATTAACGATTCTTGATCGGTGGAAGGTATCGATTTTAAATCAGCAGGGAAAGCAACTCCAACCGCCAAAATTTATGAACAACTATCTTGGTACATAAACACTATTCTTTTCCAACTACCTAACAGAATTTTATCATAGATGCAACATATTTTGTGAAGAATTCTAGGAGGATCTTGAATTATACGACCCTTGGTTTCCTACCAATAGGTTTGAGTACATATCTCATTTGAGCCACTTACTAGCTAGAGTACAGTTACCATCTCAGGAAATAGTTTTTTAGAGTACACTTATCATCTCAGGAAATAGTTTTCTGACTACTAGAATTATATGGTTCTGGCAATAGTCCCAGGTTTCAAATGTTTAATACACCAAGGTAGTATTACTTATCAAAAAATAGATACCCTTCTGAGAAAAAGTTGATTTATAAATTATATGTGCAGACTGTGCATAAAAAATATGACATTTTGATTAGGTTGGTTTGAATGTGGACTGTAGTAAATTGACTTTCTAGACTATGATCGATGTTTGGCTTACTGGATTAGAGTTTAAACTCATTTTTTGGACTGTTGCAAGGCTTGAATTTTAAATGATCATGTTGGCTTTGATACTTCCAGGAGAATTATGTCTCTTTTTGTGCAAGGCTATTTATACATAATGCAATAACACTGGTGAGCATTGTATACAGGAATTGGGTGTGATGCAAAGGTTGCTCTGGATATTCACAATCTGCGGGAGGAGAATCCTGATAAATTTTACAACCAGGTGGTGAACTTTGATTAGAATGAATTGTAAACTGTTTTCTAAATAAATGGCCAAGGGACCATGATGTCTTTGTAAAGAAAAATCCTAAGACTTGATGCTGTAGAAAATCTAGCACTGTTTTACTTGACAGTCATTAAATGCTATGTACTGAAGTTTCAGGAATATTGTTCTGTGGAAAGCTTGAAAGCATTAGGAAAGTAGTATCACTAGAAGCACATATAAACAGTTGAATATTGATTAGTCTGTCCAGTCGTCTTCATAGGCCATGTATTTATTAGCCTTATTTTTTAAACTGTGTATTTCTCATGAAGTCCCTTTTTTGCATTTAACTTACAGTGTAGGATGAATCTTGAACTATTTCATATTGAGATTTCAGTGAATTAAATGGTCCATGGTTGTATGAGAAAGAATTAGAGATGGAGTTCTTTGAACTCAAATTTTAGACTCCATAGTTAAGTATACCCAATTAAAAATTTTAGAAATAATTTTTTTTATCCATTTTTAAGAGAATTGTGGTTTTTATCAAGTTTTTCTTTCAACTAAGTATCAATATCTAAATTATGCAGTGGAATTATGAAAATATGTTAAGTAAAAATCTATCTTTTAAAATTTTATAGTGATTTTATCTAGAAAAATGGTTGTTTATAGTAATTTTGCTGGTGCTGATGCGTGTAGCAGAAAGTTTTAGAAGCTATAGTTTGTTCCAATTTTTTGTTTGACTTCTGTTTAGCGTGCACATGAATGACATCGGAAGTTTTTTAACACTTATTTTTTGTTCCTCATCTAATATTTTTTTTAATGATCCTGATTCCAGCAAGCTGAAACTTTACCTTGTTACTGTAGTTTATGAATAAAGTGCTGTATGCCAGAGAAGGTGCAAAGTGTATAATGGACAGGACTTTTCAAGATTTTCCTTGGCAAGTCAGAGTGGAGGTGGATGGCATTGAGGTAGAGGTCCCTGAGGTGTGTATTGAGTGGATTTTTAAATATAATGCTATAGACTTTTTCTTAATTTTTGACAAAAAAAATTCAGGGTTGTTCAGTTATGGAACTGTTGGTCTGTTTAATTGATAGATTAATCTTGTGAGCATCAAAGAATATGTAAAATTTTTTCCTGTTAAATTTATAGACTTTTCACATTTCAGAAAGGAGTGCTGGGATCAAAGTACCATTGATGTGCATTGCTTATTTTAATAAGACATGAATTATATCGAATGGCTTCTTTTGTTGATGCCAGATTGGCAACATTACTTTTCAATTAAGCCACTTGTTATATAACGGAAGTTGTGATGTAAGAAAGGGAAGTGGGTGCACCTCCAGAGTTTTCTTTCCCAGCCCATTATTTGACTTTGTGCCCACAACTTTATTTTAACTGTATAGAAAGTAAATGAGAAATTTTTTTCCCTTCATTCTCTTAGTTTAAAATTGTTGTTCTGGTGTTATTTTTTATTTTTTCTGTGAATATATATTGTTTCATTGTGAGAATTGCAGGATGCAGAAGGTGTACTTGTTGCAAACATTGGAAGCTATATGGGAGGTGTAGACCTCTGGCAAAACGAGGATGAAGATTATGATAACTTTGATCCACAATCTATGCATGATAAGATCCTTGAGGTTGTGAGCATATCTGGAACATGGCACCTTGGAAAGCTTCAGGTAATTTGGTATATTAATTACAACAAATGTCCTGGATATATGTAAGTCATTCTTATAAAAAAATGTTTGTCTCTTTTGTAATAATGAAAGTTCTAGATTTCTGTCTTTAACTTACCTGATGCTTTGGCTTCACGTTCTATTTTGGAACTAATTCAAAAGAATTCCAGGTTAGCACATGACCAGCTACTGATCCATCCCTGAATGTCTGAAGTCAAATGTGATTTAAAGCACTTAATGTCAACCATCCAATTTTGTGTGGTTTAATGTTTTGGTATCCCAATGGCACTTAGTTTATTTTTCTCAATAAAGCAGAAATTATAGAGTTTCAGCAAATGTCAACCAATTACAATTTCGTGTGGCTTAATGTTTTGGTATCCCTTAGGCCCACGAACCTGATGCTACATCATTTTGAGGCAGATAACATGCCATGTTCTCTGCTCTGTACTGATTTGGTTTTATTTTGAGTTTGAGGCAATTTTTGGGATTCAAGATTTTCATCTGGTGGAAATTGTTTCTGAGCTTTGTTTGTGAAAAAATAGGTGGGGCTTTCTCGTGCTCGAAGACTTGCACAGGGACAGTCAATTAAAATACAGCTCTGTGCTGCTCTGCCCGTACAAATTGATGGGGAGCCTTGGTTTCAGCAACCCTGTACAGTAGCTATATCCCACCATGGACAGGTTCTCTCTCTTTGTTCTCTGCATGTCCACCTACCCAACCTGTATTTTCGTATTTATGTGTGTGCTTGCTAAGAAAAATATCCAACTCAGTCTGCATTCACTTACAGCAGCAGCTTACTGCCAATTGCAATATGTTTTAAGTTTTTAGAAATTTGAGTTTGTTAATCTGATGCAACTTGGGAGAATCCTGTGTTTTATGACTTGGTTGGTCAGCTAATTCCTTTATCTTGGACAGGCCTTCATGCTGAAACGGGCAACTGAGGCACCTTTTGGTCATGCAGCAGCCATAATTACAGATGTTCTTGAGAATGCTGAAACCAGTCGTATAATTGATGCTTCACAGAAGCAAGCTCTTCTTCAAGAAATGGCATTAAGGCTGGCTTAAAGGTTTTTCATGCCACTCCAGTTAGTAAAATGGTTTTTGTAGCATATTTAAAATTATCTTCTTTTTTTGTTTTTTTTCATATCAATATTTCTTGTTTATCTTTTCGGTTGTCATATATAATGGTTCAAAAAAAAAAAAAAAGAATCAGAATAGCTAAAGCATGTTGTAATTTTGTATACGGAAAGGTGCTTAACAAAGTTCATTGGAGAGTGGAATTTTGACAAATTTGCCTTGAAAAATGAGTTATTGACTGAGAAAATTAATCTTCGATGCTTTTCTCTAATTAGTTCTGTACCAGAAAGTCTAGCTGTATGGTTGTGACAAGCGTACTTGTCTGACACCATTTTTATTGATCAAATTATATTATTAGACAAGAAACTATATGACCCAGGTGAAAGTATATTGGCACAATTTAAAAAGAATGGCCTGCAAATTGAACATGAGATTTTTTATGCATTACACTAGGCACCAAAGTGTACACAAATTATGTTCACTGATCATCATTACAAGGGTTAGCTAAAAGTGCAATTTAGTTACATTTATGCAATGCTTAATTGGTCAAATGTAGCCTTTCTGATTTTTCCTGAACAATCCTTGTTTAACTTTCTTCCATAGCCTTGCAACAAATCCCCTTGTAGCAGCCCTCATGCTCACCTTCCTGTCGAGATAGTCAACAGGCGCTTGTGAACACACAATTTTCTTTGGAGTCTCTGCATTTTCTTTGTAGATCTGACCTAGGCGGTGCCGGTAGAATGGGGATTTTATGTAGTTGATGTAAGTAGGTGATCCAGTTGTGCCTTGCATGGCCTTGTTGAGGTGGTGAGTCACAGCTTGGAGCTCATATGAGTCGAACAAAGTGCTCCCATTCTGGCGCGGGCTTATCCTCCAAGCAGGTTTCGGGTTCAGTGATGGTTGTTTCTCTGCTGGGGAACCTGCAGAAGTGGGCGAGTCCCTTTGGTTTGAAGCCTCTCCCATCTTCTGTGATGGTTGTTCCATTGATTTTTCTTGTTTTGAATGTATTTATGCGTGACATTCCTCGTAGATAACGTGGGTGGGGATTGATTATAACATTCCGAACAAGAAAAAATCCTTGTTTTCAACGTATCAGGATGTTCTCACATGGAATTATGGTTGGTGTATACAGGGGATTCAAAATAAGGGTGATTAGGTATGATTGTGTATATGATAATAACTGTTTGAGTTGCCCAATTTGACAAGGTAAATTTTAAAAACTATTCACCATTTGATGGCATGTAATTTGGTTGCTCAGAAGTTGAATGAAAAAGAAGAAAACGAAACGGGTCAACAAGCAAGATTGCTTTAATTAATTACATGGCTTTATTTGGACGTTGCTTTCATTCAAGAAAATTAGCAGAAAAATGACAATGGTGATATGGTGCCTCCAGTTCTTGCGCTAATAATGGGCGTAGTCTTTTCACCAGAATTCTCAGCCACCACCCACTTCATCGTATTGTTAAGGGCCTGACTTCAGAGTTTTGAATCGCTTCTTCAATCCACAACTTTGGTTTGGCAGTTAGGTTTTCTACCCCTTGAATTCACGAATGGGGGTGGAGAGAGATGTAATTTACTCCTATTGGTATAATGATAAAATGTTAGGCCTTCCCCCACTTGCAGGGAAGGGAATTTCACTTACCAACCTTAACTTTTCATTTGACTTTCATACTATTAATAGACTTAGTCGTCCTTTTTACGATTCAATGAGAAAATGGCGTACATAGGACAGTGACAGTTGCCTAAATTTCCTTTGTATTTTCATTTTTCAACCCATCTAATTTTCTTCTTCTTTTCTTCTCATTCTTTCAACTCATAATTTATTATTTTTTTATCAAAAGCCGCCCCAAATAAATTTTATTATTTATACTTCTTAAGATAAAATTATTTATTTTTCTCAATTCTTTAGTTGAATAACATAGTAACAGTATCATAAATGATTAAAATAATTAAAATCCCTTTACTAAAAGAGCAGATATACAAATATATATTTAATTTTTAGAAGCTTCAGGAAAATTTTGTAATTGAGTCATATGTCAGGGATATTTTTGTCATTATACATTTGAAATTTCATCAAAATTTGATGAAATAAATCTGAATCATATAATTTGTGTAGTACTTTGAGCCTATAGCGCACGTGTCAAATCTTGATTGAATATAATTATGAAAACAAAAACACTGAGAATTAAATGCATAACGGAACTATTTATTATTTGGTCCACCTGGCAAAACCCTATAACACGTGTCATCTCGCTTTGATGGAAACTACATGGACCGCTGTTAATTGATCAAATCCTAGTAAGGAAATAATTAAGCAAGTTAATTAATACCCAACCAATGAGCCTTATTGCGAAAATTCTCCCCTCTCTCCTCTCCCCTTCCCCCCCCCCACCCCCCTTAATTTCGGTTAATACATGTCACCCCCAATAATTGTTGATGGTTTTTGGACAAACTGCTTTAAGTTAACCCAAAATGAAAGAAGGTCATTCTAGTATTGCTTCATCTTTTACATAAACAACGGGGCGAAGATGTTGTTCTATCAAATATGTGGGGTGAAACTGAACTTACCCTGAAAGATTGCTATAAAATGTCATTAACAAGTTGAGTTGAGAAATGATTTTGTAGTAAACTTGAAGGTTTTCCGTCGAGCGTTTGGTGCTGATTTCGGGGCGTTTTTTCAGGTATCAACACGTTTTCTGTAGCAATGTACTGTTTGTTTGCTTCACAATCTACCTCTTGAACTGTCACTTTCTTTTTTTGGTTTTAATCAAAACCAATTTTTCAACGCACCAACGCACGTTTTTTCTGGACTGGCTTCAGTTTCTTTCTTATTTTTTTACCAAAAATGGTAAACTTTTGATGGTTGGCAGGCTTATGCTATTGCCATGTACATTTCCTCATGAACTGTACAATTTTAAAGTCTTCCGTTTTTTTTTTATTATTCCACATTTTGGTCTTTCAAGTCTTGCCGTTTGTTTTGCAATCAGTGGACTGTTGACAGATAATATTCAAAACCCTTTGATTTATATGGACTTTACATATGGGAACTGTTTTAAAATCTGAAATGTAAAACTGGCCTTCCGCTGCTTTACAAGCAAAAGTTAAAAAATCAAAGGTATGCATGAATGAAGTTCCCTTGTTTGTTACTGAAAGTTGCAGTCTGAAAACGTGTCGAACTTTTCAGTTGAGCTTTTAAATCTGACTTTGCTTAGTCTCATGAAAGTTACAGGAAAGATCTTAGATGGGTTTAAATTTGTGTATTTAAGTAATCCTAGGCTGCTTTGCTTCCCCTTAACAGTAGGTTGTTGTTGCGTACAATAGTGCTGGTCCATCGCTTATATATTTTTGCACTTTCCGCTGTGGCGTTCTTGTGATTTTCCGGTGCATTTTGAGACAAATAAGGTACTTTGGGCCATCCTTTACTAAACTTCCCTCATGATCTCATAAGACGTTTTTTTTTGGCATGTGGGTTTGAGTTTTGCTTCAATTTTTATTGTTCTTTTGTTCATTGATTTTGTTGTTTCTTAAATCTAAATTGGTTTCTATGAAATTTGGATATCTGTTTGATAGTATCTTGTTTTCGGAAAAGGAAGAACTATAGAGCTTAATTTTGATTTGGAATATTTCATCTTTTGTAGCCAAGCTCACTTCATTCTTTGCAAAATGGAAGAATTTTTACTTTCAGTTTTGCTAGCACATTATTTCAACTTTGATGTTCATGGAGACCTTACATATTGGGGCTATTTCATTTATTTTCCTGATCAATCTGACCATACGTGGAAAGAAAGGTTTTGCATAATTTGTTGTTAGTCTTACACTTGTTTGATAATTTGGTTATTTCAGGTTCTATATAAACATAAAAATGGTGAAGATCTGTTGCATTGGAGCTGGCTATGTTGGGGGCCCAACCATGGCAGTTATCGCGCTAAAATGCCCCGAGATTGAAGTAACTGTTGTGGATATCTCTGTTCCTCGGATCACAGCCTGGAACAGCGACCAGCTTCCCATTTATGAACCTGGTCTTGATGAGGTGGTGAAGCAGTGCAGAGGGAAGAACCTCTTCTTCAGTACTGATGTTGAGAAACATGTCTCAGAAGCAGATATAATTTTTGTTTCAGTCAACACCCCGACAAAAACTCAAGGCCTTGGCGCCGGCAAAGCTGCAGACCTCACATATTGGGAAAGTGCAGCTAGATTGATAGCTGATGTATCGATGTCCGACAAGATTGTTGTAGAGAAATCGACAGTCCCCGTGAAAACAGCCGAGGCAATTGAAAAAATCTTGACTCACAATAGCAAGGAAATCAAATATCAGATTCTCTCAAACCCAGAATTTCTTGCTGAGGGTACTGCCATTCAGGACCTTTTTAACCCTGATAGGGTTCTCATTGGAGGTAGAGAAACTCCTGATGGACAAAAGGCGATTCAAGCATTGAAAGATGTTTATGCTCACTGGGTACCTGAAGATAGGATTATCACAACCAATCTCTGGTCAGCTGAGCTCTCCAAGCTTGCTGCTAATGCTTTCTTGGCTCAAAGGATTTCTTCAGTCAATGCAATGTCAGCTCTCTGTGAGGCTACTGGTGCAGATGTTACTCAGGTTTCTCATGCTGTTGGTAAGGACTCAAGAATTGGATCCAAGTTTCTAAATGCTAGTGTTGGTTTCGGTGGCTCTTGCTTTCAGAAGGATATACTAAATTTGATCTACATCTGTCAGTGCAATGGCCTCACAGAAGTTGCTAACTACTGGAAACAAGTTATTAAGGTGAATGACTACCAAAAGAATCGTTTTGTGAACCGGATTGTTTCTTCCATGTTTAATACAGTTTCAGGTAAGAAGATTGCTATTCTCGGGTTTGCCTTTAAGAAGGATACAGGCGACACAAGAGAAACTCCAGCTATCGATGTCTGCAAGGGACTGCTGGGTGACAAGGCTCACTTGAGCATATATGATCCGCAGGTCACAGAGGATCAAATCCGAAGGGATCTTACAATGAACAAGTTTGATTGGGATCATCCAATTCACCTCCAGCCGGCAAGCCCGTCTGCGGTGAAACAAGTGAGCGTGGTTTGGGATGCATATCAGGCAACAAAGAATGCTCATGGTGTCTGCATTCTTACTGAGTGGGATGAATACAAGACACTGGATTATCAAAAGATTTATGATAACATGCAGAAACCTGCATTCATATTCGATGGGCGAAACATTTTGGATGCTGCAAAGCTGAGGGAGATTGGATTCATAGTTTACTCAATTGGGAAACCACTGGATCCATGGCTCAAAGACACAACTGCAATGGCATAAGATGAGTTTCACCAGATGCGGTCTAAAGTTACAACTTTCTGAGGAATGCAGATCTATTCATTATCATATTTTTTTTCAATGTTCCGTCATTGTAGCTCTAAAATCATAGCATTTCTTTTCTTGCTGGAAATTTACCTAGTGATTTGCTGTTACAAGGATAAAAGAGAAATGATTCTCAGAAATAAAGGTATCAGAAAACATTTTCAAATGCACAAAGTCTAGCTTCTTCTTTGTTTGAATAATTGCCCTCATCACTGAATTGCGTGAATGACCAAGAGGCATATTGTTTACACTTTTACTCCACGATAGAAAATTCTTTATTTACTGTTGGAAATCTTGATAAAATCATTAGATCTGGGAAAAAATTTATTTGATTTAGCAAACAAATCATTTGTTTTGTTTAAGTTAGAAAACAAATCATTATATGTATGTATGTATTCCAAATAGTATGGTATTAAAATACAAAAAATAGTAGAATTGTTTTTGTTTCATGGTGTCAAAGTCCAAGCTTTAAATTTTGCCGTAATACCTATTGAATACAAGCCTCGACGCCATTGGAGATCTTCCTAATCATCATAACAGTTGTATGAATTCACATTAGCTATCGAAAATCTATCCAAATTGTAAGACATCCCAGAAAGGTATTACTGTTCACTGCTTTAAAAAAAAATATATAATAAATAAATAAAGAAAATATGGTCAATAATACCCAACCAAAATGCTTAACTGAACTGAAAAATCGCAGCGGAAAAACTCATGGTATAAATGTATACATACATGTACATGCCCAAATAAAATTGAGTTTATATTAAAATATTCGCGAAAAACATATGCGTGTGCATACAAATAAAACTGAAGCATAATGGATCCCAGACGGCAGCCGACATCTCCTCCCAGCTCCCAACACTTACCTGCAAAAGAAAGGAAAGTAGGGAGTGAGTGATAAAATCACTCAGTAAGCACTTCATATCCTCTGACCCAAAACCCAATCCTTCTCGAAGGATTGCCACTTCAATTCAAACCTAACAGGCTCAACTGACATCATACTCTAGCATTCTCATCTTCTACAGATTGGATACTACCTCATACCGGATCGTAAAATATATATATGAGTATACGTAAACAACCTAGAGTGAAGAGTAATCCGAGCGGGTCAAACTTGACACCCAAACTCTGACTGATAATCATTATCTTTACTGTTCTGATTTGTTACTGCTTACTGAAGTTCACGTGTCATTATGTAACTTTTCTTGTTCTGATATTCTACGGTTCATGTCTTTTATACGCTGTTTCATATTCTGTTCATTTACAGTTTCTTACTGTCTTATCATTCGCTGAATGATATACAACTGTGTCATATAATGATGACATGATGTGATAACATGCTGAAATCATAACTGGGCCTGTATACTGAAAATATTTTTCTGAAAACTGTTCATGAAACTGCTGTTGGATCCTGGGATCCCATATCTGAAAATCATATAAAAGCTTTATCTGAAAGTTGTACTGAAAACTGTGTACTCTGGGATACATGCTATGCTGAAAACTGTGCTGCGTAGACTGATGAATACAGGGATTCGGCACCTTGGCCATGTGAGTTTCCTCTGTAAACACGTGTCACAAACTGTATGGCCCACGTGATGCCATCAGGTCTGGGCCTGGAAACTGATCTGAACTGAGCGCCTCGCGCTATACTGCATCTGGATCCTGGGATCAGGAAACCTAAACTGCTAGCTGAGCAACCTGGCACATGCCAATACATAGGGCTAGTAATGAGCATATAGCTCCTGGTGTCACGGGTGCTGAAACTCATAAGTGCCCCCTCGTATTCACCCCTAAAATCTATGTTTTTCAACTGAAAACATGAATTCGGATCCTTGGATCCATTTCTGAAAATACTCTATGGCATGCCATGCTATGCTGAATGTATGATGCATCATGTATTCTTATTTGAGCTCATTTTACTGTTTTCTATCACTTGGATAGCTTTTACGGTGCACATTTTTCATTTAAAGCTTATTTTTCTCTTTTCTACTTGACGTACGGGCGTGCATGAATGTGCACGGGACCGTGAGCAAGTTGTGCATGGGGTCGTGCGTGATTCTGTGATTTCTGAAAAAATGTTCATTTTCTCTTGATGTACAGGCGTACATGAGCCATGTACGGTCGTACATCCTGAAGAAAAGGCATTACGTACGGGCATACACTGCGGGTGTATGGGCGTACATCCTGCCCTGCACTTCCATAACCGTCGGGAATCAACTCGATTGCCAAAACTCATGCCAAACTCAAATAAAACATTTCCCACATGTAAAACACTTCATATAAGCATATTTGCCCTTTCCATAACTTCAAATCATAAGCACATCATCCAATCCAAGACATAAACATATATAAACATATATTCTCACACATAAGCATAAACATATGCATCAATCATCATCATATTCATCTCAAATCATCATCAGCACACAAAGAGAACATAACAAGCATGCTGGAATCAACTCACACGCATCAAGCATGAATCAAACATAACAAAAACTCAAGGGAAAGAGGTAAGAAGCACCTACCTCTAGACATGCTTTCTCTCTCAAGAAGATCTCTAGCTCAAGCTTGATTGGAAGGTCCTGGAAGCTACTTTTCTCTCCTAGGGTTGATGTTCTCTGAAATTGAAAGGAAGACTTTGGGTGAAAATGGGTTTGGAAGCGGATAAGCACGACTTAAAACCAAGGCGGCTAAAACTTATCTCATGTACAAGCATACATCTCTCATGTACGGGCGTACATGGCAGGAAAATTTTATAAAAAAGCCATTTTCCCGTGCTCACATGCAAATCCTCCCAAACGGATCCATGCACAAGCCCTCAAACTTAACAAAAACCTCTCTTTCACCCCAAAACTCTCTCACAACCCTAGAAAACTCAGAAATCTCAAACTGACCCCGAATCTGGGATGTTACAATCTCTCCCTCTTATAAAAATTTCGTCCTCGGAATTACCTGAAAAGCTCGGGATATCTATCTCTGATCTCAGATTCCACTTCCCACGTGGACTCTTCCATACTCTGATTCCTCCACAGAACTCTGACCAAAGAAATCTCTTTATTTCTCAGCATTTTAACTCTGCTGTCTATAATCTGAACTGACTTTTCTTCATAACTCAAATCTTCAGCCAATTCCAACTCTGGAAGCTCTAGCACATGAGAAGGATCTCTGATGTACTTCCTCAGCTGAGATACATGGAAAACATCATGGAATCTGTCCATATTGGTCGGCAAAGCTAATCTATATGCTACTGGGCCAACTCTCTCCAGGATCTCATAAGGTCCAATGAACCTCAGGGCCAACTTGCCTTTCTTGCCAAATCTTAACACATGACGATAAGGAGCAACTTTCAGGAACACGTAGTCCCCAACCTCAAACTCTAACTCCTTACGCCTTACATCTGCATAACTCTTTTGGCGATCCTGGGCCTGCTTCATTCGCTGTCTGATTACCCTGATTTGCTCGATCATCTGCTGAGTCATCTCTGGACCCACTATTGCTGACACCGAGTCTCTCTCCCCAATCTCATCCCAATGCAATGGAGATCTGTACTTTCTACCATAAAGTACCTTAAATGGAGCCATCTGAATAGTTGACTGGTAACTATTATTATACGCGAACTCCATCAATGGTAACAAATCAACCTAACTAGTCTGGAAGTCTAAACAACACGCTCTGAGCATATCTTCCAGAATCTGATTCACCATCTCTGTCTGACCATCTGACTGAGGATGATAAGCCGAACTAAAATGTAAACGAGTCCCAAGAGTCCTTTACAAACTCCTCCAGAAAGCTGATAAAAATCTGGAGTCACGATGTGACACAATCGCTCTGGGAACACCATGCAGTCTGACAATCTCCCTGACATACAACCGACCTAACTGATCAGTCGACATGCCATCTCTGACTAGTAAGAAGTGAGCAGATTTACTCAGTCTGTCCACGATGACCCAAATACCAGTATATCTTTCTCTAACTCTAGGTAATCCGGATATAAAATCCATGGAAATGCTCTCCTATTTCCACTCAGTCACACTCAAAGGCTACAATAACCCTGATGGTCTCTGATGCTTAGCCTTAACCTGCTGACACACCAAACATCTGGCCACAAAATCGGCTATGTCTCTTTTCATCCCTGACCACTAGAAGTTTCTCTTCAGATCTTGGTACATCTTGGTACTGCCCGAATGAGCTGAAAACATTGAACTGTGGGATTCTGACAAGATCCTCTGCCTCCAATCTGAGTCATCTGGAACACAAAATCAGCCCCTGAATCTCAGAATCTCATCTTTGAACTCAAAATCTAGCACTAAGCCCTCTGATACTCTCTGTACCATCATTTGTACCCACTGATCTGATCTTTGTGCCTCTCTGATCTCATCTGACAAAGTAGACACAATTTGAAGCCTCGAAAACCCAGCTGAAACAATCTCTATCTGTTCTCTGATGACCTCACTCTGAAGCTCACTCTGAACAGATAAATTGGACAAGGTAACTCTGCGACTCAAGGCATCTGCAACAACATTTGCTCTGCCCGGGTGGTATCTGATCTCACAGTCGTAGTCCTTGACTAACTCTAACCACCGTCGCTGCCTCATATTCAACTCTTTCTGGGTGAAGAAGTACTTCAGGCTCTTGTGATCTGAAAAGATACAGCATTTAACCCTATACAAGTAATGCCTCCAAATCTTGAGAGCAAAAACCACTGCTGCAAGCTCCAAATCATGAGTAGGATATCTCATTTCATGATCCTTCAATTACCTGGAAGCATAGGCAATTACCCTACCAGCTTGCATCAGTACTGCACCAATCCCCTGGTGCGAAGCATCTGTGTAAATCTCATACTCCAGTCCTTCCTGAGGCAATGCCAACACTGGCGCACTGGTTAATCTCTGCTTTAACTCTTGAAATCTGGCCTCACACTGATCTGACCATACAAACAGATTCTTTTTCCTAGTCAATGCTGTCAAAGGTCTTGCCAAACTGGAAAACCCCTAAATGAATCGTCTGTAGTAGCCTGCCAAACCCAAGAAACTACGGACCTCTTTAATTGTACTCGGCCTCGGCCAACTCAGAATAACCTCTACCTTAGCCGGATCAACTGACAAACCCTCAGCTGATATCACATGCCCTAGGAATACCACACTATCAAGCCAAAATTCACACTTGCTGAATTTGGCATACAACTGCCTATCTCTCAATCTCTGCAACACATATCTGAGATGATCAACATGCTCCTCTACACTTCTCGAATAAACCAGAATGTCGTCAATAAACACAACAATAAATCTATCGAGACAATCATGGAATACTCGGTTCATCAAATCCATAAAAATCGCTGGAGCATTCGTCAACCCAAATGGCATCACCACAAACTCGTAGTGGCCATATCTAGTCCTGAAAGCAGTTTTCGGTACATCTCTGTCAACAACTCTGACCTGGTGGTATCCTGACCTCAGATCAATCTTCGAAAAGACTGATGCCCTACTGAGCTGATCAAATAAATCATCAATCCTAGGCAACGGATACTTGTTCTTCACTGTGACCTTATTCAGTTCTCTGTAATCAATACACATACGCATAGAACCATCATTTTTCTTAACAAAGAGAATGGGAGCACCCCACGACGAACAACTCGGTCGAATGAATCTCTTCTCTATTAGTTGTTGCAATTGTTTCTTCAACTCTTGAAGTTCTGCGGGAGCCATTCTGTAAGGAGCTTTCAAAATCGAAGCTGTCCCTAGAAGCAACTCAATACTGAACTCAAGCTTTCTCTCTGGCGGTAACCTCGGTAATTCCTCTGTGAAAAACCCCAAAAGCTATATGGCAAACAACCTAGAGGGGGGGTGAATAGGTTGTTTAAAAATTTATCAAGTTTGAAAATCTTTTCTTATTCTTCCAAATCAACCAAACAAATATAAAAGCAATTAAGCACAATTTAAATACAGCCAAGCAAACAAACAATATAAAGAGAGTAAGGGAAAGAAATTGCTCAGCCGATTTAGAGTGGTTCAGAGCTTCTCCATGCCCCCTACGTCCACTACTCCAAGCAACCCCGCTTGAAGACTTTTCTTCCACTAACTTCAACCCCGAAGTTACAATAGTTTTGATACAAGAGATTTCGCCCTTAACACTAGTTTTGATACAAGGGATTACGCCCTTAACTTAGTTTTAACAGGGATTACGCCCCTACACTAGTTTCACGGGATTGCGCCCATGGGTTTGTGGAATAACAATAATTTTCCTCACAAGGTGGATTTACAATAAGCACTCAAGGTTTCTCTCTAAGTGATTACAAATGAGTTTGGGAGAGAAAATTTGGAGAAGTGATTAGAGAATGAAAAATACAAGTTGTAGTGCTGATTCTCTAACCCTTGCATCTTCAAATCAGCTCCAATTTATAGGAAATAGAAGATTCTAGCCGTTGCAGCTGATTTGAGAGCCGTTGCAGCATTTCTGGAAAGTTGCACGGGTGTGTCCGCTTGATGCACGGTCGTGCTCCCTTTTTCTGCACTTTTCCAACGGTCAATTTTGTGCTAGCACGGGCGTGCGTTCTGCATCACATGGGCGTGTGTCATTTTTCTCCAAATTCCAGAAGCAAGCACGGGTCGCCAGCACGATGAGCACACGGGAAGCGCACGACTTCATTTTGGCCTTGCACACGGGCGTGCGTTTATGCTACACGGCCGTGTGTGTCATTTTCCTTTAGACACACGACCATGCCTTCTCCCAGCACACGGGCGTGTGCGCTCTTTTGCCTTGACACACGACTGTGTGTCCTTCTGCACACGGTCGTGTGTGCCATTTTTTTACAGCACGGGCGTGTTCACCTCAATGCACGGGCGTGTTCACCTGCAGATTTCAGCCAGCACAAAACCTTTGGGTCCTCTTTGTCATGTTCAACACATGCATTGACCAATTAGATATTTTAACATACATTTTGCATCAATCAAAATCCATAAGGGTTCAACAATCTCCCCCTTTTTGATTTGATGACAAAACTTATGTTAAAATGCATTAAGCACAAAAATACCAATTGAATCAATTGTAAAAAATATTCAATAAGCACAAAAACATATTTATTTTTAACATACCTATATGTCTCCCCCTTTTTGTTATAAATCAAAAAAGGTATGTTAAAGTAAAATTTACTCCCCCTTTGAAAAATATTTTATGCATATAAAATTTTCTCCTTGTTTTTTTTTTTTTTTTTTAAATTTTACTCCCCCTTTGAAAAAGATTATAATACCAGTTGTTGATGGAAAACATAAATACATCAACTGATATCAATTGAAACAAAACTATAAATACTCCCCCTCACAATAACACACAATTTCAATCAAAGAGCATTCAAGTTTTATTTCTCCCCCTTTTTGAAGTGATATATGCACTAAATTCATTATTTTCATCTAAAATAATTTAATCATTAAAGCACATGGGGAAAATTTTGCAGAAAATTAAGAAAGTGGTGAAACTGAAGCATTTTCCGCAATTTGTGTCATGCACGGTCGTGTATCATTTTTGCATGGAACCGTGACTGGGCAATTGTGACACGTACAGTCGTGCAAATCACATGCACGGTCGTGTATGACCTATAAAACTTAGAAAATCTGCAGATTGACACAGAAGGCTTTTCAAAACAATTTCCAATTCTTTCAAAAATGATTTTTGTTCAACTTAAAGCATTGAAAGTAAACTAAAAACATATTCCAAACATGTTTAAACACAATTTAACCACAATTCACATATTTGAAACATTTTTGGAAATTTTTGGAGAATAATGGGGATTTTAAACTTTTAATGCAAACTTTGATCAAAACACATCAAATATATCAAATTTGCATGTTTTGACCATGGGGGACTCTTACTATATGAATTCATGTCATTTGCACTCAACACAAGCAAATTTGATCCAATTAGAAATGAATTCCAACATTGCACATGTTATTTCCTAAGCATATACTCATACCATTCTTGCATCAATTCAGCTCAACCAATCATATATAGCAAGTAAGAATATGCATATCAATTTAAAACAATTATAACGTGGCAAAAATCATCATCATCATCCAAGTAAAACATATAAATATGAATTTAGACACTTACTTAGCATGATGACTTTTCTACACTCCTATTCCTTTTGAGTGTAGAAGCACAAAGAGACTCGTTCTTCTTCATCTTCGTCATCTAAATCTTCTTTGCTTAATGCGGCAAGCACCTTCTTTTTCGATTTCTTCTTTTTCATCCGAGGACATTCTTGCCGGTAATGTCCTTCTCTTCCGCACTCATAGCAAGTTACCACCCTTTCTTTCTTTTTCTTCTTTCATTTTGAAAGGAACTTGCTAAACTTCTTGGAGAGCATCTTCAAATCTTCCTCATCCATCGAGCTCTCTTCTTCGGTTGAGTTTTCTTCATCTTCACTTGTATCTTCCTCAACCTTGAGTGCAATTTTTTTCTTCTTTTCCTCCTTCTTGGGCATCCACTTCATTTCGTGAGTTAGGAGACTCCCGATCAATTCATCCATGCCCACGTTGGTCAAGTCCTTTGATTCTTCAATTGCCGTCACCTTCATACTCTAAGCTTCCGGCAATGACCGTAGCACCTTCTTGACCAACTCCACATTCTCAAACCTCTTTCCCAATCCTCTCAATTCATTTACTAGGTTTGAGAAGCGTTTACACATTTCCGTGATGCTCTCATCTTTCTTTATCTCAAAGAGCTCATAATCACGGAAAAGTATTTCCACCTTGGATTCCCTCACTTGGCTTGTTCCTTCATGAGTCATTTGGAGGACCATCCAAGCTTCATGTGCTGTTTCACTCGAAGAAACACGGTTAAATTCCGTGGTGTCTAAAGCACAAAACAGCATGTTTAATGCCCTTGAATTTAAACTCATCAATTTTTCATCATTTTCATTAAATTCAAATTCATGCTTGGGCAAATTCATGTTTGGATTTATGGGAACAAAATCACCCTTATCAATTATTTTCCAAAGTTTGTAGTCAATGGATTGAATAAAAAATTTCATACAAATTTTCCATTGACCATAATTTACACCACAAAATAAGGGTGGCCTATTTGAGCTACCTCCTTCTTCGAAAGAAGGTTTTTGAAAAATGTTTGCCATGAAAGTTTCGAAAACGGATCTTAAGCTCTAAAAATTGTTAGATTTTCGAAAACAAGAGCCCAAGCTCTGATACTAATTGAAAAACCCCAAAAGCTATATGGCAAACAACCTAGAGGGGGGGGTGAATAGGTTGTTTAAAAATTTATCAAGTGTGAAAATCTTTTCCTATTCTTCCAAATCAACCAAACAAATATAAAAGCAATTAAGCACAATTTAAATACAGCCAAGCAAACAAACAATATAGAGAGAGTAAGGGAAAGAAATTGCTCAGCCGATTTAGAGTGGTTCGGAGCTTCTCCACGCCTCCTACGTCCACTACTCCAAGCAATCCCGCTTGAAGACTTTTCTTCCACTAACTTCAACCCCGAAGTTCCAATAGTTTTGATACAAGGGATTTCGCCCTTAACACTAGTTTTGATACAAGGGATTGCGCCCTTAACTTAGTTTTAACAGGGATTACGCCCCTACACTAGTTTCACGGGATTGCGCCCATGGGTTTGTGGAATAACAATAATTTTCCTCACAAGGTGGATTTACAATAAGCACTCAAGGTTTCTCTCTAAGTGATTACAAATAAGTTTGGGAGAGAAAATTTGGAGAAATGATTAGAGAATGAAAAATACAAGTTGTAGTGCTGATTCTCTAACCCTTGCATCTTCAAATCAGCTCCAATTTATAGGAAATGGAAGATTCTAGCCGTTGCAACTGATTTGAGAGTCGTTGGAGCATTTCTGGAAAGTTGCACGGGCGTGTCCGCTTGATGCACAGTCGTGCTCCCTTTTCTGCACTTTTCTAATGGTCAATTTTGTGCTAACACGGGCGTGCGTTCTGCATCACACGGGCGTGCGTTCTGCATCACACGGGCGTGTGTCATTTCTTTCCAAATTCCAGAAGCAAGCACGGGTCGCCAGCACGATGAGCACACGGGAAGTGCACGACTTCATTTTGGCTTTGCACACGGGCGTGCGTTTATGCTACACGGTCGTGTGTGTCATTTTCCTTTAGACACACGGTCGTGCCTTCTCCCAGCACACGGGCGTGTGCGCTCTTTTGCCTTGACACACGACTGTGTGTCCTTCTGTACATGGTCGTGTGTGCCATTTCTTTACAGCACGGGCGTGTTCACCTCAATGCACGGGTGTGTTCACCTCAATGCACGGGCGTGTTCACCTGCAGATTTTAGCCAGCACAAAAACTTTGGGTCCTCTTTGTCATGTTCAACACATGCATTGACCAATTAGATATTTTAACATACATTTTGCATCAATCAAAATCCATAAGGGTTCAACACTCTGGAAACACATCGGGAAACTCGCAGACAACTGCCACCTGATCGACACTGGGCCCACTCACGTCTCTGTACACCACATTAGCTAAGTAGCCGATACAGCCCTTACTTAACATCCTTCTGGCCTGAACACAAGAGATCAACATGGTCTCTACTCTACCCTCTCCAAAAACAAACTGATCAGGGCCTAAGTGAAGCCTAACCTTTTTCCTCTAACAATCGATCTCCGCCCCATACCTCGCCAGGAAATTCATACCTAAGATCATGTCAAAATCACTCAACTCCAACATGATCAGATCTATCATCAAAGATCTACCCATGATCACAACCTCCTGATCAAACAACAACTGGTCATTATACATCACACCCCCATCTGGCATCTCTATGCACATATAGCTCTCGACCACACTAGGGGTCAACTCTAATCTCTCAATTACCCCTCTAGAAATGAAACTATGGGTGGCACCACAATCAATCAAAACAAACAAGGGAGTGTCAAAGAAGAACAACTGACCAGTAACCGCATGTGGAGTAACCTCTGCCTGCTCCTACCCCATGGCATAAACTCTAGCTCGACCTCCACCTCCACCTGAAGTCCCTGCTCCTCCTCCTGGTGCACTGGCTCTGCCACTATGACGATAATCAACTCCTCCAGCTGAACCGCCTCCGTCTCTGAAAAAGCCTTCTCTGTCTCTGCCTGAACCAGGCCGACTGGAACCTGCTCCTCCTGCTCCACCAGATCCACCTCTCGTTGGACACTCAGTTATCCTATGCCTCGACTGACGACATCTGAAGCATACCGACTGACCAATCAGGCACTCTCCACTGTGCCTCCTGCCACATCTGGGACACACTGGTGGTTGACCTCCAGTCCTTTGTCGCTGAGTACTCTTTCCAGATTTTCTCTGCTGCATGGGTCTCTCAGGCTGTCCAGAATACATACTCATCCGCTGCAGACACATCTCTGATCTGGTCGCTCTCTCCAGAGCATCACTAAATCTCTGCGGGGGATGATCTCCAGTCAAAACATCTCTGGCAATAGCTGGATGCAAACCATGAATAAATTTCTGAACTCTACCAGCCTCTGTACCCGCTAAACTCGGAGCAAATCTGCCCAAAGCATTGAACCGAGTCACATACTCTCTGACTGAACTCGAGCCCTGCTACAACTCAATAAACTCTTGAGCTCTAGCATATATAGTCCCTAGGCTCTTGAACTCACTCTCAAACATGGCCCGAAATTCTTCCCAAGACAACAGTTCCTCATCCACTGAAGACCTCGCGAGATTCCACCAAGACCTCGCGTCACCTCTAAACATAAAAACTGTATATTTGATCTTCTCTCGATCAGACATGGTGAATAGGCCGGTCACACTCTCAACTGCCTCTATCCACTCCTCAGTCGCTGCTGGATCTCTACTGCCCATGAACTTGGGAGCTTGGTGAATACCCGGTAGACTGTAGATCAGATGGACTCTCTCTGAACCACTGGTGCTAATCGTATCAGACCCAGAACTCTGTCCCTGATATTACTGATATTGACCCATATTTGGCCACTGGCCACTGGCCACTGATCGGCTCAGGATAACCCTGTCTCTGAAACTCAGGCTGTCTTCTTCTTGGCCTCTGATAAGCATCTTCTCTAACTGACATCTCTCTGCCATAACCCTGCTCATCGCCTCTGACTGGCTGTTGAGGCCTTTCTCTCATCATTTCTCTGAAGATCTGTCAGACATCTTCTGCCTCAAGGGCACCACGGGCGGCCTGCGATCCCCTTCTACCACCGCTTCTACTTGATTGCCCAACTGATGCACTATCCTCTTCCTCAGAAGACTTAGGGGCACGAGCCCTCCTATCTCTCCTATCTGAAGAACCACAGAACATTAGGGTCAACCAAACCAAAACAGATACTACTATACTTACACTGAGAGGAAGACGAGCTCTGGCTGCTGAGATACGCTGAAATACACACATATGCATCTTGAAAACAATGCAATTCATACACATACACACAGTTTCCTGCTTTGATATCGCTCTGATACCAAAAATGTAAGACATCCCAGAAAGGTATTACTGTTCACTGCTTTAAAAAAAATATAATAAATAAATAAAGAAAATATGGTCAATAATACCCAACCGAAATGCTTAACTGAATTGAAACATCGCAGCGGAAAAACTCATGGTATAAATGTATACATACATGTACATGCCCAAATAAAACTGAGTTTATATTAAAATATTCGCGGAAAACATATGCGTGTGAATACAAATAAAATTGAAGCATAATGGATCCCAGACGGCAGCCGATATCTCCTCTCAGCTCCCAACACTTACCTGTAAAAGAAAGGAAAGTAGGGAGTGAGTGATAAAATAACTCAGTAAGCACTTCATATCCTCTGACCCAAAACCCAATCCTTCTCGAAGGATTGCCACTTCAATTCAAACCTAACAGGCTCAACTGACATCATACTCTGACATTCTCATCTTCTACAGATTGGATACTACCTCATACCGGATCGTAAAATACATATATGAGTATACGTAAACAACCTAGAGTGAAGAGTAATCTGAGCGGGTCAAACTTGACACCCAAACTCTGACTGATAATCATTATCTTTACTGTTCTGATCTTTTACTGCTTACTGAAGTTCACGTGTCATTATGTAACTTTTTTTGTTCTGATATTCTGCGGTTCGTGTCTTTTATACGCCATTTCATATTCTGTTCATTTACAGTTTCTTACCGTCTTATCATTCGCTGAATGATATGCAACTGTGTCATATAACGATGACATGATGTGATAACATGTTGAAATCATAACTAGGTCTGGGCCTGTATACTGAAAATAGTTTTCTAAAAACTGTTCATGAAACTGCTGTTAGATCTTGGGATCGCATATCTGAAAATCATATAAAAACTTTATCTGAAAGCTGTACTGAAAACTATGTACCCTGGGGTACATGCTATGCTGAAAACTATGCTACGTAGACTGATGAATACAAAGATTCGACACCTTGGCCATATGAGTTTCCTCTACAAACACGTGCCATAAACTGTATGGCCCACGTGATGCCATCAGGCCTGGGCTTGAAAACTGATCTGAACTGAGCGCCTCGCACTATACTGTATTTGATCCTGAGATCAGGAAACCTAAATCGCTAGCTAAGCAATCCGGCACATGCCAATACATAGAGCTAGTAATGAGCATATAGCTCCTGGTGTCACGGGTGCTGAAACTCACAAGTACCCCCTCGTATTCACCCCTGGAATCTATATTTTTCAACTGAAAACATGAATTCGGATCCTTGGATCCATTTTTGAAAACACTCTATGGCATGCCATGCTATGCTGAATGTATGATGCATCATGTATTCTTATTTGAGCTCATTTTACTGTTTTCTATCACTTGGATAGCTTTTACGGTGCACATTTTTCATTTAAAGCTTATTTTTCTCTTTTCTACTTGATGTACGGGCGTACGTATCATGTGTACGGGCGTGCGTGAATGTGCACGGGATCGTGAGCAAGTCGTGCATGGGGTCGTGCGTGATTCTGTGATTTCTGGAAAAATTCTCATTTTCTCTTGATGTACGGGCGTACATAAGTCATGTTCCACCGTACATCCTAAAGAAAAGGCATTACGTACGGGCGTACACTGCGAGTGTACGGGCATACATCCTGCCCTGCACTTCCATAACTGTCGGGAATCAACTCGATTCCGACCAAAACTCATGCCAAACTCAAATAAAACATTTCCCACATGTAAAACACTTCATATAAGCATATTTGCCCTTTCCATAACTTCAAATCATAAGCACATCATCCAATCCAAGACATAAACATATATAAACATATATTCTCACACATAAGCATAAACATATGCATCAATCATCATCATATTCATCTCAAATCATCATCAGCACACAAAGTGAACATCACAAGCATGCTGGAATCAACTCACACGCATCAAGCATGAATCAAACATAACAAAAACTCAAGGGAAAGAGGTAAGAAGCATCTACCTCTAGACATGCTTTCTCTCCTACCTCTAGACATGCTTTCTCTCTCAAGAAGATCTCTAGCTCAAGCTTGATTGGAAGGTCCTAGAAGCTGCTCTTCCCTCCTAGGGTTGATGTTCTCTGAAATTGAAAGGAAGACTTTGGGTGAAAATGGGTTTGGAAGCGGATAAGCGCGACTTAAAACCAAGGCGGCTAAAACTTATCTCATGTACGGGCGTACATGGCAGGAAAAATTTACAAAAATGTCGTTTTCCCGCGCTCACATGCAAATCCTCCCAAACGGATCCATGCACAAGCCCTCAAACTCAACAAAAACCTCTCTTTCACCCCAAAACTCTCTCACAACCCTAGAAAACTCAGAAGTCTCAAACTGACCCCGAATCTGGGATGTTACACAAATGATCAATTTTGGTGCCCGAATTTCTTAAAATTGTTCATCAATCAAGCACAAGTCCAACTCCAAAATCTATTTAAGGTTTTAGCATAAAGTTCATGCAATGTCAAGCAATCATTCACTCTAAAACCTTCCTAAATCCAGCTCTAACTACAAGAATATTCAATACGACTTCAAGCCTCATTTAATACTTCAATATCCCACTTTGTTCATCACACAACCAACACAAAGAAATGTAGGATAATTAAGTTAAATTTACAACATAATTTGTAACAATTTACTTGATAAGATTGTAAGAAAATTCACTCAAGTCTAAATGATGATTTCCATCAACTTGAGGTTGAATCAAACCTAAATGATGACTTGACACAAGCTTAAAGGATGGTCCACCAACTTGTTTCTAGACTCCACAACTAATCTCCTTCTTGTGAAGAAATTGAATTACAGATATTAGAGCACTAAGCTCTAAGTTCTTAAACATAAAGCTTTTATTTTAAAAAATGAAACCATAGTTAAAGATTATTAACCCTAGTTGCTAAAAGGTATATTAAAATACATTTGAATAAAATATGATAAAAAAGACTAAAATATCCTAGCAACTAATTTTACTAAAAAACTAATCATAATACACAATTAGGACTAAATATGTACAAAGTGAAATTAATCTTGCATGCATTCTCCTTGTTCTGCCTAAAAGCTATCCATCATTTTACGACAACTTTAGGTTTGATCTTTTAACTTGCATAATTATCTTTGACATTAAGTTTGTTGCACCCAAATGATGTTAATGGACTCAAAGAACTTGAAGGGCCTCATTGCAAGAAGGAGTGGAAAAGCTTTAGACCTTGGTTACATGATTGTGTGCCTCGAAAAGGCATGGAAGTCTTAGGTAAAAGCTATAACAATAGGAAAGGCATTGCAACACTGATAAGGTTTTGTTTGGGAAGAAAATATTCATCACAATGGCTAGAAATGGCCTCGCAATGTCAGGCCAAGAGGTAACAAGTTTGACTCTTCTCTTTGACTTTTTTTCATGTGTTTCAATTTCACCTTTCTCCTTAAATTTTGTATACAGCCATTTGATGAAAAAAGTCTCATTGGGTTGCCATGAATGAGGGTTGGAAAACTTGTACTTCATTTGATTGAATTGTTTGAATTTACCTTGTTCATCTTACTTGTGTAGTTTTCATGGAAAGCAATCTTGGTAGCCTTACATACATATATTGAACCTTGGCTTGCAAGAGTATGTTTAGACATTGAGCTTGGATTTGGCTTGAATTCCTTTGATCTTCTTTGAGTTCAACTTCATTCAAATCAAGTGTTTTATGACTTTAAACAGTGATTTTATGGCCAATCGAATAATCAAGTGGTCTAGAATTTGTGATTCCATAATTTAAATAATCACTAAGATTATTTTCAAGTGGGTTGGCACTTGAAAACATATCACTAAAATTAAAAATTACCTACAAAAGGCATATGACTTTGTTGGAAACCTGAGATGATGTCAATGATCTTTTCAATCTTCATAGAAGACATTGGTCGTGTACACCAACTACCAAAAACTTATAAGAAAGTATAGAATCACCAGAAAAAGGGGTAGACTTCACCATTAATCTATTAGAAAGTTGAAAAGCAATCACTTTTATAAAATTGTTGATTTGCCTTAGAAAGTGTTGATTTACAACCCTTGGTTGGAAATCATGCCAAAAATCTATTAAATAATATTCCTGACCTTATAATTTAACAAAGACTAACCAACATCTATTTTGTTCATAGAAAAAAACACTAACAACATCTATTTTACAATCATCCTTGCCAATAATAGCCAATATTATGTTATATCTATGTCCACAAGGAATTTTCATCGACAAGAATTGTTCCAAGCTGACAACAACCTATTTTTCAAAATTCCTCTAATTTAGTTTACAGTGGTTCAATTCAAGTCACCATTCACCAATTAAATAGAACTAAATTTCAAGAATCGTATTAGTTTATCTTTCTTATGATTAAAGAGATAAGAAAAATGTAATCTGATCGATGTGATACTTATGACCCAAATAACATCTCTAGCTTACAATATATAGGAAGCAACAAATTCAATAATGATGTCCTAATGGGTAAATTCAATAAAGTTGAAGATTGGTTAGATATGTTTGTTTTATATGACACAAAAGAAAAGTGTTAAGATATCCACGACAAGCCAATCGATTAGAAACCTCAAAGTCAATGGAGACATTATAAAATGACATATGCAGAAAAGACAAGACACAGTATAGTCTCACATCTTTTTATAGAAAAATATATGAAAGTTCTTCAGAAATGATTAAATTCTCTAAAGGAAGTTACACCTACTTCATTAAGTTCAACAACTCATTTAACTCAAGAAGGTAATATAAAAATTGCTACGTATTTTATTATGTAAAGATGTATATGATTCTTGGATTGTGGATAGAGCATCTAAACACATGTTAGGTTCTATGATAAGGTTTACCAATTATAAACCTTGTGAAGAAAATATTGGCACTATAGTGGTGGATGGTTCCATTTGTAAGACATTAAGAGAAGGAAACATGGACTTCTTTTGTTTAAAATTGAGTTCTGTACTTTCTATCCCAAAATTGAATTACAATTTATTCCTTATATGTAAATTAACCAAATGTTTAAACAATTTTATAACATTTTTTATCACTTGTTATAAATTTCAAGATTTAACATCAATAAGAATGACTGGCAATGTTGGTCAACAAAATGGTCACTATCATTTGTCAAGTATTGGCTTTCCCTAAAAACCAATGTCACATATTATTTCTTCTTCATTTTTAGATTCTTGTGGTAAGCTTTGGTATAACAAATCCAAGCTTCCCTTATTTGAAACATTAGTATGCCCACTTCTTTATTAATAAAGATCCTTCTTTATGTCATTATGATCATTGTATTTTAGCTAAACAATCATGAGCATATCAACCTCCTCATCCATGGAAACCATTTGTTTTTATTTCTTCTTATCTATAATAATATGTAAGGTCTATCTCAATTATCAAATTTAATCGAAGGGCGTTAGTTTGTTACATTCATAGATGACCATACTTGAGTTTGTTAGGTTTACATGATGAAAGACAAATTATAAGTGACCATTATCTTCAAACAATTTCATAAATTTATTACTAATGTGTTCTTGTCCTCTATCTATATCACTTGAACAAATAATGGGAAAAAGTATTTCTCTCTTGAACTTAATGAATATCTTAAGGAGCATAAAAAACTTTACCAAAGTTCATACGTAGATACACTTTAACAAAATCATGTAACGGAAAGAAAAAATTTGTCACTTGTTGAATAATACTAGATCAGTCATCTTTTTCGGTCATGTACCACATTCATTTTGGAAGGAAGCCTTCCTAATTTAACGTATCTCATTAATTGTCTTCCATTTATACCCATCTTCATGACTATTGATTGTTGTTCTATCCACTTGAGTTCATTACTTCAATTTTGTATGTTTGGGTATGTAGCTTTTCTTCACAATATCTAACCTAACAAAGGAAAGCTCAGTCCTAAAGCTCTCAAGTGGATTTTTCTTAGTTATTCACTGACATATAAGTGCTATCATCCTAATTCCTAACACTTATTTTTCTCATATGATGTTTTCTTTGTAGAAAATCAAGCCTTCTATTCCAAGTTTTTCTCTAAGAGTAAAACAATACTCAAGGAGACAAACATTGGGATCCCACTATACTCATGTTGTGCTTGCTTCTTGCTCAATGAAATTCTAACAAATTATACTTTTGGCATGAGACTTTTTTTTTTTTTTTTTTTTTGTGAAATTCTTTGTTTAAAGAAAATTGTAGTTGGGTTTAGGTTTTTTACTAAGGTTAGAAATAAAGATAAAATGATATTTAAATAAGTCTTATTAATAATGTTTAATTCAGAAAAAGTTGGTCATTTACAACAACCTCCTAAAATTCTAATTATTTTATTAATAACCCTAAGATTATTTGGAATTAGTATATTAAAATTAAAATTTTCAATTCAAAAATAGTTAATAATGTACAATATCATCCTCAAATTTTAGTTATTTTATTAATAATTATTTAATGCTAATAGATTGAAATTAAACCAGACCCCTAGGGCTTAGTCTAGCGGTAAGAATCTTGATCATCCAAAGTGGTGACTTGGTTTCAAGCTGCAGTAAAACTAATAACATGTAATTTATCCGATTTATGGTTACGGGTCTAGATAGTCACGACCCCCAATTTAAGGCTACCCAATTAATTAAGATTGACCGACTGATATAAATAAGGGTTTCCGGGTTATAAAAAAAAAAAAAAAAACAAAATGAGCGGATATGAATCAGATCAAAACAACTTTATATTAAACAAATATCAATAAAAAAACAAGAGCAGTTATGAATCAGATCAAAACAACTTTATATAAAACAAAATCAATAAAAAAATAATTCTAAATAAATTATAAAACTATAAATTTATCTTGACCCATACAAATACGAATAAATCCGCAAATACCTACGATTTTTTAGCCAATTATATTTTGGTTGACAGAAAACCCAGGTCAAGCGTTCAAACTAGCCAAGTTGCCCTTAATAAACAAAACTTTTTCAAAAGTCAGTATTTAATTTAGGATAATTTTGATTTGTTTTGATAATTTATTTATTATTATTGATATTATTTTATTTGATCTATCAAATAAAAAAAAATTTGTATAATATTCTATTATTATGTGAGGCAGTATAGAACTTAAAACATAGTATAAATTTTATTATAATTTACTTTAATCATAAAAATTTTAAGACAAAAATTATTATGGTTTTAATTAAAATAATATCAGAGAGTGTAAAGAATATTTTAAAAAAATATTAATAATTTAAAAATAATTTAATTAATTAATTTTTATATAATAACAAATCTTAATCATCACCGAATTGAAGTGCAAATATATCTCTAAATTTACCTATTTCCACATAAAAGATTTCTCGAAGGCAAATATTTTATATGTTTTCTATTGCAAGGGAAGTGGAAACAAGGGTTTTGCTAGGGTTTTTGTTTCAATTGTCAATTGTATCTTTGCAGGTAGAGTTTTCCTAGAACCGAACACCTCCAAACCCGTCAGAAATGTCCTGCAAAAGCTGTCGTTCAAAATCTCTGACCCACGATCACGTATCTGACAACCTAATATGCGCATCCTGTAAAATTGTCCAATCAATCGACAATTTTGACCCCAAAACCTATGGTTGCGATGGCCTCAATGGAACTTACATCCACGTCGATTCTGCAGGTATCGGTTCCATCTTAAACTATAAAGATAAAAAAAGTCAACAAATCTAAAAAATTAACCGATGAATACACTTATAAATTAAATTTAACCGGGCAACGGCCTGTGGATGTCAAAAAAAATGATTGATAAAATCACTTAGGGTGAGTTTGGGTTAGGAGAGTGGTTTCCAAATTTAATCGGTGCGTGTGGTTATGTAGTTATGAGAATGGAGAATAAATCGTTACCTCTTGGTGAGATAGGGTCTGTTTTGAATTGTGATGTGTACGAATTAGGACAAATGGTTATGCGAATGATTGAGTTTTTAAATCTCTTGAATTTGATATTGTGATTATGTTTGAGAAAGATTTTAGTAACTTTGAAATTATCAAAATTGGTTGAATTGGAGAGGGATAAGTTGGAGCAGATGAGACAACAAGGAGTGTTTTTGTTAGATTGCATGGTGAAGTGGTTTTTGACAACTGGGAGGAGACTAATGCCATTAGTGGCAACTGTTTTGGTGTTTGTGGCAGAGTTGAATAGGGTTGGCTTGAAGATTGAGGATGTTGCCAAGGAGGTACATTGTGTGGTTGGAACATGTAAAAAGCGATACTCGGAGTTGTTGGAACCACTTGTGAAGGTGGCTCAAGCATTGCCATGGGGAAAGGATGTGAATGTAAAGAATATAGTAAAGAATGCACCTTTTGTGATGCGTTATATGGAGTTAAAGTCGAAGGAGAAGAAAAAAGAAGACAAGGAGGGGCTAGAGTCTGGTGAGGTTGATTTTGATGATGCTGTTAGGGAGTGTTTGAAAAAGATTTTGAATATGGGATTGACGAGGATAAGGTGAAAAGTGATGATCAGTATTTTAATATGGAGGATAAAAGTGGGTTTACTAGAAGTGGGGCTGGAAATACTGATAAGATTGAGCTTTCTCCTGAATGTTTGGGATTGATATATGTTAAGTTTTCTAATGAGGTTGATGGTAGGAAGTTATCAAGAGAGAATGAAGACGTAAATGGAAGAATGAGAAGGAGAGGGTTTGAGCATAGTGCATGTAAAGAATGGTGGAATGGAAAATTAGAAATGAGCCAAAAACTTATGCTTTAGAAAATTTTGGGGAAAGATATAGAACTGGATGTTATGCCTCTGTCATTTATTAATGGCTGCACGATAAAAGAGAAGCGGAGAGCGAAGATAAATACTGCGAAAGTAAGGATTAATAAGATTATGGGTCCATCCAAGGCTGATGCAGGTGATAATGACAATGTGGAATGTGTACCTGGCGGGAAAAAGAGAAAAGAGAAAACGAATTGGTGAAATTGTTTTGGAAGACTTTATCATAGAGACACTCCTCCGTCAAGTCAAAGTGGATGATATTGAGGCAGGACATTACAATGCCTTATTGGCCTTGCATGTGTTCAACTGTGAGAATATGTGAATGGTTAAACAATGAAAGCTTACAAAACGATCATATATACACACGTGTTTTGCAACTTGACTGAAGAGAACTTTTGGAGCAGATTTTTATAAGTTCTTTCAGCGACAAGAAAGTCCTCATTTGATGCTAATTCCCACAGCAACAGTCATTGCCTCTACAACATCGATTCAGGAGGAAGCAGAAGAAGAAGAAGGTGAGAATTGAGAGAATTTAGGTGTTTAGTGATTGGTAAAACCGATAAGAGAGCGGAGGAAGAGAAGTGGAAACGGATGGTAAGAGTTGGAAATGCAGAGTTGAGAATGTTTACGGAGATTCAGATTCATTTGGAGAGGAACAAGCATACCAAAGTCTCCAGCTCTATTGGTGAGAAAAATCATTGATTAGTGAGGATCATTTGTTGCAGTTAATTATTAGTTAGACTGTTAATTTTTTTTACGTATAAGAATTGATGGACCAGCCATTTTTAATTAGTAGTTATTGTACAGTTTAATTTGAGCATTGTGATTAATCTATTGCCTTGGTGTATTTGGGGCATTTTATGGGCTACAGAATGTCAAATTAGTGGCCCATTTTAAGGAAGGTAATATCCCTGATTCACCTTATTTCTAACCAAGTTCAGAGTACACTTTACTTTTTTAAACATTACAAGCTGGATTTTAATAAAAAGTCAAGAAAAACCTAATATAATTCAAAAAAATTTTTTTGAAACCTACAATCTGAATATTTCACAAACCACCCCAATAAGCAACAATTTTTGTAATCTAATACTTTGATAATTTGAATTAAATAATTCATCCCAAAGAAACCTTATTATCTGACCGGGGCTTGCATAATTTGTTTTTTGTGCTTATCCGAAGCATTAGTTCACTCAAATCTTACATGGATCTTATAATTTGTTAATTCCTTTGTTAATTGAAGAGTGCAGTGTAAGACATGCATTCGGGGCTAATATGTGGGATATATTTAATTAATTGACATCAGGGAAGGAAATAGTTTTTTTGAAACTTTCGGGAGCGTAAAATTATCATGAAACCCTAGGGGAGGTTTATTTGTGATTTTAAAATAACAATATTGATGGCTGCAAAATTTATAAAAAGTAAAATTATAAATCGCGGTTTCATTTCGTTAAGTGGGTTGATTCATTAGATTGACCCCGACCAAAGCCTCTGCAGCATCGTCACCAAATTCCTTATAAAAATATTTCGATTCTTTTCTCGAACCCGATCAGACGCTTGGTTTATTTTGAGACTTTTTGTTGCGTCTCTTGTTCTTCGTTTGCTGACACTGTCTTTTCCTGCTTAGTTATAAAACTAACCCAACTGAGGATGGGGTGCTGTGTGAGCAAAAACTCTGTGTTGAAAGCCAATCAGGTTTCTCGGTGGCGGTCAACGGGCATTGTTGCTCTACGCGACGCCAAATTGAAGGCAACGAACTACATTAATTGTTGTTTTTTGTTCAATTTTTTGTGTATATGTTACATTTATGTAATTTTCTAAAATCTTTGTATGTTTATGATCAATCTGATTGTCGAATGAAAAATTTCATAAACTCATGACTTGTTTCGGTTTGATGTGGCGACCATGTAGAACATTAGCGTTAGAAATGAGTGAGAATTATGTTTATATAATTTGACGAGAGTAAAGTACCTTTTTAGAAACTATTATTGATATCGTTGATCAGTGAGTTTTTGGATTTCATATGAATTCCTTTGCAACAAGGGGCTAGAATATTTTGTCTTTCATGGGATTGGGGTTTGATTATTTTCATGGGAAAGGAAAGTGGATCATTTATTTGTGCATGCATTTAAGTTCTGCGATTAGAGTCCAGGCTACTTTTCTTTGGTTTTTAAGGTTCATAATTTGCCTAGGAAGTTGGGTGAACTAAGTCATTTGCCTAGAAATGGGGTAATTTGTTTATCTTTTATAGCATTTAACTCTTCTTTGGGGGTTTGAATTAAGAGTTAAATGGGTGGATGAATGGGGCTCTTCAGATTTAGATCTTACATGAACGAAGCAAAAAAAAAAAAAAGAGGAACGATTAATGGCATCAATAACAACTCCTGCATCTTGCATATATCTTTGTCTTTTTTGATTTTGTTCTTACTCTACTCTTTTTGCTTGAGTAGACATTTCCTAATGAAGTTCTTGATCTTGAGAAATTTGTGCGCACTCTTGACTTGACGCACAACAAATTAGGTAATGTTTACTATTATTCTAATTTTGTTTTCAATCAAGTGTGAAAGCAATACTGTGAATATTTTTCTGCATGTACATATAATGAAGCCTTAGAGCATTTACAGTGAAGTTGATTCGTTCTTCCCTCTTCTCTGCAGTTGACATTCCTATGGATATTAGCAAATTAATCAACATGCAACGCTTGGTAAGACCTGAATTTCACAGTTGTTTACATTCATTATAGCTATATTTGGAGGCATGATTTAATATAACTTATATGAAAGCTCTTTAATGATATTTCAGAATTTGCAAACCTTTGATTTTATTCTGATTTGCTTATTTGTTTTTGGAGTAGACAATAGAACTACTTCTTTTCACCAAGTTAAGATTTTCAAAGTATGCATATTGCTTATTTTGACTTCAAATTGACAAAATATTTGCATATACTTTTGTTACAGATGTATATTAGCTGTAGATTTACTTTCTTTATGTTCATAGTAAGATTGTAGGCTAACAAATAGAGCAAGATTGTAGGATGACAAATTTCTAGTTACTTTGGTTAGTTTTCCTATTACTGTATATATCATTGGTTCATTGTGTGAACAAAACTAAGAGAAAAAAGTGTATTTTTTCTTCTTTACTGCTCTACTTTGTTTCATGGTATTAGAGCCTTCTGCTCATATTTTTTTTTTCCTTTTTTGAGTTTTCTTTTTTTGGAAAGGGTTCTATTCTTGGTGGGTCACCTTTAACAGTGACCATTTTGTCTCACCGCCACCACAGGAGTCAGAGTTGCTTTTTTGGCGGGATGGGACATCTCTGACGATTGGGTGTACGGTGTGTGGGCCACATGTGCCACTTTTCTCGATGAACAGTTTCAGACGCGCTTCCTTGTGGAGGCTCGTGGCACAACAGTTGATGACACGATTTTTTTTCTTTGACCTCGCCTTTCCATTTGTAGCCTGTTTTGGGTGGTATTTTGGTCATTTGGGTTTGTTTGAGATAACTCTTCTTCAATAGGTTTTGTTTTCAGTAACCAGACTGAACTTTTGTCTTTCTTCTTAGTACTATTCATGTCAAAAAAGAAGGTAAATCACTAACAGCTTATTTTATGGACTTTGAGAAGGCATATGAGGAGATGAATGTACTTTTGTCATTCAGCACTGACATCAAAATACAACAAACTCAAAGGGAATAGATGACAATAATGAGTTTTTTGGCTGGTCTTCCTTCTAAATTTGAAACTACCAAATCTCAAATTCTTTCTAGTACAAAGATCACTTGCCTCTAAGAAGTTTTCAACAGGGTGTTACGAACGGAGAATGCTCCTTCTAATCAGCAGACTAGTATTCTTGTTGCCAAAGGAAGAGGGGGGGGGGGGGTAATGATGTTAGGAAGAACGGTAATAATAAGGATGCAAACAAAGACAGTCGAAATAATGACTCCAACAATATTGTCTGCTACTATGGCAAGGAGTCTAGTCCTACTAAGCGGTACTATAAGAAATTGTAGAATCGTAATCAAAGGATTCAGGTTGCTAATGTTGCTACTGCTGCTCCTAGCTCATCTTCTGAGAAAACTATCACAATCTCAGTTGATGAATATACTAAGTTCTCTCAATATCAAGATTCATTAAAAGAGTCTAATCCAGTCACCGCTTTTATAGAATCAGGTAAAACATGTCTTATCTCCTCTTCAAACAAATGAGTCATTGATTCTGGTGCCACAAATCACATGATAGGTAATCCTAATACCTTCACTAGTTTTCATTGCATAAAACACCTTCTCTTGTAACTATAGCTGATGGGTCAACCTATAACATTGTAGGGTCTAGAACTGTTAAACCAATTTTCTCTATTACTTTGTTGTCTGCATTAAGTCTACCCAATCTTGCCTTTAATTTGATTTCTGTTAGTAAGTTTTCTAAAGACCTCAATTGTTGCATCTTATTTTTCCTGATCATTGTCTGTTTCGAGATCTTTTGACAAAGCAGATTATTGGTAAAGGACATGTATTTAATGGTCTCTACATACTTGATGCATAGATGCCTCGATCAGTTGTCTGTTCTAGTGTCATCTCTCTTTTTGAAACACATTGTCGGTTGGGAGATCCTTCTTTGCCTATTTTGAAGAAGTTATGCCCTCAGTTTCTTATGTATCTTCGTTGGAGTATGAATCTTGTCATTTTGCAAAAGTCTATTATAGTTCATTATGTCCTAGAAATAATAAACGAGTTGAGTTTGCTTTTGAATTGGTTCATTTAGATGTTTGGGGTCCCTGTCCTGTTGTGTCTAAAACTGGTTTTAGATATTTCGTTACTTTTGTGAATAATTTTTTTCAAATGACTTGGATCTATTTTATGAAGAATTGTACTAAAGTGTTTTACCATTTTTCTACTTTTTGTGCTAAAATTTGAACCTAATTTAATGTTTTTGTGCACACATTAAATGATAATGTTAAAGAATACATGTTAGAATCATTTCAGGCATACATGACTCAACATAGTATTGTTCACCAGTCTTCCTGTGTTGATACCTCCTCTCAAAATGGAGTTGCTAAGCGGAAGAACAGACATTCACTTGAGACTGCTCTTGCTTTGTTGTTCCAAATGAAAGTCTCTAAGGAGTTCTAGGTTGATGTAGTCTCCACGGCTTGTTTTCTGATTAATCGCATGCCATCTATAGTATTGGATGGTGATATTCTCTATAATATCTTTTTTCAAACAAGTCATTGTTTCCAGTGGAGCCACAAGTATTTGGTAGTATCTATTATGTCTAGGATGTACGACGCTATGTTACCAAGTTGGATCCAAAAGCCTTAAAGTGTGTCTTTTTGGGATATTCTCGTTTTCAAAAAGGTTATCGGTACTATTATCCATATCTTAACAAATACCCGATATCGACAGATGTGGTTTTTTTGGAGAAAACACCATTCTTCTCTTCACCATCTACTCTCACCAGTCAGGGGGAGAAAGATCAATGGCTTATCTATAAATTTACACTTCCAAGTGCTTCTGTTAAGCAACCAAATAATGGTGTTTCTCCAAGTTTCTCTATTGAGCAACTGGATAATGGTGTTTATCTTGTTGAGCAGTCGGATGATATTCCTCTAGTTTCAACTCCAAATAAACCGTCAATAGTTCAAGTCTATTCCAAGAGAAAGAAGACCACTGATACATGTCCTGCATCGACTTCTTCGTCATCTGATCCTCCACCAAATGCTCTTGATTTAACTATTAGTCTACGCAAAGGTAAACGTCAGTGCACCGTTCCTAAATATCCCATTGCTAATTTTATTTTATATGATTGTTTATCTCCTTTGTCTAGTTCCTCAATTGTCTCTTTAGACTTTATTTCCATACTTAAGACAGTTAAAGAGGCTTTATCTCATCCTGATTGGCATGTTGCAATGCTTGAGGAGATAACTGCTTTGGATGAAAATCATATAGAGTTACCTAAAGGTAAAAAGGTTGTGGGGTGCAAATGGGTTTTTGCAGTCAAAGTTAATTCAGATAGATCTGTGGCTAGACTCAAAGCCAGACTAGTAGCTAAAGGATATGCACAAACTTATGGGGTGGATTATTTTGATACTTTCTCTCTTATGGCTAAACTAATTTCTGTTCGTCTATTTATTTCACTAGCTATTTCTCGGAATTGGCCTTTACACCAATTAGATATTAAGAATGCATTTCTTTATGGTGATCTCCAGGAAGAAGTATAGATGGAGCAACCACTTGGGTTTGTTGCTCAAGGGGAGTATGGGAAGATATGTCATTTGAAGAAATCTCTGTATGGTTTGAAGCAAAGTCCCCATGCTTGGTTTGGCAAGTTTAGCGAGATAGTTCAGGAGTTTGGGCTGACAAAGAGCAAGTGTGATCACTCAGTTTTCTATAGACAATCAATAGCTGACATCATTCTTCTTGTTGTATATATTGATGATATTGTTATTACAGGAGATAATGGTGTAGGAATTTCCTCTCTCAAGTCATTCTTACATACCAAGTTTCATACAAAAGACTTTGGCCAGCTGAAATACTTCTTGGGAGTAGAAGTAACAAGAAGTAAGAAGAGGATTTTTCTGTCTCAGCGAAAGTATGTCCTTGACCTGAACTGGAAAGATGAGAGCTAAGTCATGTAGTACTCAAATGGATCCTAATGTGCATCTTATAAAAAATGATTGTGATCCATTTGATGATCTAGAGAGATATGGGAGATTAGTTGGAAAATTAAACTCTCTCACTGTAACTCGTCCAGATATTGTCTATGTAGTTAGTATTATTGGCCAATTTATGAATGCTCTTATAGTCAAACATTAGGCAGTTTTGAAACAGATCTTGTGTTACTTGAAAGGAGCTTCTAGACTTGGCATATTATATAGCAATCACGGGCACACTCGCATTGAGTGCTTTGCATATACGGATTAGGCTGGATCCAAAAGTGACAGAAGGTAAGAAGCAAAATGTTGTATCCAAATCTAGTGCAGAATCTGAGTACAGTGCAATGGCACAGTCCATATGTGAAATCTTGTGGATACATCATTTGTTAACTAGAGGTTGGTTTGAAGCCTTTGTCACCAACAAAACTTTGAGGTGATAATCAAGCTGCTTTCCATATTGCCTCAAATCCAGTATCATGAACATACCAAACATATTGAGATTGACTGTCACTTTATCCGTGAAAAAATTCAAGACAATTTAATTTCCATTGAATATTTAAAAACAGGAGAGCAACTAAGTGATATATTCACGAAAACACTAAATAAGACTCGAGATAAACATCTTTGTAACAAGTTGGGTATGATTAATATCTATGCTTTAGCTTGAGGGAGAGTGCTACAGATGTACATCAGCTGTAGATTGACTTTCCTTATGTTCATAGCAAGATTATAGGCTAACAAATAGAACAAGATTGCAGGCTAACAAATATCTAGTTACTATAGTTAGTTTTCCTATTACTGCATATATATCATTGGTTCATTGTGAATAAAAAACTAAGAGAAAAAAGTGTACTTTTTCTTCTTTTCTGCTCTACTTTGTTTCAACTTTCAAAGCTTAATATCATGTGATGCATGCTTTTCCCAGTTGAACCATTGCTTTTTGTGTTTCTACCAAATAAATAAAAGCTTAATCTTTGAATATCCTCTGACTATGATATGATTATATGCATGTACTTTTTAGAATATATGGTGAATATTTTGGTGCACTGGTTGCATGGTAGGCTTCTTGGCAAAACTTGAGTATTTACTAAAGAATCTTTTCCTTTTTTAGGCCTTAGCTGATAATCTTATTGAGCGACTACCAGTGAATTTGGGGAAACTTCAATCCCTAAAAGTTGTGACGCTTGATGGGAATCGAATATCTTCCTTGCCTGATGAATGTAATATTTTTCTCTAAATGAGTAAGAATCATATATTCGGTTTAGCTTCATTGCTTTCACTGTTTGTTGAATCACCTTCATCCCTATATTTACAAGCTTCATTGGTCAATTTTTTTCTTCTTCTTTTGGTATGGATTATGGAGTAACTTTCTGTTGCGTAAGATGGTGTGGTTGTGTTAACTGTATATGAATTTCTTTTGTCTAGTGGGCCAGCTTGTCAGGCTTGAGCAGTTATCCATCTTAGGAAACATGTTAACCAGCTTGCCTGAGACTATTGGGAGCTTGCGCAATGTAAGTTACAACATTCGGTGAAAAAGAATTTCATGCAGTTGTTTTATCGCTTTTATGTATTTGCATGTTGTCAGAGTGAAGTTGTTGAACTTTGAACTTGAACTTTAGGTGATTGTGGATCTTTAGCAATGTACATTATGGAATTTGAAAATTGCTGAAGGATATTTTTTAAAATAACCAGCAAAAGTTGTTTAAACTTTACAACAATGGTAATGTTTCCTCAAGAGAGAGCTCACCTCAGTGACCATATACGGTGCCCCTGAGAAAATCAAGGATTCGCATACAACATTGAAATTAAATTTCGGTTACTGAGTGTGGGAATCTAATAAGTATGAAGTAAACCCTTAAAATGCCAGCTTGGGAGCATTCTTTAAAGTCTGTCTATTGTCTATTTCATTCTTGCAATATTTCTTATGTGATTAATGAGTTGATGATAAGAGCTGTTGTATGGGTTCTAAACTAGTAGTTATTCTTTTCCTAGTTGAGTGTTGTAATTTGTTGTCGTTAATGGTTTAAACAGTGGTCAGAGTTATGCCTATTGATTAGGAACTAACTGAAATGTTTTCTTCAGTGTGCTGCTACATCTTTGTTTGTACTTTTGGCTTATGAAATGATACATTTAGCACATGTCTCTAAGTTCTGGATCTAATTCTCAATGTCTGATTTTGCAGTTGTTTCTTTTAAATGTGTCTTCTAATAAGTTAAAGTCTCTTCCTGAATCAATTGGGAGTTGCTTCTCTTTGGAAGAACTACAAGCAAACGGTCTGTCTGAATCACTTTTCTTATTCCTTTGATTGCTGCCCACTGTGCTATTTTCTAACTGTCACATAATTAAGCATCAGAGATAGTATGCGGTTTAGATTATCAGAAAGATATCCAATGGTTAGTCCAGTATTTGACATAGTCATTTTACATTGGCCTTTTATGTTCCTTTTTTTTGCTGTAAAATACTATTAGAAAGATATGCAATGTTTAACTCACTGTTTGATGTAGATTTTACGTAGGTCTTTTACATTCCTCTTTTCTAGACTGTACTCTGTTATTTTACTTTTTCCTTTACATGGAAATTTTTGTATCTGCTTAGTTTCCACAATTAGAGGTGCCAACTACTTTGCTTAATAAATGCTCAATGTTAAAATTTAGTAAGCCTTAAGATGAGTTTGTCACTCAGTCAATGATTTTTCCCAGATTATTCTACACCATCAAATCTTTTCATTACACTATAAATGATCTGTTTTTTCCCTCCTAATTACCTGTTGGCTAAGTATTTCTGCTAAAGAAGTGAAGAATTGTGATAAGCTTTTAGACAGTTGGTCCTTCCCAATAATTTTTTCTGATTCAATATTTTAAAGTTTTTGCTTCTGAATATTTGTATCTGTTGTTGCATATGATTCTTTGTTCTTCTTGATTTTCCTTATTTATTTCTCAAATATGTTTGTGCTAATGCCATGGTGGCCGTACGATAATTTTATTAATGTTTCACTAAGCTGCATGATTTTCTTTAAGTTGCAGATAATCTTATTGAGGATCTTCCTGCATCGGTTTGCAATCTCGTTCACTTAAAGTCACTTTCCTTGAACAATAATAACATTGGCCAGGTAGTTACCATGCAGTTTTGATCTTATGGCTTTTTGATGCACACATTTAAGACAGTAGATCCATTATCTAATCATTCTTATGCGTACAATTAAGACAGTGGATCTATTATCTAATCATTCTTGATCTGTTGAATTGTAATCCTTAGCTTAACTGAATTGTAGTAATCAGTCTCCAGGAACACCTTAATTTTTTTTTAGTTAAGTCACTGATTTGTACTTGCGTGATAATTTAAGCATCAACATTAAAAATGCCCATGTAAGAAGAACAATTATTATCATTTCCCACTGTGGGAAGCTCTGACTGCTGACATTTGCCACTTGTACGAATGTTTTAAGGCTTTTAGATCTCTTATTCCGATTCATGTATGGCATGTTATATTAATGCTCTCTTGGTTTACAGATACCTAATAGTCTGTTGAAGGATTGCAAAGCATTGCAGAATTTGTCCCTGCACAGTAATCCAATTTCAATGGATCAATTTCAGCAGGTAGGTCATATGTCCCTAATGCATTGCAAGTTTTGGGCAAAATCACAATGACTCTTGTATGTGAACACTGAACTTTGTAACATATGAAATTTAGATGGAAGGATTCCAAGAGTTTGAGGCAAGGAGAAAGAAGAAGTTCGACAAGCAAATCGATTCCAATGTAATGATCAGCTCCAAAGGCCTTGACGAGGGGGTTGATCTATAATGTCGACACAGATGTAAATGTAAATTATGATTAATCCTTTTACAGCTTGGGAGCGATAGCATTGGTAACACATTGGAAGCATTGTAAATGATAGGTCTCTGGGTTTCCCTGCAAATATCTCAGTACAAAGTTGCATCAACAGTAATAAGATTTTTTGCACAGAACTTTCAGTTTTTAAATAACTCTATAGACAATTTCATATTTCAAATTTGTTATTAAATAGTTATTTAATTTTGTATGTTGAAATGTAGAAGGTTATAACATGAACAATGATGATTTTTCGACAATCTCATTTATATGTTCTTCTAATCTTCATATATTTAATTTTCAAATTGTAATTTCATTACAGAAATTGAAAAAAATCAGTACACTATTAAAATCACGTGTGCGAAATTTGGAAAATTGGTATAAAAAATTGGAAAATTTGGAGCCAAAATTGATCAAAAAGCCACTTTTCCTCCCTGATATGCCACGTGTCGCTCACCCTCACGTAATCCAATCATAATCACCAACACCAAATACCCATGCACATGCCAATACCCTTCTCTCATATTCTCCTTCGCCACCTCCTCTTATCTTATGTTTCCTCGTCATTTCCGAGGACACTCTCCGTAATTATATTCAAATCCTGTCTATTCTAGTCATTTTACCCCTCTGTCACACGATTTCGTTCTCACAAAACCTAACCCTCTGTCACCGAATTGAAGCACAAATATTTCTCTGAATTAACCTATCTCCGCTTGAAAATTTTCTCAAAGGCAACTGTTTTATGTATTTTCTACTGCTAGGGAAGCTGAAACAAGGGTTTTGCTAGGGTTTTTGTTTCAACTGTCAATTGTATCCTTGCAAGTAGAGTTTTCCAAGAACCGAACACCTCCAAACCCGTCAGAAATGTCTTGCAAAAGCTGCTGTTCAAAATCTCTAGCCCACGATCACGTATCCGGCAACCTGATATGCGCATCTTGCGGTACGGTCCAATCATTCGACAATTTTGACCCCCAAACCTACGGTCGCGATGGCCCCGTCGGAACTTACATCCACGTTGGATCTGCAGGTACCGGTTCCGTCTTAAACTATAAAGACAAAAAAGTATACGAATCTAAAAAATTAATCGATGAATACACTTATAAATTAAATTTGACTGGGCAACGGTCTGTGGATGTCAAAAACATGATTGATAAAATCACTCAGGGTGAGTTTGGGTTAGGAGAGTGGTTTCCAATTTTAATCGGTGCGTGTGGTTATGTTGTTATGAGAATGGAGAATAAATCGTTACCTCTTAGTGAGATTGCGTCTGTTTTGAATTGTGATGTGTATGAATTAGGAAGAATGATTATGCGAGTGATTGAGTTTTTAAATTTGAAGTTGCCTGAATTTGATATTGTGATTATGTTTGAGAAAGTTTTTAATAACTCGAAAATTTCAAAATTGGTTGAATTGGAGAGGGATAAGTTGGAGCAGATGAGACAGCAAGGAGTTTTTTTGTTGAATTGCATGGTGAAGTGGTTTTTGACAACTGGGAGGAGACCAATGCCATTAGTGGCAGCTGTTTTGGTGTTTGTGGCAGAGTTGAATGGGGTTGGCTTGAAGATTGAGGATGTTGCCAAGGAGGTACATTGTGTGGTTGGAACATGTAGAAAGCGATACTCGGAGTTGTTGGAAGCACTTGTGAAGGTGGCTCAAGCATTGCCATGGGGAAAGGATGTGAATGTAAAGAATCTAGTAAAGAATGCACCTTTTGTGATGCGTTATATGGAGTTAAAGTCCAGGGAGAAGAAAAAAGAAGACAAGGAGGGGCTAGAGTCTGGTGAGGTTGACTTTGATGATGTTGTTAGGGAGTGTTTGGAAAAAGATTTTGAATATGGGATTGATGAGGATAAGGTGAAAAGTGATGCTCAGTATTTTGATATGGATGAGAGAAGTGGGTTTACTAGAAGTGGGGCTGGAAATACTGATAAGATTGAGCTTTCTCCTGAATGCTTGGGATTGATATATGCTAAGTTTTCTAATGAGGTTGATGGTAGGAAGTTATCAAGAGAGAATGAAGACATAAATGGAAGAATGAGAAGGAGAGGTTTTGAGCGTAGTGCATGTAGAGAGTGGTGGAACGGAAAATCAGAAATGAGCCAGAAACTTATGCTTAAGAAAATTTTGGAGAAAGATGTGGGATTGGATGTTATGCCTCCGTCATTTATTAATGGCTGCATGGCAAAAGAGAAGCGGAGAGCAAAGATAAATTCTGCGAGAGTAAGGATTAATAAGATTATGGATCCATCCAAGGCTGATCCAGGTGATAATGACAATGTGGAATGTGTACTTGGTGGGAAGAGGAGAAAGAGAAAACGAATTGGTGAAATTGATTGGGAAGACTTTATCATAGAGACACTCCTTCTCCATCAGGTGAAAGAGGATGATATTGAGACAGGACATTATAATGCCCTATTGGCCTTGCATGTGTTCAACTGTGAGAATATGTAAATGGTTAAACGATGAAAGCATACAAAACGATCATATATACATTCATGTGTTTTGCAACTTGACTGAAGAGAACTTTTGGAGCAGATTTTTGTTAAGTTCTTTCAGTGACAAGAAAGTCTTAATTTGATGTTGATTCCCACAGCAACAGTCATTGTCTCTACAGCATGGATTCAGGAGGCAGAAGAAGAAGAAGGTGAGAATAGAGAGAATTTAGGTGTTTAGTGATTGATAAAGCCGATAAGAGAGCGGAGGAAGAGAAGTGGAAACAGATGGTAGAGTTGGAAATGCAGAGTTGAGGATGTTTACAGATTCAGATTCAGTTGGAGAGGAACAAGCATACCAAAGTCTCCAGTTCTATTTGTGAGAGTTATCATTGATTAGTGAGGATCATTTGTTGCAATTAATTATTAGTTAGACTGTTAATATCTTCTATGTATATAAGAATTGATGGACCAGCCATTGTTAATTAGTAGTTATTGTACAATTTAATTTGAGCATTGTGATTATTCTATTGCCTTGGTGTATTTGCGGCATTGTATGGGCTATAGAATGTCAAATTATTGGCCCATTTTAAGAAAGGTAAAATCCCTGATTCCCCTAATTTCTAAACAAGTTCAAAGCACATTTTGCTTTTTTAAACATTACAAACTGGATTTTAATAAGAAGTCAAGAAAAACATAATATAATTCAAAAAGCTTTCTTTGAACCCTACAATCTGAATATATTTCACAAACCACCCCAAATAAGCAACAATTTCATCTAATCTAATGCTTTAATAATTTGAATTATATAATGCATCCCAAACAAACCTGATTGGCTGACTGGGGCTTGTATAAATTATTTTTTGTGCTTATCCAAGGCATTATTTCACTCAAATCTTATATGGATCTTATAATTCGTTAATTGAAGAGTGCATTGTAAGACATGCATTCAGGGCTAAATATGTAGGATTTATTTAGTTAATTGATACGAGGGGCGGAAATAGTTATTTTTGAAACGTTAGGGAGCGTAGAAACTTATGCAATCCCAGGGGAGGTTTATTTGTAATTTTCCGTAGAAAATTTTAAAATAACAATATTGATGGTTACAAAATTTATAAAAAATAAAATTATAGATCGCGGTTTCATTTCGTTAAAAGGTGGATTCATCAGATTGACCCCGACCAGAGCCTCTGCAGCATCGTCGCCATATTCCTTATAAAAATATTCCGATTCTTTTATCGAACTCGATCAGACGCTTGGTTTACTTTGAGACTTTCTGCTGCGTCTCTTGTTCTCTGTTTGCTGACACCGGCTTGGCCAGCTTAGTTATAAAACTAACCCAACTGAGGATGGGGCGTTGTGTGAGCAAAAACGCTGTGTTGAAAGCCAATCAGGTTTCTCGGTGGCGGTCAACGGGCATTGTTGCTTTACGCGACGCCAAATTGAAGGAAAGGAACTACATTAATTGTTGTTTTTTGGTCATTTTTTTGTGTATATGTTACATTTATTTAATTTTCTAAAATTTTTGTATGTTTATGATCAATCTGATTGTCGAATGAAATTTTTCTTAAACTCATGACATGTTTTGGTTTGATGTGGCGACCATGTAGAGTTTTAGCATTAGAAATGCGTGAGAATTAAGTTTATAGAATTTGACGAGATTAAAATACCTGTTTAGAAACTATTATTGATATCGTTGATCAGTGAGTTTTTGGGTTTCATATGAATTCCTTTGCAACAAGGGGCTAGAATTTTTTTCTTTCATGGGATTGGGGTTTGATTAATTTCATGGGAAAGGACAGTGGATCATTTATTTGTGCATGCATTTAAGTTCTGCGATTAGAGTCCAGGCTACTTTTCTTTGGTTTTTAAGGTTCATAATTTGCCTAGGAAGTTGGGTGAACTAAGTCATTTGCCTAGAAATGGGGTAATTTGTTTATCTGTTACAGCATTTAACTCTTTCTTTGGGGGTTTGAATTAGGAGGTAAATGAGTGGATGAATGGGGCTCTTTAGATTTAAATCTTATATGAACAGAGCAAAAAAAAAAAGGAAAGATTAATGGCATCAATAACAACTCTTCAGCATCTTGCATATATCTTTGTCTTTTTTGGTTTTGTTCTTACTCTACTCGTTTTGCTTGACTAGGCATTTCCTGATGAAGTTCTTGATCTTGAGAAATTTGTGCGCACTCTTGACACACAACAAATTAGGTAATGTTTACTATTATTCTAAAATTGTTTTCAATCAAGTGTGAAAGCAATAGTGTGAATATTTTTCTGCATGTATATATAATGAAGCCTTAGAGCATTTACAGTGAAGTTAATTCGTTCTTCCCTCTTCTCTGCAGTTGACATTCCTATGGATATCAGCAGATTAATCAACACGCAACGTCTGGTAAGACCTGGATTTCACAGTAGTTTACATTCATTATAGCTAATATTTGGAGGCATGATTTAACAGAACTTATATGAAAGCTCTTTAATGATATTCCAGAATTTTCAAATCTTCAATTTTATTTTGATTTATTTATTTGTTTTTTGAGTAGACATTAGAACTACTTCTTTTCACCAAGTTAAGATTTTCAAAGTATACATATTGCTTATTTAGGCTTCAGATTGACAAAATATTTGCATATACTTTCAAATTTTGATATCTGATAGGAGCTTAATTACTAAAGTATATCACGGTAGCCCCAAGAAATTGGAAAAGGAGAACAGCCCAATAACAATCCAAGCCCAAGAAGAAGCTTCGGGAAGAACAGACCCAGCTCATGAAATTGGAGGGTGGTCCGTAGCCTTCAAGAGGGGACATCAGAGGAAGGACAAGTGGCAGCCAAGGGCAGGAGGGAAGAAAATTTCTGTTAGGATCTGCAGCATAAAAAGAGAGAAAAGGGAGAGAGTATAGAGGAGTTTTTTATCGCTTTTTGTTATTTGGAATATGTTTTGTTGTAAGGGTTTCGGCATGGTTTTAGCAAACCCACTGTTGGTTGTTATTTTATTTGATTTCGGTGGTGTTCTTGAGGAGAAGAAATTGCACAATCTGAACTATATATTGGTTATTGCTGGATTTAATACAAATGCATATGGTTAATACAATGAGTGATATTTTTTTTTCTTCCTCTCCTACACTTTTAAGGTCTGCTATACTTTTACATTTGCAATCCTATTTCTGCTAGTGATTATTGCTGTTGTGGTGGTTGATTTGAACTTGGCAGAACTGTGCTTCACTATTTCTGCATTTTTCTGCTTTCTTCTCTTTCTTCGTTGGTGAGGGAAGGCGCCTAGAAACAAGGGAAATTCTGTTATTTTTTTTTAAAGAATTACTGTAGCAGCTCTGTGCAGAAGATCATTTGGCCAAGTCCAAAGACTGCAACATTCAGCAGCCAGAAGCATGGTCCGTATCAATTTCATGTGATGCATGCTTTTCCCAGTTGAACCATTGCTTTTTGTGTTTCTACCAGATAAATAAAAGCTTAATCTTTGATTATCCTCTAACTATGATATGATTATATGCACGTACTTAATCTTTGAATATCACTTATTAGAATATGCACGTACTTAATAAAGCAAAACTTCTCCGAAAGTCATCTTTTTAACTCTAACTGAGTATTTGATTTAGGATAATTTTGATTTGTTTTGATAATTACATTTTATTATTGATATTATTTTGTTTGATTTATCAAATAATAAAAAAATTTAATAATCTTCTATTATTATAATGAGGTAGTTTAGAACTTGAGAAATAGTATAAATTTTGTTATAATTTACTTTAATCATAAAAATTTTAAGACAAAAATTGTTATGGTTTTAATTAAAATAATATCAAAAAGTGTAAAGAATATTTAAAAAATATATATTAATAATATAATCGTCTCTGTCATTAATCGTGATCAGAAACGGCTATTAGAGTCAAGTTAGCCATTTTTTATCGTTTCCAATTACATTTGATGGCAAAAGCAGTCAAACCAAAAATAGTAGAGACTGATTTGGTATTTTTAATCCCTTATATCTTTGATAGGTCGTCACCACTATCGACGATACTACCGTAATGGTGACTGTTTTTTATTTTTTATATGTTTTTTAAAATGTATAAATATATTTATAATTTATTTTAATATTTTTATAAAATTTATTTTATTATTTTAAATTTTTTGCATCAAATAAACAAAAAATACTATTTTAATCATTAATTTTTAACTATTGATCATTAAATTAAATTATTAATCTTAATTAATAGAAAAGTGTTTGAATTTTAAAAGTAGAGAGTACCATCTTACTTTTCAATAAATATGAGGTGGGAACATGGCCATTGGCCAAAAATAAAAACAAATATAAGATCTGCTGGTCTTTAGCTTAATGATGATGATGATGAGGCGTGTTCGAAAGACGGGTGAGATTTCCTTATCTATAGGCTAAATTACATATTGCCACCCAAGGTTTGCATAATAACCCCTACCTTCAAAAATTTAAAAAGCCAAATATCCACCTATTAGAGAGATATTTTTATCTTTTTAAATTAAAATTAAAAATAAATTTTATAAAAATATTAAAATATAAATTTAAAATAAATTAATATTAAAAATTTAATAAATTAATAAAAAATTTAAAAATAAAAAAGTTTAAAAAACAACTGTCGTCACCCGATAACGTTGTCGACAATGGTAGCCACTTTTAATCTCACCAGGTGATCGAAAACGGTTACCTAATTTTATTGACGGTTGAATCTGACCACTATGATGGCAGAAGCGACTAGATATGATCGTCTCTGTCATCTAAAATAATTGGAAACGGTCAGAATAAAACATTTTGACTGTTTTTGGCCTTTTATAATGGTAGAGACGACCTAATTTGACCATCTCCTCCAGATCTTTGACAGCCAGATCTGACCACCTCTACCATCGTGGTCACCAGACCCGACTTTCAATAGAACCAAATGACCGTTTTTTATCACTTACTAAAATTAAAAACGATCACTACCGCCGACAACACCGTTGACAGCAGTAGCTCTTTTTTTTTATATTTTTTTGTATTTTTAAATATTTTTTAATTTAATTTAATTTTTAATATTATTTATATTAATTTTAATTTTAATATTAATATTATAAGTGTATTTTGGTTTTTTCTACCGTAAAAAGAGGTAAATTAAATTTTAAAAGTTTTATAAGTGGGAACTTGTCATTAAGTCAAACCTTGGGTGGCAATAGGACATAAGTGTATCAGTACAAGAAGAGAGGAAGATAGGACATAAGTGAACACCCCCAAGTTTGAACAAAAGCTTCAAAGTTGTGAATAACCAATGTTTTATATAAAAGGTGATATATGGGTGTACATGATTCATGTATAATCGTACGCCTCTTATTTAATTTTTTAAATCATGTGAAATGGCACAATTGCATAAGGTTTTATGGATAATTATCGACCTGAGTTGATTTACAACAGTATATGGACCATATATGGCAGTGACAAGGTTAAATCATCCATTTTCGTCTTTATCCAAAATCCATCTACAATGCATGAACTATACACGATGTTGCACTCTTGTGAGTTTTGAATTGATATAAATAAATGTTAAAATATCTAATTGGTCTAAGCATGTATTGATCATGACAATATATGACCAAAATGGTTGTTTTTGCAAGTTTTACCTCGCACACTGTAGGACCCGCCACCACGAATACCCCTACTGCTGAATAATACTGGGAAGCTTTTATTAATAATCTGAAAATTCGGGTACCCTCGACGGGAATCCTACGAAGATACAATTCTGATACTATACAACTGAATATAAAACGCGGAAGCTGGAATACATATATCTATATAACTGAAATACATAACGAGCCCAAACTGGCTATTATACAAGTTTACAACTGTTTCTGTACAACTCGGATACATCTGGTACATCTGATAACTTACAAAATTACATTTGAAAGCGGAAACATGTACAACATGACCACACAGGTCCAAAACATATATATACATACAGAGATCGTGGTGTGGGCCCTCTCCCGCAAGCCTCAAACCACCGCTCCTCGGAGACAACACGAACCACTTGAAAAGGATGGAAGAATGAGGGGGATGAGTGATAAAGATCACCCAGTAAGTGCTCCTTACTTCCCTCAAAACCCAAGCAAGCACAAACAATCACAATAATCAAACATACCTGGGCCTTGACCCTATTCATACATCTATGCGCTTGCTGGAATCTGGAAACTGATTTACTGAATATCTAAGTCACATTCATTTACTGATATCTTATTTATTCATGTCATGATGTGTATGTCATGTCATGCTAACTGAATATATCTGATGGATGCATGCATCTAAATACCTCTCTGTACCCGAAGGTACCTGCTGTGCTGATCAGACTCGGTGAACACAGGGATTCGACATCCTGGCCATGTAGGCTAAACAGTCTAGCTACTGAATAGAAAGCTGAATCTGTATACTACTGGATGATCTGACTGGAGTCAGAAGGTTGAAACTATAATGCTACTGAACATTCTGACTGGTGTCAGAAAGCTGAATCCCACAGATGCCCCCTCGAGTTCACCCTATACTCTTACCTGTACATCGGGTTCTAAAAACTGAATACTACTGAATTCGAATCCCTTGATCCCATCTGAAGCTACATGTAATGTCATGGTATGCATATGCAGCTTTATTACTGAATTCATGCTCATCTGATGCTTATCTGAAGCAATTTAGCCTTTATTCTGAATTTGCATGTTTAATTAATCAATAAATAATCATTTTCTGGAAAACTGCAGGTGCACGGGCGTGTGGGCAAGGCACACGGGCGTGCACGCCTTCACACACGATCGTGCATGGCTAAGGCACATGGGCGTGTGCCTGGACACACGGGACCGTGCGTCGGTCGTGCGTCCAACCGTGCAAGCTACTGGACTTTTCACTGAAACCTTGCACAGGGGAGTGTGTCTGCAGACACACGGGCGCGTGTGTGCATTTTCTGCCCGTGCACACAGCGTGCACACGGGCGTGTGCCTGGAAAATGCACAAACTCTCAACCATTTCACATTCATTTACCAATTCACTTCAAATATGCATTCCCAGCATTCCAAATTACACAATTAAAGCATCAAATGCAACATGCACTCATTCATCAAGATTTCACCATGAAAGTGTCTTCTTTCTCTCACTAAAACACACACACAAACACATGCATGCTTCAAGGGTGGAGACTCATCATCAAAATCAACATGCAATGGCTTATAAGCATTCCCAACATACATCAACATACAACTAACTCATCCAAGCATCAAAATTCACAAAGCAAGCTGGGAAATCGCAAGGAAAAGTAAGCGAACACTAACCTCGCGCCATTGCCTTTGAAAGCTATTCTCTATCAATTATCTCTTGGCTCTCTCGCCGGATTGGGAGCTACGGGAGGCTAAATCTCCTCTCTAATGATGGGAAGAACTGAAATGAAGAGAGAAATTGCTGAAGAAATGAAAATGGGTGAGAAAGATGAGAAACTTCTCTCGGCTCACTTATATATTATGCCATGCACGGGCATGCACAAGGGAAAATGGACTTAATCCATTTCCCGCTCACTCGCCTAATCGAATCCTTCCGAAAGGATCCGTACGAAAGCCACATAAGCTCTGAAAACTTACTAACTCACCCTTGTACTTATTTAGACTCTCAATCTCTTTAAATCTCGTTTCTAACCCCAAAACTCTTTCCCTAAGGGTTTTCTAACCTGGGATGCTACATTTCCTCCCCCCTTATAAAAAATTTCAACCCCGGAATTACCTGAATAACTCTGGGAACCTATCCTTGATCTCAGACTCTACCTCCCAAGTGGCTTCCTCTACTCTCTGACTGCGCCATAAGACCTTCACAAGGGGAATCTGCTTGTTTCTGAGAACTTTGACTTTGTAGTCTAGAATCTGCACTGGCAGCTCTTGATAACTCAAATCATCTACCAATTCAATCTCTGAAAACTGAAGCACATGATAAAGATCCCCCACATACTTCCTCAATTGAGACACATGGAAGACATTGTGAATCTTGTCCATGCTAGCTGGCAACGCCAATCTGTAGGCAACTGTCCCCACTCTCTCAAGAATCTCATAGGGACCAATGAATCTGGGGGTCAACTTCCCCTTTCTGTCAAATCTGAGAACTTGCCTGTATGGAGCAACCCTCAAAAAAACTCTGTCGCCTACTGAAAACTCAATCTCTCTGCATCTCAAGTCTGCATAGCTTTTCTGTCGATCCTCGGCCTCTCTCATTCTCTGTCTGATAATCCTGATCTGCTCAATCATCCCCTGAACTATCTCTGGACCTACAACTGTCTCCAGAGAATCTCTCTCTCCTATCTCATCCCAATGAAGAAGAGATCTACACTTTCGACCGTACAATGCCTCAAATGGAGCTATCTGAATAGTCGCCTGATAACTGTTATTATAAGCAAACTCCATGAGGGGAATCAACTCTGCCTAATCGGTCTGGAAGTCCATACAATATGCTCTGAGCATGTCCTCCAGAATCTTATTAACTCTCTCTGTCTGCCCATCTGTCTGAGGATGATAAGTTGAACTGAACTGTAATCTGGTCCCCAAGGCTCTCTGCAATGACCTCCAGAAAGCTGACAAAAATCTGGAGTCTTTGTTTGACACTATAGTCCTGGGAACACCATGAAGTCTGACCACCTCTCTGACATACAGTCTCCCCAATTGGTCTGCAGACATGCCCTGTTTGACTAGCAGAAAATGAGCTAACTTACTCAATCTGTCCACTATCACCCATATACCATCAAATCCTCTCTAAACTCTAGGAAGATCAAAAATGAAATCCATGGAAATATCTTCCCACTTTCACTCAGGAATACTCAAGGGATGAAGTAAACCTGAGGGTCTCTGATGCTCTGCCTTAACCTACTGACATATCAGACATCTGGAAACAAAGTCTGTTATATCCTTCTTCATGCTTGACCACCAAAAACTCTTCTTGAGATCCTGATACATCTTCGTGCTGCCTGGATGTGCTGAATACATCGTACTGTGTACCTTTGACAAAATTTTTTGTCTCAACTCTAAACTCTGTGGTACACAAACTCTGTCTCTGAATCTCAAGATCTCATCTCTGAACTCAAAGTCTGGCACTGATCTCTCTGACATCCTCTGAATCATACTCTGAGTCCACTCATCTGACATCTGATACTCTCTGATCTCATCATATAGAGAAGATCTGATCTGAAGCCTAAAGAAACCTGCAGTCACTATCTCAATCTGCTCTCTGGCAATCTCATACTGTAGCTCTAACTGAACTGAAAGGCTGGATAAAGCCACTCGTCTGCTCAATGCATCAGCCACTACATTGGCTCTCCCTGGGTGATATCTGATATCACAATCATAATCCTTCACCAGCTCTAACCATCTCCTTTGTCTCATATTGAGCTCTTGCTGGGTGAAGAAATACTTCAGACTTTTATGGTCTGAATAGATGCTGCACTTAACCCCATATAGGTAATGTCTCTAAATCTTCAGGGCGAAAACAACTGTAGCTAACTCCAAATCATGGGTAGGGTATCTCATCTCATGATCTCTCAACTGTCTGGAGGCATAGGCAATGACCCTACCGCTCCACATCAAAACTGGTCCAATCCCCTGATGGGACGCATCTGTGTAAATATCAAACTCTACTCCCTCCTGAGGTAGCGTCAAAACTGGAGCACTGGTCAACCTCTGCTTAAACTCTTGGAAACGTGTCTCACACTCATCTGTCCACACAAATGGAACCTCTTTCCTAGTTAAGGCAGTGAGAGGCCTCACTAGGCTAGAGAATCTCTCAATAAACCTCCTGTAATAGCTTGCCAACCCAAGGAAGCTTCTGATCTCTTTCATTGTCTTCGGCCTTGGCCAACTCAAAATAGCCTCTATTTTACTGGGATCCACTGAAATGCCATCTGCTGTCACCACATGACCCAGAAATGCTACTCTGTCAAGCCAAAACTCACACTTGGAGAACTTGACATACAACTGTCTATCTCTCAATCTCTGAAGCACATATCTGAGATACTCCTCATGCTCTGCCACACTCCTGGAATACATCAAAATGTCATTAATGAAAACCACTACGAACCGGTCAAAGCAATCATGAAACACCCGATTCATCAGATCCATAAAGATCGATGTGGCATTAGTCAACTCAAACGGTATAACCACGAACTCATAATGCCCATATCTGGTCCTGAAAGCTATCTTGGGAACATCTCTAACTGCCACTCTGACTTAATAATAACCCGATCTCAAGTCAATCTTCGAAAACACCGCTGCACCTCTCAACTAATCGAATAAGTCATCTATCCTCGATAGAGGATATTTGTTATTCACTGTCACCCTGTTCAGATCTCTGTAGTCAATACACATCCTCATCGACCCATCTTTTTTCTTAACAAACAGAATCGGAGCCCCCCAAAGTGAACAACTGGGCCTGATGAATCTTTTATCTGTCAGCTTTTGAAGTTGCTTCTTCAACTCCTGAAGCTCAGCTGGAGCCATCCGATATGGAGCCTTAGAGATTGAAGCCGTACCTGGAAGAAGCTCAACACTAAACTCTAACTCTCTGTCTGGAGGTAACCCTGACAACTTATTTGGGAACACATATAGAAACTCTCTGACAACTGATACCTCCTCGATACTCAGACCCACTGAACTGCTACATACAACATTGGCCAAGTATCCAACACAACCCTGTCTCAACAATCTGCTGGCCTGAATACTAGAAATCATCAGACTGTCAACTCTGCCCTCACCAAACATAAACTGATCAGGGCATATGTGGAATCTCACTTTCTTCCTTCCACAATCTATCTCTGCACCGTATCTCCCCAAGAAATTCATCACTAAAATCATATCAAAATCTGTTAACTCCAACAGAATCAAATCTATCATCATCGGTCTACCCATAATCTCTACCTCCTGATCTAGGAGGACTCTGTCACTCACCACAGATCCCTCATCTGACATCTCTACATGGATACTCCTACTGGCCACACTAGGGTCAACCCCTAATCTCTCCACTACACTCCAAGCTACAAAGCTATGTGTGGCTCCACAATCAACAAGTACAAATAAAGGAGTATCAAAATAAAGTAACTGACCAGTCACCGCGTGGGGAATGGCCTCTGCCTGCTCCTGGCGAACAACATACACTCTGGCTCTGCCTCCGCCAACTCTAGAAGGACCAGCACCTCCTTCAGGTGCTCTACCACCAGTTCTGGGAATGTCTGCTCTATCTCTCTCTACTTTAGCTCTGCCTCTAGATGGACCACCTCGGCCTCTGAACTGAACGACTCCACCTCGGCTCGGCCTACCACCAACTCTACCTCTGGCTGGACACGCTGCCATCATGTGCCCTGGCTAATGGCACTAGTAACAAACAATCTGGCCGGCTAGACACTTTCTTGGATGGCGTATGCCACATCTGGTACACTGTGGCAGCTGGGGTGCAACTCTCTGCCTCTGACTTTGAAAACCCTTGGCAGATCTCCTGGCTGACATCGGCCTCTTACCCTTGTCTCTATCATCTATCCTCTGATCTCTCTCGGATGCTCTGCTTATGGCACCCATCTTCTGCAAACCAGCCTCTGATCTGAGTGCTCTCCCCAAGGCATCACTGAATCTCTGGGGAGGATCTGCTTCTGTCATGACATCCTTGTAGATTACAGGGTACAACCCATAGATGAATTTCTGAACTCGGCCCATCTCTGTCCCTGCCAAACTCGGGACGAATCTCGCTAATGCATTGAATCTCGTGGCATACTCCTTGACCGAACTGGACCCCTGAGCTAAATCAATAAACTCTTGGGCCTTGGCATACAACACCTCTGTACTCCTGTACTCAGCATCGAACAACTGTCTGAATTTAGCCTATGTCATCTGCTCCTCGTTGATGGAAGCCTTGGCTAGACCCCACCAAACCTTGGCATCCCCCTGAGATGGAACACCACATATCTAACATTTTCTCTCTCTGAAAGAGTGAAGAGCCCCATGACACTCTCCATTGACTCTACCCATTCTTCTGCTACTGTTGGATCCCTGGATCCACTAAATTTTACTGGTTGATACGGCCCTGACAGGTGGTAAATCGGATGAAGTCTACCTGAAGAACTAGTACCAGCTGTCTCTGTCTCATACTCTGACTAGAATTTATATAACCAGCTAGATATTGATGTCTCTCTCTAACTGACTGAGGCTGAGACTGATACTGATGCTGATACTATGGCTATGACTGATGTTGTGACTGAGACTGTCTTCTTCGTCTCGGTATCTGATAACTCCCATACTGGGGAGGAGTAACTTTATCTGGTCCTCGAACATTACCCACTCCAGCTTGTTGGAGGCTCTCTCTAACTATATCCCCAATCATCTCTCTCAACTGCTCTGGTCTTATCGACACATGGGAGGTACTCTGAGATCGATGTCTATCACTAACACTCATAGGACGGGCGGGTGAACTACTATCTGTCTCATCTATGCATCTAGGGACATACTCCTTTCTATCTATGGCATCACCAACAAACAAGGGGTTAGAATCATATATCACAATCAAAGCTGAAAAATAATACCTGACTATGCTGTGAGGAGGGTCTGGACGATGGCTGCAAGAAGAGAAAAAGGCACCACACACTTACAAATGCTCTAATACCAACAATGTAGGACCCGCCGCCACGAGTACCCCTGCTGTTGAATAATACTAAGGAGCTTTTATTAATAATTTGAAAACTCAGGTACCCGCAACGGGAATCTTACGAAGATACAGTTCTGATACTATACAACTGAATATAAAACGCGGAAGCTGGAATACATATATCTATATAACTGAAATACATAACGAGCCCAAACTGGCTGTTATACAAGTTTACAACTGTTTCTGTACAACTCGGATACATCTGGTACATCTGATAACTTAAAAAATTACATTTGAAAGCGGAAACATGTACAACATGACCACACAGGTCCAAAACATATATATACATATTGAGATCGTGGTGTGGGCCCTCTCCCGCAAGCCTCGAACCACCCACTCCTCGGAGACAGCACGAACCACCTGAAAAGGATGGAAGAAGGAGGGGGATGAGTGATAAAGATCACCCAGTAAGCGCTCCTTACTTCCCTCAAAACCCAAGTAAGCATAAACAATCATAATAATCAAACATACCTGGGCTTCAGCCCTATTCATACATCTATGCGCTTGTTGGAATCTGGAAACTGATTTACTGAATATTTGAGTCACATTCATTTATTGATATCTTATTTATTCATGTCATGATGTGTATGTCATGCCATGCTAACTGAATATATCTGATGGATGCATGCATCTGAATACCTCTTTGTACCCGAAGATACCTACTGTGCTGATCAGACTCAATGAACACAAGGATTCGACATCCTAACCATGTGGGCTGAACAGTCTAGATACTAGCTAGAAAGTTGAATCTATATACTGCTGGACGATCTGACTGGTGTCAGAAGGTAGAAACTGTAATGCTGCTGAACATTCTGACTGGTGTCAGAAAGCTGAATCCCACAGATGCCCCCTCGAGTTCACCCTATACTCTTACCCGTACATCAGGTTTTGAAAACTGAATACTATTAAATTCGGATCCCTTGATCCCATCTGAAACTACATGTAATGTCATGGTATGCATATGCAGTTTTATTTCTGAATTCATGCTCATCTGATGCTTATCTGAAGTAATTTAGTCTTTATTATGAAGTCACATGCTTAATTAATCAATAAATAATTATTTTCTGGAAAACTGTAGGTGCATTGGCGTGTAGGCAAGGCACACGGGCGTGCATGCCTTCATACACGGTCGTGTGTCCAACCGTGCAAGCTACTGGACTTTTCACTGAAACTTTGCACATGGGCGTATGTCTACGGACACATGGGCGTGTGTGTGCATTTTCTGCCCGTGCACACAGCGTGCACACGGGCGTGTGCATGGAAAACAAAGGCACACGGTCGTGTGTCTTGTTCTTCAACAAGAGCACCACCTGGAAAATGCACAAACTCTCAACCATCTCACATTCATTCACCAATTCACTTCAAATACGCATTCCCAGCATTCCAAATTACACAATTAAAGCATCAAATACAACATGCACTCATTCATCAAGATTTCACCATGAAAGCTTCTTCTTTTTCTCAGTAAAACACACACAAACACATGCATGCTTCAAGGGTGGAGATTCATCATCAAAATCAACATGCAATGGCTTATAAGCATTCCCAACATACATAAACATACAACTAACTCATCTAAGCATCAAAATTCACAAAGCAAGCCAAGAAATCGCAAGGAAAAGTAAGCGAACACTTACCTCACGCCATTACCTCTGAAAGCTATTCTCTATTAATTATCTCTTGGCTCTCTCATCGGATTGGGAGCTACGGGAGGCTGAATCTCCTCTCTAATGATGGGAGGAACTGAAATGAAGAGAGAAATTGCTGAAGAAATGAAAATGGGTGAGAAAGATGAGAAACTTTTCTCGGCTCACTTATATACTATGCCATGCACGGGCATGCATCAAAGGTGCACGGGCGTGCACAAGGGAAAATGGACTTAATCCATTTTCCGCTCACTCGCCTGATCGAATCCTTCCGAAAGGATCCGTACGAAAGCCACACAGGCTCTGAAAACTTAATAACTCACCCCTGAACTTATTTAGACTCCTAATCTCTCTGAATCTCGTTTCTAACCCCAAAACTCTTCCCCTAAGGGCTTTCTAACCTAGGATGCTACACACACAACTATATGTGCTCAAACTGCACGACTGTGTATGTGTCATAATGATAACACATGACTTAGTCAAGTTGTGTGAAGCTTCTTTGTAGCATAAATATAGGACAGATGATCGTGCATTTTTTGAGCATATGATTGTAGTTCTAATCGTGCTCACGTAAGAAGAACTTTCCTGGACATATGCTTGTGTAGCAACAACACACATTTGTGTTTAATGAGATATCTTGACCATGTGAAGATCGTATGAGTATCGTGTGAGCTTCTGGAGAAATTGAAACACTAAAGAGATGAAAGCACATGACTGTTTGTATAGAGTACACCCCCATGCTTATGCATGCCATAAGAGAAAATATGAATGTTGGAGAGCACGCCTTGACGAGAGCATGATCTTGCTTCTTACCAACAAATTTCCAATAACTCTTTGATCAGCTTCCAATTGTTATAATTCTCTTCAATTATAAATAAGGAGTTTATTTGAGTGTATAAAAGTTAGAGAATCGGGCATACAACTTCAATTCTTCATTCTTTGATTTCTCTTCTCCACATTCTCTCACTAAACTTAAATGTATAATCTTTGAGAGACATCTTGTGAGTGTATTTGTACATCAACCTATTGAGAGACACATCTTTTCCTTGTAATTCCACACACCCTTAGGCTTAATCTCGTAAAACTATTGTAAAACATAATTTTTGTAAAAACTAAGTTAAGGACATAATCCTTTATGATTAAAATTAGTGTAAAAAGGGCGAAATCTCTTGTGTAAAAACTATTATAATTTTATGGTTGAAGTTAGTGGAAAGAAATCTTCAAGCGGGATTACTTGAAGTAATAGACGTAAGAGGCGTGAAAAACCTCCAAATCACTCTAAAATCGATTGAGTATTTCCATCCTATCTTTTTTTATTTATCTGTTTAGATTGAATGCTTGGTTTGTGATTATTTTGTTTGATAAATCATTTTAATTGATTGGTTAACTAATGAATAGAAAAAAGTTTTAAAGTTTGTAAAAAGTTTTTAATTAACCTATTCACCTCACCTTTAAGTTATTTGTCATTTAGGTTTTGGGTTTAATGTCCATTATGACTTTTAACCTTGTTTAAATCTCATCCAATTAGATTTGAAATGTCTTTAAAAGCATGTCTTTCACTAGGATTTGACTCAATTTGGATTTTAATTCACGTTAAATTTAAACACCACTTGAACCTCAAAATTATCTATTTGAAACACAAACCTGATTCATCTAGAATAATTTAATGGCTTTTTATAACAATCAACCCATATGTGACCCAAAAGCTTTTCAATGACTCGACAGTGTACGGTCTCCTTTGTATCGTATCTTCCGCTCGACATCCTTTTATACACAAACTAAAAATAGACTCTAACAAACCATTAAGACCACCCGTTTATTGAATTGTCAGCGTTTGTACTCACAACTTATTAGCAAACAGTTATGTTACACCTCAATAGACCAATGACAATAAACCTGGAGGGACGTAGATAGGTTTATTAAAAAATTTTATAAAGTTTAAAATTCTTTTTCTTAAATACAAGCAAGTTAAGCAATGACACAATTTAAGTACTCAACAAATTACATAATAAGTATAATTCAGATAAACACAAATTTAAGAGAGAAATGGATAAACACGTTTAACCAATTTTTATAGTGATTCGTAGTTTTGACCATAAGTCTTTTACATCCACTTCTTCAAGCAAGCCCACTTGAAGTTTCCACTAGTTAAATTGGGTTTGCGCCCGATTGCTTACACTACATGAATCGGGATTACACCCACACTATAATTTTGATTCAAAGGAATTTCACCTTTAACACTAGTTATATGGGATTACACCTTATGTGTTTATAAGCAAAATACATTACAAATATTGTCTCTTTAAGGCTAATACACAAGTTCACATAAACAAATTTCTCTCAAGAATATGCAATGAAAGTAGTGAGATATAGAATGAGAATGAGAGAAAATTAAAGGTTGAGTAGTATGCACAAGTTCTCCAACCCTTCCACTTCAAATGGCCTCTAATTTATAGCCTAAAACTTGCTGGAAAAGGTAAGAATCTGTTAGAGAAGAAATAGATCCATTGCAAAGAGTAAAGCTGAAATTTTGTTCTGATATACGGGCGTGACATCATCATTTAATGCCTCGAGTTGCTCTCCTAATAGTCAAATTTTTCTTGAATCCAGCAAATGTATGGGTGTGATTTGACCATTCACGGGTGTGACTACTAGGTCTCTTCATCTTCCTAAACCAGGTACAGAGTCTTGAACGACGCCCTATATGTGAACATGTATGCTTCATATTTATCTTAGTCATGAGAGTACATTTATCATACACGGGCATACATAGTATTGACTTTCTTCATTTGACCATGCACGAGAGCTGTTGGGCATGATCAGCTAATCGTGACTCTTCTTCTACAGTCACGCGTGTGACTTATCAACCACCACAGGCATACTTTTGTGTTGATTTCTTTTGACTTATGTACGGGGCATGTTCATGGGATTTTCATGCTCGTGACTAGCATAGAATTCGTATGTCACAAACGTACATTTATTATGTACAGGCATGGATGACCAAATACGTTTATATATATCTGAGTACGAGCTGCGTTATGGAGCCGTGAGAATGCATGTATGAGCCTCAAATGAACTGTGTACAAGCATACATATTGAAGTCACAGTCATACATCTAGCCTACAAAACATAGAAATGATTTTGTCCTATTTTGGTCATGATTTCAATCATACTAAGAATATATTAGTCATTTTAACATAATTTTTGTTATCATTAAAATACTTAAGGGTTTAACAGGTTATTCGTACAATTTAATCATTTCGTTATCTCATGTCTCTCAAAGCTATTGTAATGACCCAAGGGGTAGAATTGCCATTTTAGGAAAGTTTAGGGGGTAGAAGAGTTATTTTAGAAGTCCTTTGGGGCTTAGTATTAGTTTCTGCGCAAGGGTGGGTGGAAATGGCTATTTTCCACCGCACACATGACCGTGTGCCTAGGACACACGACCGTGTGTCTCACCTTTTAGCCATATATAGTTTATTTTTCTCCAGTTGCGTGCAGTTGAGTTTTCCAGCTTATTTCCCTTGTTTTCTCTTCTTCTTCCTCAGCTCCAGTGAACCCTAGAGTTCCAGAGAGAGATCCCCCAGCAGCCCAGCTTCAGATTAGAGATCCAGAGGCTTTCAGAGATAGAGGTTAAGCTTCCATGGCGCGAGGTAAGTGTTTTCCTTACCTCTCTCGCTGTTTTCAGAGCATGAATGGCTGTTTCCAGCTTATGTGAGCTTTATGTGTGCTTGTTTGAGATATTTCCAGCATGTTTGAGCTGTGTTATTATGGATGATAGCATGATTGAGTGGTTTTCCATGATTTACATGCGTATAAACTATTTCCAGATGATATATGCTTTATGTATGATATGTGGTGTGTTTGAGATGATGAAATGATGATTATTTACGTGCTAGCCCGTGCAGTGTGATACACGCCCGTGTGCCCTTTGTTGCACGCCCGTGTGTTGCACCACACGCCCGTGTGCCTTGCCAAATTTTCATGATTTTATTCCAGAACCATGCACGCCCAGGGACACGGCCAGCACACGGTCCCGTGTGCTTTGCCGCACGCCCGTGCACACCAGAACACACGCCCGTGCACCTAAGAAAATCAGAAAAAGAAATTAAAAAGGGAATTAAGCTACTCTAAGCCATTCTTAAGCACACAAAACTCAGAATTAACATCAGAAAACAGCATATCATGCATGATTATCAGCATTTAGCACGATATGCCATATCAGAGATTTTCAGACTGGATCCACGGATCCAATAACATGATTTTCAGATATACATATATGATTTTTCATATATTAGATAGGGGTGGATACGAGGGGGTACCTTTGAGTTCGCACACCCGCTAGAGAGGGAAACCAACGTCCGCTAGAGAGGACGTGGTCACTGACCAAGCTCGATAGAGAGTGCTGGTTGTGCATCAGTAGATTCAGTAGGACTTTGAACTCACACGGCCAGGGTGCCGAATCCCTGTATTCATCAGTCTAGCCAGCATAGCATATTTTCAGATATTTACAGTACTTTCTGATACAGATTTCAAATATACTATACGTATATATTCAAGGTCTTCGGATCACAGTTTTATTATCAGAAAGAGTTTTCAGAAAAGACAGTTTTTCAGAAAAACAAGTCTGAGGGCAAGTTTTATAGTTTTCAGCATATACATGACATCAGTATATACATTTCATGTCATGTACAGTATCAGAACAGTAACAGAACAGTAATATAACAAATTCAGTATGAATAAGTCAGAAAATGGATATACTTCGGTATATCAAGAGAATCAGAATAAAACAGCAGAACTTCCCTATGTGACGAGTCACGTAGTCAGTTAGTTTCGACCTGCGAGTGTTGCGTTTGGAAACGCTTGCTGAGTGACTTTGTCACTCACTCCCTTCCCTGTTTCCTTTTGCAGGTCAGTGTTTCGTGGCTGAGCTGGAGCGAGACCACTGCGAGATTTTAGGGATATGGCTTGGCAGTAGCAGATAGCATGTTGGCTCGCATGCTTTTATTTCTCATGTATATATCTATGTGTGTATTATACTCTAGTACACTGTATGTCAGTATATTTTTAAACATGAGCAGCCTGGGTTTTAACGCTTACATTTTAGTATATTTGAATACTGAATTATATTTATAGTTTCTTTTTATTAAGAAATTTTTCAGGCAGCAGTTCTTCTTACTGTAGAGGTCCCCGTTCCAAGTATATTTTCATTATATACAGTATATTTTCGTAGTGCACAGTAACCTGGGGCGGGGGTCGCTACAGTGTTTGGTATCAGAGCGTTGCTTTGAGCCGATTAGCAGATTTTGAGAAAATATTTTCAGAAAATGTGTTTTTACATGCATTATTTGTATAATTTGCATGAGTCGAGAGCCTGCCTATCCCAGTAGTTGTCGCTCGCTTCCTCTTAGTGTAAGTTTTGAATGTGTAATTTCAGTTTATGTTTGATATTTATCCTCTGTGCTGTGATTTTCTAGATAGGAGATCCCAGTTACCTAGAGAGGTGAGTGAGGAGAGTAGTGACCGTAGGCAGTCCCAGCACTCCAGAGCATCTCCTGGACCAAAGGATGTTAGAAATATTATCAGAGAAGTGATGAGAGACGAACGACAGCCTCCAGAGAGGGTTGAGACCTAAGAGCCTGTCAGAGGCAGAGATTATTATGAGTAGAGGCCAGAGGAGTTTCAAGCACCAGAGTATGCTCAAGCCCCAGAGTATGTTCAGGTACCAGAGTATGTTCAGGCACTGAATATCAGCGAGGTTAGAGTTAAGAGGCAGGTACAACGAGTACTAGTGGTTCAGAGAGACTACATCCGATTTACAGTCTTCCAGGAGCCCATCAGCCACCCAGATTTACTGGTTCCAGAGATCCTGCCGTCGCAAAAGACTGGATTGAATCAGTTGAGAATGCCATGGAGTTGTTTACCATGACATACAGAGAGAGGGTTAGATATGCAGTTTATATGCTCAGAGGTGATGCGAGGGTTTGGTGGAACCTCGTTAAGACATCAGTGGATGTTCGTAGTATGTCTTGGGTTGACTTCAGAAGACTGTTTGATGAGGAGTACCGTAGTGCATATATGATGCACGCCAGGGCTCAGGAATTCATCGAGTTGACTCAGGGCACAGATTCAGTGAAAGACTATGCAACTAGATTCAATCAGTTATTAAGATTTGTGCCAGGTATGGCAGCTTCAGAGATTACCAAGTTCAGAAGTTTGTGCACATGACAAGACAGTCTCCTCCTTAGAGATTCAGTGACGCCCTGGGGAGAGCTATGAGATCAGAGGTATATTTGCAGAGGATGGGTGCGTTCAGTACACCTGTAGAGAGAGCCCCAGATAGAGCTCCTGACAGGGGCAGTGGCAGAGACAAAGGAAAGAGACCCATACAGTCCAAGAAATCTGAAAAAGGTAGAAAACAGAGGACAAATTTACCACAGTGTAGAACTTGTGGTAAGAGGCATTCAGGGGAGTGCTTAGCAGGACATGGTGTATGCTTCAGATGTAGACAGCCTGGTCATCAGGCGTCAGAGTGCCCGGGGATTGGTAGTGGTCCCCCAGCCAGAGGTTTTCCTGTTCCTGGTCCAGCAGGCAGAGGAGCTGGGGCAGGCAGAGGTGGTCCCAGTGCACCTGGAGGAGGTGTTGGCCCTTCGAGTGGAGGTAGAGCAAGAGTGTTCGCAATCAGACGGGATCAGGCAGAGGCCGCACCGCATGCAGTTACCGGTCAGTTGCTCTTCCTTAATACTCCTATTTATGTGTTGATTAATTGTGATGCCACACATAGCTTCATTTCTAGAGAGGTAGTAGAGAGGTTAGGGTTAATCCCTAGTGTGGCAGATAGGAGTATTTGTATAGAGATGCCGGATGGTGGTACTGTTTTGAGTGATTGGGTACTGTCAGATCAGGAGATCGAGATTATGGGCAGGAGATTGAGGATAGACCTGATCATGTTAGAGTTAGCTGATTTTGACATGATCTTAGGTATGAATTTCTTGAGTGATTATGGGGCAGAGATTGACTGTAAAAAGAAAAAGGTTAGACTGCAGCTAGGCTCTGATCAGTTCATCTTTGGAGAGGGGAGAGTAGAGACCCCGCTTATCTCCTGTTTGCAGGCAAGGAGACTTCTGAGTAAGGGATATGTAGGGTACTTGGCCAATGTAGTTTGCAGAGATGTGGTTGGGCCAAGTATCGAGGATGTGCCCATAGTGAGGGAGTTCCCTGATATGTTTCCAAATGATCTGTCAGGGTTACCTCCTGAGAGAGAGCTAGAGTTTTGTATAGAGTTGTTTCCTGGTACGACTCCTATTTCTAAAGCCCCGTATCGGATGGCTCCAACCGAGTTACAAGAATTGAAGAAACAGCTGCAAGAGTTGATTGATAAAAGATTTATCAGACCGAGCTACTCACCATAGGGTGTTCCCATCTTATTCGTCAAGAAGAAAGACGGAAGCCTGAGAATGTGTATAGACTACAGAGAGCTGAACAAGGTAACAGTGAAGAACAAATATCTGCTACCCAGGATAGATGACTTGTTCGATCAGTTGAGTGGAGCTGCAGTGTTCTCCAAGATAGATCTGAGGTTTGGGTATCATCAAGTTAGAGTAGTTGAGCGGATGTACCCAAGACGGCTTTCAGGACGAGGTATGACCACTATGAGTTTGTGGTGATGCCTTTTGGGTTGACAAATGCTCCCGCAGTATTTATGGATTTGATGAACCGAGTTTTCCAAGACTGTCTAGATAGATTCGTTGTTGTCTTTATCGACGACATCTTGGTTTATTCGAAGAGTGTAGAGGAGCATGAAGAGCATCTGAGGTTTGTACTTCAGAGATTGAGAGATCGTCAGCTTTATGCCAAGTTCAGCAAATACGAATTCTAGTTGAGCAGTGTAGCATTTCTCGGGCATGTAGTCTCAGCAGCAGGCATTTCAGTAGATCTGAGTAAGATCGAGGTCATCTTGAGTTAGCCGAGGCCGAGGACACCTAAGGAGGTGAGGAGTTTTCTCGGTTTGGCTGGTTACTACCGCAGATTCATCGAGGGTTTTTCCAGCATAGCGAGGCCATTGACAACTTTGACTCGGAGAGAGATTCCTTTTGTGTGGACCGAGGTCTGCGAGGAGAGATTTCAGGAGTTGAAGCAGAGACTAACTAGCGCTCCAGTGTTGGCATTACCTCAGGAGGGTGTCGACTATGAGATCTATTCAGATGCGTCCCATCAAGGGATTGGAGCAGTTTTGATGCAGCAAGGTAGAGTAATTGCCTATGCCTCTAGGCAATTAAAGGATTATGAATTGAGATACCCTACGCATGATTTAGAGTTGGCTTCAGTAGTTTTTACCTTGAAGATCTGGAGACATTATCTGTATGGTGTCAGGTGCTGCATATTCTCAGATCATCAGAGTCTCAAGTATTTCTTCACCCAGAAAGAATTGAACATGAGACAGAGAAGATGGTTAGAGCTAGTAAAAGATTATGATTGAGAGATTCGCTATCATCCGGGCAAGGCTAATGTAGTGGCTGATGCCCTGAGCAGGAGAGTAGCTTTATCCATGATTTCAATGCAGAGTCAGTTGCAGCATGAGATCGCCAGAGAGGATATTGAGATAGTTATAGCCGGTTTCTTCAGACTTCAGATAGTGTCCACGCTACAGGATGATATTAGAGTTGCTCAGATGTCAGATATGTGGGTTCAGAGTATGATTTAGAGGGTTTATGAGGGCACAGCGCCAGACTTTGAGATCAGAGACAGAATTTTGAGGTTCAGAGGCAGAGTTTGTGTGCCAGAGGACACAGATTTGAGACAGAGAATCTTGTCAAAGGCTCACAGTACAGCTTATTCAGCGCATCCTGGTAGTACCAAGATCTCAAGAGAGGATTTTAGTGGTCTGGTATGAAAAAAGACATCTCAGAGTTTATTGCCAGATGTTTGACTTGTCAGCAAGTCAAAGCAGAGCATCAGAGACCTTCTGGGTTGCTACACCCATTGAAGATTCCTGAATGAAAATGGGAGAGTATCTCCATGGATTTCATTTCAGGACTTCTGAAAGTTCAGCGTGGGTACAGTAGTATATGGGTCATAGTTGATAGATTGACCAAGACAGCTCACTTCTTACTGATCAGAGAGGGTATGAGCACAGATCAGTTGGGTCGTTTGTATGTCAGAGAGGTGGTCAGATTACATGGGATTCCCAGAGATATAGTTTTAGATAGAGATTCGAGATTTTTGTCCGCCTTTTGGGGTAGTCTATAGAGAGCATTGGGAACCAGACTTCATTTCAGTTCAGCTTACCACCCGCAGTCAGATGGTCAGACTGAGAGAGTCAATCAGATTTTAGAGGACATGCTGAGAGCCTGTTGCATGGATTTTCAGACCAATTGGGCTGATTTGCTACCGTTGATGGAGTTCGCCTACAACAACAGCTATCAGTCTACGATCCAGATGGCACCTTTCTAGGCCTTGTATGGCAGGAGGTGCAGATCACCATTGTACTGGGATGACATTGGTGACAGGGATTCATTAGAGTCAGCAGTGGGGCCAGAGATGACTCAGTTGATGATTGAGCAAATCAGAGTTATCAGGCAGAGAATTCAATAAGCCCAGGATCGTCAGAAAAGCTATGCAGATCTGAGGCGTAGGGACATAGAATTTGAGGTTGGAGACCACATGTTTCTACGAGTTGCTCCCTACAGACGTGTCTTGAGATTCGGTAGAAAAGGTAAGTTAGCTCTAAGATTCATCGGACCGTATCAAATTCTGGAGAGAGTGGCAGAGTTGCTTATAGACTTGCTCTTCCAGCCAGTTTGGACAGAATCCACAGTGTGTTTCATGTCTCTCAGCTGAGAAAGTATGTGAGCGATTCGTCTCACACGTTAGAAGTTCAGGATCTAGAGTTGTCAGATGACTTGAGTTATCAAGAAGTTCTAGTTCAGATTTTGGACTACAGAGTAAAGAAGCTCAGAAACAGAGAGATTCTCCTGGTTAAAGTTCTGTGGAGAAGTCAGAGACTCGAGGAAGCTACATGGGAAGTCGAAGCTGACATGAGAGAAAGATTCCCTGATCTGTTTAGGTAATTCCAGGGACGAAATTTTTATTAGAGGGGGAGAATTGCAATGACCCAAGGGGTAGAATTACCATTTTAGGAAAGTTTAGGGGGTAGAAGAGTTATTTTAGAAGTCCTTTGGGGCTTAGTTTTAGTTTCTGCGCAAGGGTGGGTGGAAATGGCTATTTTCCACCGCACACACGACCGTATGCCTAGGACACATGACCGTGTGTCTCACCTTTTAGCCATATATAGTTTATTTTTCTCCAGTTGCGTGCAGTTGAGTTTTCCAGCTTATTTCCCTTGTTTTCTCTTCTTCTTCCTCAGCTCCAGTGAACCCTAGAGTTCCAGAGAGAGATCCCCCAACAGCCCAGCTTCAGATTAGAGATCCAGAGGCTTCCAGAGATAGAGGTTAAGCTCCCATGGCGCGAGGTAAGTGTTTTCCTTACCTCTCTCGCTGTTTTCAGCGCATGAATGGCTGTTTCCAGCTTATGTGAGCTTTATGTGTGCTTGTTTGAGATATTTCCAGCATGTTTGAGCTGTGTTATTATGGATGATAGCATGATTGAGTGGTTTTCCATGATTTACATGCGTATATACTGTTTCTAGATGATATATGCTTTATGTATGATATGTGGCGTTTTTGGGATGATGAAATGATGATTATTTGCGTGCTAGCAGCAGTAGAAAGTGTTTATGTTCGATGATTTGGAGGGTGGAAGTGTTGTTGTGAGAATTTCTGGATTTCCAGACGTATTCTGCAGAATTTGAGTTGAGCACACGCCCGTGCGTCCCTGATGCACGCCCGTGTGGCGTTACATTCTGCATGGACACGGCCGTGCATGTTGGTCGTGTGTGTGTAGAAACCCAGACACACGCCCGTGTGCCTGAGTACACACGCCTGTGTGCTTTCCCCAATTCCACACGCCCGTGTATGCGAGCCACGGGAAGAGGAAGGAGATGGTAGCCACACGCTCGTGCAGTGTGATACACGCCCGTGTGTTGCACCACACGCCCGTGTGTCTTGCCAAATTTTCATGATTTTATTCCAGAACCATGCACGCCCAGGGACACGGCCAGCACACGGTCCCGTGTGCTTTGCCGCACGCCCGTGCACACCAGAACACACGCCCGTGCACCTAAGAAAATCAGAAAAAGAAATTAAAAAGGGAATTAAGCTACTCTAAGCCATTCTTAAGCACACAAAACTCAGAATTAACATCAGAAAACAACATATCATGCATGATTATCAGCATTTAGTACGACATGCCATATCAGAGGATTTCAGACTGGATCCACGGATCCAACAACATGATTTTCAGATATACATATATGATTTTTCATATATCAGATAAGGGTGGATATGAGGGGGCAACTGTGAGTTCACACACTCGTTAGAGAGGGAAACCAGCATCCGCTAGAGAGGACGTCGTCACTGACCAAACTCGATAGAGAGTGCTGGTTGTGCATCAGTAGATTCAGTAGGACTTTGAACTCACACGACCAGGGTGCCGAATCCCTGTATTCATCAGTTTGGCCAGCATAGCAGATTTTCAAAAATTTACAGTACTTTCTGATACAGATTTTGTAGGATCCGCCGCAACGAGTACCTCCTCGATACTGTTGAATTCGGATCCCCTGATCCTCTTTGAATAGTCTAGCTACTAGCTAGAAAGCTGAATCTGAATACTGCTGTACGATCTGACCGGTGTCAGAAGACTGAAACTGAAATGCTACATTCTGACTGGTGCCAGAAAGCTGAATCTGAAATACTGCTGAGCATTCTGACTGGTGTCAGAAGGCTGGATCCCACAGATGCCCCCTCGTGTTCCACCCCATTCTCTTACTCGTACATCGGGTTCTGAAAATTGAATACTGCTGAATTCAGATCCCCTGATCCTCTCTGAAACTACATGTCATGTCATGATATGCACATGCAGTTTATTATCTGAATACAAGCTCATCTGATGCTTATCTGAAGTAATTTAACCATTTATCTGAATTCCCATGCTTAATAAATCAATAATTAATCCTTTTTCAGAAAATCTACTGAAGCACAGGCGTGCATCAAAGTGCACGGGCGTGAGCTAGGACGCACAGGGCCATGCTCTGGTCGTGCGCCTGACCGTACACGCGACTGGAATTTTCTTGGAAAACATTCACTGAAAGGCACGCATGGGCGTGCGTATGCGGACACACGGGCGTGCATGGGCATTTTCTGGCCGTGCACACGGGCGTGCATCTAGAAAAACAAAGACTCACGGTCGTGCGTCTGGTTCTTCAACAAAGCACTGCCTAGAAACTTGCCTTAAACGCATACCAATTCACATTCAATTGCAATAACACTTCAATAGCACATTCCTAGCATCACAAACAACACAATTCAAGCCTCACTTCTCACATGCATCAAGCCACATGAATTCTACCATGGAAACTTCTTCTTTCTCTCAGTAAAGTCATACACACACACATGCATGCTTCAAGGGTGGGAATCCATCAACCAAATCAACATGCAAAGCCATATAAACATTTCCAACATTCATCAACATGCAAAGAATTCATCCATGGCATTAACATTCACAAAGCAAGCTGGGAAACGCAAGGAAAAGGTAAGAGAACACTTACCTCGCACCATGCTTCTGAAAACAAGCTTTCGAACAACTAATCTCTTTGCTCTCTCGCCGGATTGGGAGCTACCGGCTGCTGAATTTCCTCTCTAGGAATAGGAGGAGCTGAAAATGGAAGAGAGAAATCGGCTGAAATGAAAACGAGTGAGAAAAGAAATAACTTTCATTCAGCTCTCACTTATATACTATGCCACGCACGGTCGTGCATCAATGATGCACGGGCGTGCACAAGGGAAAATGAACTTAATTCATTTCCTACGCAGTCGCCTGATCGAATCCTTCCGAAAGGATTCCTACGAAAGCCACACGGCTCCGAAAACTTACCAACTCACCCCTGAACTTTACCGGACTCCCAATCTCTCTCTGAATCCCATTTCTAACCCCAAAAATCTACCCTTAAAGGCTTTCAGAAATCTAGGATGCTACATTTCCTCCCCCCTTATAAAAATTTTGACGTCATAATTTACCTGAATAACTCTAGAAACCTATCCCTGATCTCAGACTCTACCTCCCAAGTGGCTTCCTCCACTCTCTGACTGCGCCATAAGACCTTCACAAGGAGAATCTGCTTGTTCCTGAGAACCTTGACTTTATAGTCCAGAATCTGCACTGGCAGCTCTTGATAACTCAAATCCTCTGCCAACTCAACCTCTGAAAACTAAAGTACGTGAGAAGGATCCCCCACATACTTCCTCAACTGAGACACATGGAAGACATTATGGATTCTGTCCATGCTAGCTGGCAAAGCCAACCTATAGGCAACTGTCCCCACTCTCTCAAGTATCTCATAGGGACCAATAAATCTAGGGGCCAACTTCCCCTTTCTGCCAAATCTGAGAACGTGCCTGTACGGAGCAACCCTCAGAAACACTTTGTCGCCTACTGAAAACTAAATCTCTCTGCGTCTCAAGTCTGCATAGCTCTTCTGTCGATCCTGGGCATGTCTCATTCTCTGTCTGATAATCCTGATCTGCTCAATCATGCCCTGAACAATCTCTGGATCCATAACTGTCTCCAGAGAATCTCTCTCTCCAATCTCATCCCAATGAAGAGGAGATCTACACCTTCGACCGTACAATACCTCAAATGGAGCCATCTGAATCGTCGCCTGATAACTGTTGTTATACGCGAACTCCATGAGGGGAATCAACTCTGCCCAATCAGTCTGGAAGTCCATACAACAAGCTCTGAGCATATGCTCCAGAATCTTATTCACCCTCTCAGTCTGGCTATCTGTCTGAGGATGATATGCCGAACTGAACTGTAATCTAGTCCCCAAGGCTCTCTGCAATGATCTCCAGAAAGCTGAAAAGAATCTGGAGTCTCTGTCTGACACTATAGTCCTGGGAACACCATGAAGTCTGACCACCTCTCTGATGTACAATCTCCCCAACTGATCTGTAGACATGCCCTGTCTGATTGGTAAGAAATGAGCTGACTTGCTCAATCTGTCCACAATCGCCCATATACCATCAAATCCTCTCTGAACTCTGGGAAGACCAGAAATGAAATCCATGGAAATATCTTCCCACTTCCACTCAAGAATACTCAAAGAATGAAGTACACCTGAGGGTCTCTGATGCTCTGCCTTAACCTGCTGACATACCAGACATCTGGAAATAAAGTCTGCGATGTCTTTCTTCATGCCTGACCACCAAAAATTTTTCTTGAGATCTTGATACATCTTAGTACTGCCTGGGTGTGCTGTATACACCGTACTGTGCACCTCTGACAAAATCATCTGTCTCAGCTCTGAACTCTGTGGCACACAAACTCTATCTCTGAATCTCAAGATCCCATCTCTGAACTCAAAGTCGGGTACTACTCTCTGTGACATCCTCTGAATCATACTCTGAGTCCACTCATCTGACATCTGACACTGTCTGATCTCATCATACAGAGAAGATCTGATCTGAAGTCTGGAGAATCTAGCAGTAACTATCTCAATCTGCTCTCTGGCTATCTCATACTGTAGCTCACTCTGGACTGAAAGACTGGATAAGGCAACTCGCCTGCTCAAAGCATCTGCCACTACATTGGCTCTCCCTGGATGAAATCTGATATCACAGTCATAATCCTTCACCAACTCTAGCCATCTCCTCTGTCTCATATTAAACTCTCTCTCGGTGAAGAAATATTTCAGACTCTTATGATCTGAATAAATGTTGCACTTGACCCCATAAAGATAATGTCTCCAAATCTTCAAAGCAAACACAACTGCAGCTAACTCCAAATCATGAGTGGGATATCTCATCTCATGATCTTTCAACTGTTTGGAGGTATAGGCAATAACCCTACCACTCTGCATCAATACTGCTCCAATCCCTTGATGGGACGCATCTGTATAAATGTCAAACTTTACTCCCTCCTGAGGTAGTGCTAAAATTGGAGCACTAGTCAATCTCTGCTTAAGCTCCTGAAATCGTGCCTCACAATCATCTGAACAAACAAATGGAACCTCTTTCCTAGTCAAGGCAGTGAGAGGTCTCGCTAGGCTAGAGAATCCCTCAATGAATCTCCTGTAATAACCTGCCAACCCAAGGAACCTACGTACCTCTTTTACCGTCTTTGAACTCAGCCAACTCAAAACCACCTCTACTTTGCTGGGATCTACTGAAATACCGTCTGCTGTCACCACGTGACCCAAAAATGCTACTCTGTCAAGCCAGAACTCGCACTTGAAAAATTTGGCATACAGCTGTCTATCTCTCAATCTCTGAAGCACATATTTGAGATGCTCCTCATGCTCTGCCACACTCCTGGAATACACCAGAATGTCGTCAATGAAAACCATCAAGAACCGGTCCAAGCAATCATGAAACACCCGGTTCATCAGATCCATAAAGATCACTGGTGCATTAGTCAACCCAAATGGCATAACCACGAACTCATAATGCCCATATCTGGTCCTGAAAGCTATCTTGGGAACATCCCTGTCTGCCACTCTGACCTGATAATAGCCTGATCTCAAGTCAATTTTAGAAAATACAGTTGCACCTCTCAACTGATCAAATAAGTCATCTATCATCGGTAGGGGATACTTGTTCTTCACTGTTACTCTGTTCAGATCCCTGTAGTCGATACACATCCTCATCAACCCATCTTTCATTTTAACAAACAGAATCGGAGCTCCCCAAGGTGAACAACTGGGCCTGATAAACCTCTTATCTGTCAACTCCTGAAGCTGTTTCTTTAACTCCTGAAGCTCAGTTGAAGCCATCGATACGGAGCCTTAGAAATTAGAGTCGTACCCGAAAGAAGCTCGACACTAAACTCCAATTCTCTATCTGGAGGTAACCTTGGCAACTCATCTGAAAATACATCTGAAAACTCTCTGAAAACTCATCTGGAATCTCACTTTCTTCCTTCCACAATCTATCTGTGCACCATATCTACCTAGAAAATCCATACCCAATATCATATCAAAATCTGCTAACTCCAGCAGAATCAAATCTATCCTCATCAGTCTACCAATAATCTCTACCTCATGATCTAGGAGAACTCTGTCACTCAACACAAATCCCCCATCTGGCATCTCCACATGGATACTCCGACTGGCCACACTAGGGTCAACCCCTAATCTCTCCACTACACTCCATGGTACAAAACTGTGTGTGGCTCCACAATCAACAAGCACAAATAAAAGAGTACCAAAATAAAGTAACTGACCGGTAACTGCATGGGGAATGGCCTTTGCCAACTCCTGGCGGATTGCATAAACTCTGGCTCTGCCTCCGCCAACTCATAAAGGACCGACACCTCCCTCAGGTGCTCTATCACCGAATCTGGAAACATTTGCTCCACCTCTGTCTACTCTAGCTCCGCCTCTAGGTGGACCACCTCGGCCTTTGAACTGCCCAGCTCCACCTCTGCTCGGTCCAGCACCAACTCCAAGTCTAGCTGGACACGCGGCCATCATGTGCCCTAGCTGATGGCTCCAGTAATATACTATCTGACCTGTCATACACTCCTCTAGATGGCGCCTGCCACATCTAGTACACTGCGGTGGTTGGGGTGCAACTCTATGCCTCTGACTCTAGAAACCTCGGGCAGATCTCCTGGCTGACATCGACCTCTTGCCCCGGTCTCTATCATTTGACCTCTGCTCTCTCTCAGGTGCTCTACTCATAGCACCCATCTTCTGTAAACCGGTCTCGGATCTGAGGGCTCTCCCCAAGGCATCACTGAATCTCTGGGGAGGATTTGCTCCTGTCATGACATCCTTATAGATTGCAGGGTGCAACCCATGGATGAATTTCTAAACTCGGCCCATCTCTGTCCCTGCCAAACTCGGGACGAATCTCACCAAAGCATTAAACCTGGTTGCATACTCCTTAACTGAACTGGAACCCTGAGTCAAATCAATAAACTCTTGGGCCTTGGCATACAATACCTCTGTACTCTTGTACTCAGCATTAAACAATTGTCTGAATCTGGCCCATGTCATCTGCTCCTCATTGATGGAAGCCTTGGCTAGACCCTACCAAACCTTGGCATCACCCCTGAGATGAAACACTGCATATCTAAGTTTCTCTCTCTCTGAAAGAGTGAAGAGCCCCATGACACTCTCCACTGCCTCCACCCATTCTTCTGCCACTGCTGGATCCTTGGACCCACTGAATCTTGCTGGCTGATACGGCCTTGGCAGGTGATAAATCGGATGAAGTCTGCCTGAAGAACTAGTACCAGCTGTCTCTATAGTCATACTCTGACTGGAATCTGCATAACCCGTTGGATACTGTGGCCTCTCTCTGACTGACTGAGGCTGGGACTGATACTGATACTGATACTGATACTGTCGCTGATACTCTGGCTGCGACTGATGATGAGACTAGGAATGTCGTCTCCTCAGAATCCGATGACTCTCATGCTGGAGAGGAGTTACTCTATCTGGCTCTCGAACATTACCCACTCCAGCTTGTTGGAGGCTCTCTCTGACTACATCCCCAATCATCTCTCTCAACTGCTCTGGTCTCATCGACACATGAGAGGTACTCTGAGATCGCCGTCTATCACTAACACTCATAGGATGGGCGAGTGAACTACTGTCTGTCTCATCTAGACATCTAGGGACATACTTCTCTCTATCTATAGCATCACAACAAACTGGGGTTAGAATCACATATCACAATCAAAGCTGAAAAATAAATACCTGACTATGTTGTGAGGAGGGTCTGGACGATGGCTGCTAAGGAGAGAAAAAGGCACCACACACTTACAACTTTGCTCTGATACCACCAATGTAGGACTCGCCGCCACGAGTACCCCTCTGGTGCTGAAGACTATAGGGAGCTTTTATTAATAATTTGAAAATCCGGGTACCCGCGACAGAAATCCTACGAAAATAAACGAAACTGAAACTATACATATACAATACTGCATATGCGAAAGCTGAAATATATACATCGACTGAAATGTACATATTGTTCTGTACAATGGGCCCATTGGCCTTTTTCATACATACATACATATACTGTTCATTTACATCTGATACAAGAGCATTTACAACATGACCATACAGGTCCAAAACTGATATACATATACACTGAGATCGCGGTGTGGGCCCTCTCCTGTCAGCCTCGATCCACCCACTCCTCGAACCTAGCACGAACCACCTGAAAAGGATGGAAGGAGGGGGATGAGTGATAAAGATCACCCAGTAAGCGCTCCTTACATCTCTCAATACCCAAGCAAGCACAAACAATCATATAAATCAAACATACCTGGGCCTCGACCCTAATCATACATCTATGCGCTTGCTGGGATCTGGAAACTGTTATCTGAATCTCATTATCATTATATACTGATATCATTATTATTCATGTCATGATGTGTATGTCATGTCATGCTAACTGAATATACTGGATGCATACATCTGAATACCTCTCTGTACCCTCGGGTACCTGCTGTGCTGATCAGACTGGTGAACACAGGTATTCGACATCCTGACCATGTGGGTTAAACAGTCTAGCTACTGGCTAGAAAGCTGAATCTGAATACTACTGTACGATCTGACTGGTGTTAGAAGGCTGAAACTCAAATGCTACATTCTGACTGGTGCCAGAAAGCTGAATCTGAAATACTGTTGAGCGTTCTTACTGGTGTCAGAAGGCTGGATCCCACAGATGCCCCCTCGTGTTCCACCCCATTCTCTTACCCGTACATCAGGTTCTGAAAACTGAATACTACTGAATTCGGATCCCCTGATCCTCTCTGAAACTACATGTCATGTCATGATATGCACATGCAGTTTATTATCTGAATACAGGCTCATCTGATGCTTATCTGAAGCAATTTAACCATTTATCTGAATTTCCATCCTTAATAAATCAATAATTAATCATTTTTCTGAAAATCTGCTGATGCACGGGCGTGCATCAAAGTGCACGGGCGTGAGCCAGGACGCACGGGGCCGTGCTCTGGTCGTGCGCCTGATCGTGCACGCTACTAGAATTTTCCTGGAAAACATTTACTGAAAGGCACGCACGGGCGTGCATATGCGGACACACGGGCGTGCATGGGCATTTTCTGGCCGTGCACAGGGCGTGCATCTAGAAAAACAAAGACTCACGGTCGTGCCATACTGGCGCACGGTCGTGCGTCTGGTTCTTCAACAAAGCACCGCCTAGAAACTTGCCTTAAACGCATACCAATTCACATTCAATTGCAATAACACTTCAATAGCACATTCCTAGCATCACAAACAACACAATTCAAGCCTCACTTCTCACATGCATCAAGCCACATGAATTCTACCATGGAAACTTCTTCTTTCTCTCAGTAAAGCCATACACACACACATGCATGCTTCAAGGGTGGGAATCCATCAACCAAATCAACATGCAAAGCCATATAAACATTTCCAACATTCATCAACATGCAAAGAATTCATCCATGGCATTAACATTCATAAAGCAAGCTGGGAAACGCAAGGAAAAGGTAAGAGAACACTTACCTCGGTCCATGCTTCTGAAAACAAGCTTTCGAACAACTAATCTCTTTGCTCTCTCGCTGGATTGGGAGCTACCGGCTACTGAATTTCCTCTCTAGGAATAGGAGGAGCTGAAAATGGAAGAGAGAAATCAGCTGAAATGAAAACGAGTGAGAAAAGAAATGACTTTCACTCGGCTCTCACTTATATACTATGCCACGCACGGTCGTGCACCAATGATGCATGGGCGTGCATCAATGATGCACGGGCGTGCACAAGGGAAAATGAACTTAATTCATTTCCCGCGCACTCACCTGATCGAATCCTTCCGAAAGGATTCCTACGACAGCCACACGACTCCGAAAACTTACCAACTTACCCCTGAACTTTACCGGACTCCCAATCTCTCTCTGAATCCCGTTTCTAACCCCAAAACTCTACCCTTAAAGGCTTTCAGAAATCTAGGATGCTACAGATTTCAGATATACTATACGTATATATTCAGGGTCTTCGGATCATAGTTTTATTATCAGAAAGAGTTTTCAGAAAAGACAGTTTTTCAGAAAAACAAGCGTGAGGGCAAGTTTTACAGTTTTCAGCATATACAATTCATGTCATGTACAGTATCAGAACAGTAACAGAACAGTAATATAACAGAATTCAATATGAATAAGTCAGAAAATGGATATACTTCGGTATATCAAGAGAATCAGAATAAAACAACAGAACTTCCCTACGTGACGAGTCACGTAGTCAGTTAGTTTCGACCTGCGAGTGTTGCATTTGGAAATGCTTGCTGAGTGACTTTGTCACTCACTCCCTTCCCTGTTTCCTTTTGTAGGTCAGTGTTTCGTGGCTGAGCTAGAGCGAGACCGCTGCGAGATTTTAGGGATATGGCTTGGTAGCAGCAGATAGCATGTTGGCTCGCATGCTTTTATTTCTCATGTATATATCTATGTGTGTATTATACTCTAGTACACTGTATGTCAGTATATTTTTATACATGAGCAGCCTGGGTTTTCACGCTTACAATTCAGTATATTTGAATACTGAATTATATTTATAATTTCTTTTTATTAAGAAATTTTTCAGGCAGCAGTTCTTCTTACTGTAGGGGTCCCCGTTCCAAGTATATTTTCATTATATATAGAATATTTCCGCAGCACATAGTAACCTAGGGCGGGGGTCGCTATAGCTATAATATATAAATAGTGATAGTTTTACCACCATTAACTACACACGTTTTCACCACTAGGTACCACATAGAAAAAGTGTTGTCACATGAATTCCCTTACTCGGTTTTAGGAGTCTAATGAGCATTTATCCTTGTAATAGCCCAGGGGTAGACCTGTCATTTTAGGCTCTGAGAATAAGGGTAAAAGAGAGATTTCTAGTGAGGAAATAGTTCCGAGAGGGTTCCAAGGGTAGAAAAGTCTTTTAGAAGCCTTTTATGGCTTATATATGGACATTCTGGGAAGAATGTTCCATATATGGCGCGAGGAGAGAGAGATTTGAGATTTTGAGGGGCACATGCCCGTGTGCCAAGAGAGAGATGAGTTATAAGTTCATTTTCCTGTATTTTCTCGCAACTTATTTCCTTCAGCTTCTTCTCCTTCCTTTTTCCAGCGAACTCTAGAGCAGAACCCATCCAGCCAGCTGCCATTGTTCTAGTTAGAGATCTAGGACCAGCTAGAGACAGAGATTTGGATGCCATGGCAAGAGGTAAGTATTTCTATACCTCTTCACTTAGGTTTCCAATAAGCTTTTCTGATTTTCCAACTTTCCGAACATTTGTTGCATGTTGTGGATGTTTTCCAGCATGTTTTGATGATGATGTGATGAAATGCATGATGATTATTGAGGGTATTATGCAATGTATGTTATGTATATTGCTTGGGTATGCTTTGGATGAGAAATGCATGAGATTTGATATGCTAAATGAGAAATGTATGAGATGAGTGTGTTTATGCGCATGAGTATGAGTTGTGTTTGTGTTTAATTGAAGATTGAATGAGTATTGGATGTGTTTGAGTGGGATTTTTTGGGCTTACAGACACATCTGCAGATTCTGAGTTGAGCACAACACCGTGCACCTGAGGGGACACGCCCGTGTGGCCTTAAATCTGCATAGAACACAGCCTTGCATGTTGCCCGTGTGCGTATGAAAATCCACACACACGCCCGTGTACCCGAGTGCACACGCCCGTGTGTCTAATCCCAAATGTGCACGCTTGTGTAGGCAATACACGGGATGGTGCTGAGGCAGCTACATGCCCGTGCATTGTGATACACGCCCGTGTGCCTAGTCATGCACGCCCGTGTATTTACACCACACGTCTGTGTGGTCAGCCCAGTTTTGATGAATTAATTCTAGAACCTTGCACGCCCAACAACATTAGAAGCACACAGTCCCATGTGCTATGACGCATGCCCGTGCACGTTAACACACACGCCCGTGCGGCTTAAGAAAGACAGAAAAGAGAATTTTAAATTAAAGATAAGCTACCCTAAGCAACCCTAAGTGAATTCTAAGCATGAGAAACATGAAAATAAGATGATATTACATCATATCATGCATGATTAACGAGCATTGAGCATGACATGCCATACATGAGATGTTTTCAGAAAAGAGATCTACGGATCCAAGAGATGATTTAAGAGTATATATATACGATGTTTCAGACATCAGTTAGGGGTGGATACAATGGGGCACCTATGAGTTCATACACCCGTTAGAGAGGGAAACCATGATTCGCTAGAGAGAACATGGTCGTGCACAAGTAGTTTTATTATAGGTTTGAGCTCACAAGGCCAAGGTGTCGAATCCCTATATTCATCAGTTTGGCCAGCATAGCAAAGATATTTTTCAGATACAGTACTTTTGATACTATTTTCAGATATACTATATGTATATATATGAGGATCTTCGGATCAGAGATTTTTTATCAGAAGGAGTTTTCAGAAAAGATGAGTTTTCAGAAAATCAATCTGAGGGGTAAAATTTTATGAGAAATGAGATTTACATGACATCAAAGCATGCATATCATGTCACGTATAGCATTCATGAGAAATATACGAAATAAAAGCAAAGTACAGAGCATAAAACATATGAAAACTCTGAGAACTAAATGATTAAAGAAAGTAAAGAGACAAGAGATAAGAAAAGAATGTAATAAGCTACTGTAAAGCAAGAATAATGAGAATGAGTAAGAAAACAGTAAGCTGAGAGCTCGAGGTCTGATCTATGATCAACCTTTGCTTGATGACCTGTCTGTGTAAGAGATAGGAAATGCTTATTGAGTGATTTTGTCACTCACCTCTTTCCCTTACTTTCTCTTTTGCAGATCAGTGAGTTGGGGACTGAGATGTGGCGATACAGCTGTAAGGTTTTAGAGACATGGCTCGGCAGCTAGTTTTGAGATTCGGCTCATATGCTATGATAAATCGCATTTCATGTATTTATGTGCGTGTATGATATGTAGTATGCACTGTTGTATGAATATCATAACTTTATATATGAATAGTCTGGGATTCTCAAAAAAACTATTATGACTTATTTTATTGTCATATTTATAGTTTTACGCTTCCGTATATTGATTTTGAAGTATGTTGAGCAGTAATTAATTTTCTTTTCCCTCTGGGGATCTCCGTCACAGGCACATTTTATTATTATTATTATATATATTTATATATATATATTTTACAGCTGTGCATAGTAGGTCTAGGGCGGGGGTCACTACAAGGTTTTGATATTGAGAAAGTATTTGAGATATATTTTAAAGAAAATGAATTTTAAACGCATTGTTTTCTAAGCAATTGCATGAGCCAAGGCCAGCATGTCCCGACAGTTGTTGCTCGCTTCTTCTTAGTGTAAGTATAGTATGTGAAAGTTGTTTGTTTTGAATGTTTACCCTTGTATTGTGTTGTTTTAGATAGAAGAGCCCAAGCCCCTTTACCCCCAGTCGTAGAGGAAGAGAGTAGTGTTTCGGTTGGACCTATGAGTACTAGTGATTTTAAGAGGTCTCGGCATTCCAGAGTTTCTCTTCAGACTGAGTATGTGAGAGATATTTTCAGAGAAATGATCAGAGAGGGTTTTTAGGTGGCAGCCAGAGCCGAAGATTTTGAGCTAGAGAGACAGAGAGCCCATCAGGGGCAAGTCAGGGGTCAGTATGGGCAGAGAGATCAGGGTATGTCAGAGACTATTAAAGAGCCCTACCAGATCCTAGAGTTTGGCCGTCAGACTGATATGAGTTCAAGGACAGATATGATTGGTATCAGTAGTTCAGATAGGTTGCATCCTATATACAGTTTGCCTGGTGCTCATCAATCGTTTAAATTCAGTGGTTCAAGGGATCCAACTGTGGCTGAGGAATGGATTGAGTCGGTTGAAAGCGTGATTGATTTGTTCACGATGACCGACAGACAGATGGTTCGGTATGCTACCTTCATGTTGAGAGGTGATGTGAGGGTGTGGTAGAACCCCGCGAAGACATCCATGGATGTTGAGAGTCTATCTTGGACTAAGTTTAGGAGGATGTTTGAGGAGGAGTACCGTAGTGCAGATATGGTACATGCTAGAGCCCAGGAGTTTATAGAGTTGACTCAGGGGAACAGTTCGGTTAAGGATTATGCCACCTGGTTTAATGTGTTAGCCAGATTTGTTTCAGGAGTAGTAGATTCTGAGTCGATCAGAGTTCAGAAATTTGTGCATGGTTTGCACCCTACTATCGCCAGAGATGTGATGACTGGTTCTTCACCGCCGCAGAGATTCAGTGAGGCTTTAGGGAGAGCCTTGAGGTTAGAGGTATATTTGCAGAGGATGGGTTTCTTTTCGAGGTCAACAGAGAGAGCACCTGAGAGAGGTGGAGATAGAGGCAAGAAACCTATGCAGTCAAAGAAACAGTTTAAGGGTAAGAGACAGAGGCAGAGAACAAAGTTGTCAGTCTGCAGGACTTATGGCAAGAGTCACCCAGGAAAGTGTCTTGCGGGTCAGGATGTTTGTTTCAGTGTCGTCAGCCTAGTCACAGATTTTCTGAGTGTCCGATGAGAGGAGTTGGAGTTAGAGCCATCAGTTGGTGGAGCAGGTCCTAGCCGAGGTTATAGAGGTCCGACTGGTAGAGGTGGTGGAGCTCAGAGAGGAGGTGTCAGTACACCGAGAGGTGGAGGCAGAGCTAGAGTCTTCGCAGTGAGGAGAGAGCAGGCTGAGATGATCCCCCATGCAGTTACAGGTCAGTTGACTTTCTTGGATACTCTTTTATATGTGTTGATTGATTGTGGTGTCATACATAGTTTTGTGTCTCGAGGAGTGATAGAAAGATTAAGGTTGACCCCTAGTGTGGCAGAGAAGAGTATTTGTATTGAGATGCCTGATGGTGGTGTGATAGTGAGTGATCAGATGTTAGTAGATCAGGAGGTAATCATTATGGGTAGGATATTGAGGATAGATTTGATCATATTGGAGTTAGCCGATTTTCATATGATCTTAGGCATGGATTTCTTGAGTTGTTGTGAAGTAGAGATAAACTGTAAGAGGAAAAAAGTTAGACTGCAGTTAGGCTCTAATCAGTTTACCTTCGTTGAGGGTAGAGTGGAAACAGTGTTCATTTCCTGTTTGCAAGCGAGAAAATTGTTGAGCAAAGGATGTGTAGGATACTTGGCTAATGTAGTATGTAGAGAGGCAGTTGAGTCAAGTATCGAGGAGGTGCCTATAGTTAGAGAGTTTTCAAATTTTTTTTTTTAGGATTTGCCAAGATTACCTCCAGAGCGAGAGTTAGAGTTTTCAGTTGAATTACTTCCCGGTATGGCTCCTATTTCGAAGGCTTTATACGAATGGCTCTAGCTGAGTTACAGGAATTAAAGAAGCAGCTTCAGGAGTTGATTGATAAGAGGTTTATAAGGCCGAGTTGTTCACCACGAGGTGCGTCGATATTGTTTGTGAAGACGAAGGATGGTTCCTTGAGAATATGTATCGACTACAGATAGCTGAACAAGGTGACAGTTAGGAACAAATACCCGTTGCCCAGGATAGATGATTTATTTGACCAGTTGAGTGGAGCTGCAGTATTCTCCAAGATTGATTTGAGGTCTGGGTATCATCATATTAGAGTTACAGAGAGAGATGTGCCTAAGACTGCTTTCAAAATGAGGTATGGCCACTATGAGTTTGTAGTGATGCCATTTGGTTTGACGAATGCTCCTGTAGTGTTTATGGATTTGATGAACCGAGTTTTTTAGGACTGTCTAGATAGATTTGTTGTTGTATTTATCGATGACATCTTGGTCTACTCGAGGAGTGTTGAGGAGCATGTAGAGCATCTGAGATTTGTTCTTCAAAGATTGAGAGATCGTCAACTTTACGCCAAGTTTGACAAGTGTGAGTTCTGGTTGAGCAGTGTATCCTTCCTTGGACACGTGGTTTCAGCGACAGGAATTTCAATGAATCCGAGTAAGATCGAAGTTATTCTGAGTTGGCTGAGGTCGATGACTGCTAGAGAGGTGAGGAGTTTTCTTGGATTAGCCGGTTACTACAGGAGATTTATAGAGGGCTTTTCCAGTATAGCTAAGTCTTTAACAGCTTTGACTCAAAGTGAGACGCCTTTTGTTTGGACTGAGGAGTGTGAGGCTCGATTTCAGGAGTTAAAGCAGAGGTTGACGAGTGCTCCAGTGTTAGCATTGCCTCAAGAGGGTATTGATTATGATGTTTACACAGACGCTTCCCACCAGGGGATTGGAGCAGTGTTGATGCAGTCAGGTAAGGTGATTGCCTACGCTTCTAGGTAATTGAAGGATCATGAGTTAAGGTACCCTACACATGACTTGGAGTTAGCGGCTGTAGTGTTTGCTTTGAAGATCTAGAGACATTATTTGTATGGTGTCAGATGTTGTATTTATACAGATCACAAGAGTTTAAAGTATTTCTTCACCTAGCGAGAGTTGAATATAAGACAGAGGAGATGGTTAGAGCTAGTGAAAGATTATGATTGTGAGATCAAATATCACCCAGGGAGAGTTAATGTAGTAGCAGATGCTTTGAATAGGAGAGTAGTCTTGTCTATGGTTACAGTTCAGAGAGAGTTACAACATGAAATTGCCAGAGACGAGATTGAGATTATGACAATCGGTTTTTCCAGACTTCAGTTGGTTTCTACTTTGTATGATGACATCAGAGAGTCTTAGAGGGCCGATTTATGGGTTCAGAGTATGGTTCAGAGGACTTCAGAAGGTACAGTTTCAGATTTTGAAGTCAGAGATAGTATTCTGAGATTCAAAGACAGAGTATGTGTGCCAGAGGACTTAGAGTTAAGACACAGGATTTTGTCAGAGGCTCATGATATGGTGTATTTAGCTCATTTAGACAGTACAAAGATGTATCAGGATCTCAAAAGATCGTTTTGGTGGTCTGGTATGAAGAGAGATATAGTAGAGTATGTAGCCAAGTATTTGACTTGTCAGCAGGTAAAAGCAGAGCATCGGAGACTGTCTGGTTTGTTACAGCCTTTGAGGATTCCTAAGTGGAAATGAGAGAGTATTTCGATAGATTTTATATCAGGACTCCCTAGAGTGTAGAGAGGTTATAACAGTATTTAGGCTATAGTTGACCGCTTGAGTAAGTCTGCACTTTTCTTACCGATCAGAGATGGTATGAGTACAGATCAGTTGGGTCGTTTGTATGTCAGAGAGATAGTCAGGCTTCATGGAGTTCCCAGAGATATAGTATTAGACAAAGATTCGAGATTTTTGTCAACCTTTTGGGGCAGTTTGCAGAGAGCTTTGGGAACTAGGCTTCATTTCAGTTCAGCTTATCATCCTCAGACAGATGGATAGACTGAGAGAGTCAATCAGATCTTAGAGGATATATTGAGAGCTTGTTGTAGAGATTTTCAGACTAGTTGAGCTGAGGTATTGCCATTGATGGAATTTGCCTACACAAAGTTATCAGTCTACAATTCAGATGGCACCTTTTGAGGCCTTGTATGGTAGAAAATGTATATCGCCATTATATTGGGATGAGATGGATGAGAGAGATTCACTGGAGTTAGCAGTGGGTCCAGAGATGACTCAGATAATGATTGAGCAGATCAGAGTAATCAGACAGAGGATTAAGCAGATCAAAGTAATCAGACAGAGGATTAAGCAGACTCAGGATCGTCAAAAGAGTTATGCAGATCTAAGACATAGGGAGGTAGAGTTTGAGATTGGAGATCATGTTTTTCTGAGAGTTACTCCCTGCAGGAGAGTCTTGAGATTTGATAAGAAATGAAAGTTGGCTCCGAGATTTATTGGTCCGTATCAAATTCTAGAGAGGGTTGGCAGAGTTGCCTACAGATTGGCTTTACCAGCTAGTATGGACAGAGTGCATAATGTGTTCCATGTATCCCAGCTGAGAAAGTATGTGGGAGATTCTTCGCATGTGCTTCAGGTTGAGGATCTTGAGCTAGCAGATGATCTGAGTTATCAGGAGACACTTGTTCAGATTTTGGATTATAAAGTGAAGTCCCTCAGAAACAGAGAGATTTTGTTGGTTAAACTTCTGTGAAAGAGTCAGAGAGTTGAGGAAGCTACATGGGAGATCGAGTCTGAGATGAGAGATAGGTTCCCAGATTTGTTTAGTTAATTCCGGAGATGAAATTATTATTAGAGGGGGAGGTTGTAATAGCCCAGGGGTAGACCTGTCATTTTAGGCTCTGAGAATAAGGGTAAAAGAGAGATTTTCAGTTAGGAAATGGTTCCGAGAGGGTTCCAAGGGTAGAAAAGTCTTTTAGAAGCCTTTCGTGGCTTATATATGGATATTTTGGGAAGAATATTCCATATATGGTGCGAGGAGAGAGAGATTTGAGATTTCGAGGGGCACACTGTAGCATCCAAAAATGGATTGGGAGTTTAGTAAAGTACAGGGGTGAGTTAGTAAGTTTTCGGAGCCTGTATGGCTTTCGTAGGAATCCTTTCGGAAGGATTCGATCAGGCGAGTGAGCGGCAAATAAGTAATGCTTATTTTCCCTTGTGCACGCCCGTGCACCTTTGATGCACGCCCGTGCAAGTGGCTAGTATATAAGTGAGCCGAGTGCTTTATGTCATTTTTCTCACCCACTTTGCTTTTTCAGCCAAAGTTTTCTCTTCATTTCAACTCCTCCTAATCTTAGAGAGGAAATCCAGCAACAAGTAGCTCCCGATCAAGCTAGAGAGCATAGAGATTAGTTCGAAAGATAAGCTTTCAGAGGCAATGGCGTGAGGTAAGTGTTCGCTTACCTTTTCCTTGAGTTTCCCGGCTTGCTTTGTGATTTTTGATGTTATGGATGAGCTCTTTGCATGTTGATGAATGCTGGGAATGTTTATATGTCATTGCATGTTGATTTGGTTGATGGATTTTAACCATTTGAGCCATGCATTCATGATTGATAATGTTTTAGTGAGAGAAAGCTAAGCTTCCATGGTGAAATTGTTGGTGGTTAATGCATGTTGCTTTTGATGATTGAAATGCGTTATTTGAAGTGCTGAGAATATGTGTTTGAAGCCAATTTGTGATTTATTGAGATTTGGGTTGTGAATTGTGCAATTTCCGGCTAGTGTTCTTGTTGAAGAACAAGACGCACGGCCGTGTGCCTGCATGGCACGGTCGTGTGCCTTTGTTTTCCAGAACACACGCGCGTGTGCACGCTGGGTGTACGACCAGAATTCCAGGCACACCCCCGTGCATCCTGAGGGACACGCCCGTATGCTTGCTTTTCAATGAAATATTCAAGAAATTCCAGTAGCTTGCACAGTCAACAGCACGACCAGCGCACGGCCCCATGCGTCCAGGCACACGGTCGTGTGTCCAGGACCTGCACGCCTGTGTGTTAGCCACGCACGCCCGTGCAGCAGCAGTTTTCTAGAAAATAAAAGGAAATTGATTAATAATGCATGGGAAATTCATTTAATGACTAAAATGCTTCAGATAAACATCAGATGAGTATGAATTCAGATAATAAAGCTGCATATGCATTCCATGGCATTACATGTAGCTTCAGAAGGGATCAAGGGATCCAGATTCAGCAGTATTCAGTATTCAGAACCTGATGTACGGGTAAAAGTATAGGGTGAACTCGAGGGGGCATCTGTGGGATTCAGCTTTCTGACACCAGTCAGAATGTTCAGCAGCATTACAATTTCAGCCTTCTGACACCAGTCAGATCGTCTAGTAGTTATTATTCAGCCTTCTAACCAGTAGCTAGACTATTCAGCCCACATGGCCAGGATGCCGAATCTCTGTGTTTACCAAGTCTGATCAGCACAGTAGGTACCTTCGGGTATAGAGAGGTATTCAGATGCATGTATCCACAATATTTTCAGTAGCATGACATGACATACACATCATGACATGAATAAATAAGATATCAGTAAATGAATGTGATTCAGATATTCAGTAAATCAGTTTCAGATTCCAGCAAGCGCATAAATGTATGAATAGGGTCGAGACCAGGTATGTTTGTGATTGTTTGTGCTTGCTTGGGTTGAGGGAAGTAAGGAGCGTTTACTAGGTGATCTTTATCACTCATCCCCCCTCCTTCTTCCATCCTTTCAGGTGGTTCGTGCTGTTTTCGATGAGCAGTTGGATCGAGGTTGACGGAGAGGGCCCACACCACGATCTCAGTATATACATATATGTTTTGGACCTGTGTGGTCATGTTGTAAATGTTTTATGTAATCAGATGTACAAAACAGTTCATATATATATGTGAAAAAGGCCATTGAGCCCATTGTACAGAAAAATGATGTATATTTCAGTTGATGTATATTCAGTTTCGCTTCCGCATGTGCAGAATTGTATAGTATCAGTTATTATTATTTTCGTAGGATTCCTGTCACGGGTACCTGAGTTTTCAAATTATTAATGAAAAGTCTCTCTCAGTTTTCAGTAGCAGGGGTACTCGTGGCTGCGGATCCTACACACACGCTCGTGTGCCAGGAGAGAGATGAGTTATAAGTTCATTTTCCCGCACTCGCAGTTTATTTCTTTCAACTTCTTCTCCTTCTCCTTCCTTTTTCCAGGGAACCCTAGAGCAGAACCCGTCCAACCAGCTGTCATTGTTTCAGTTAGAGATCCAGGACCAGCTAGAGAGAGAGATCCGGATGCCATGGCAAGAGGTAAGTATTTCCATACCTCTTCACTTAGGTTTCTAGCAAGCTTTTCTAATTTTTCAGCTTTCTGAACGTTTGTTACATGTTGTGGATGTTTTCCAGCATGTTTTGATGATGATGTGATGAAATGCATGATGATTATTGAGGGTATTATGCAATGTATGTTACGTATATTGCTTGGGTATGCTTTGAATAAGAAATGCATGAGATTTGATATGCTAAATGAGAAATGTATGAGATGAGTGTGTTTATGGGCATGAGTATGAGTTATGTTTGTGTTTAATTGAAGATTGAATGAGTATTGAATGTGTTTGAGTGAGATGGGTTTCCAGACGCATCTGCAGATTCTGAGTGAGCACATGACCGTACACCCGAGGGGACACGCCTGTGTGGCCTCCAATCTACATAGAGCACGGCCTTGCATGTTGCCCGTATGCGTATAAAAATCCACACACACGCATGTGTACCCGAGTGCACACGCACGTGTGTCTAATCCCAAATGCGCTCGCCTGTGTAGGCAAGACACAGGATGGTGCTGAGGCAGCTACATGCTCGTGCAATGTGATACACGCCCATGTGCCTAGTCATGCACGCCCGTGTATTTGCACCACATGCCCGTGTGGTCAACCCAGTTTTGATGAATTAATTCCAGAACCTTGCACGCCCAACAGCACGAGAATCACACGGTCCTGTGTGCAATGATGCACGCCCATGCACATTAACACACACGCCCATGCGGCTTAAGAAAGACAAAAAAGAGAATTTTAAATTAAAGATAAGCTACCCTAAGCAATCCTAAGCGAATTCTAAGCATGAGAAACATGAAAATAAGATGATATAACATCATATCATGCATGATTAACGAGCATTGAACATGACATGCCATACATGAGATGTTTTTAGAAAAGAGATATACGGATCCAAGAGATGTTTTAAGAGTATATATATACGATGTTTCGGACATCAATTAGGGGTGGATACGAGGGGGCACCTGTGAGTTCTCACACCCGCTAGAGAGGGAAACCATGATTCGCTAGAGAGAACATGGTCGTGCACAAGTAGTTTTATTATAGGTTTGAGCTCACGAGGCCAAGGTGTCGAATCCCTGTATTTATCAGTCTGACCAGCATAATAGAGATATTTTTCAGATACAGTACTTTTGATACTGTTTTCAAATATACTATATGTATATATATGAGGATCTTCGGATCAGAGATTTTTTATCAGGAAGAGTTTTTAGAAAAGATGAGTTTTCAGAAAATCAGCCCGAGGGGCAAAGTTTTATGAGAAATTTGATTTACATGACATCAGAGCATGCATATCATGTCATGTATAGCATTTATGAGAAATATACAAAATAAGAGCAAAGTACAGAGCATAAAACACATGAAAACTCTGAGAACTAAATGATTAAAAAAAGTAAAGAGACAAGAGATAAGAAAAGAATGTAATAAGCTACTGTAAAGCAAGAATAATGAGAATGAGTAAGAAAACAATAAGCTGAGAGCTCGAGGTCTGATCTATGATCAGTCTTTGCTTGATGACCTGTCTATGTAAGAGATAGGAAATTCTTACTGAATGATTTTGTCACTCACCCGTTTCCTTTCCTTTTTCTTTTGCAGGTCAGTGAGTTGGGGACTGAGATGTGGTGATGCAGCTGTGAGGTTTTGGGGACATGGCTCGGTAGCTAATTTTGAGATTCAGCTCATATGCTTTGATAATTCGCATTTCATGTATTTTGTGTGTGTATGATATGTAGTATGCACTGTTGTATGGGTATCATAACTTTATACATGAATAGTATGAGATTTTCAGAAAAACTATTATAATTTATTTTATTATCATATTTATAGTTTTACGCTTCCATTTATTGATTTTGAAGTATATTGAACAGTAATTAATTTTCTTTTCCCTCGTGAGGATCTCCGTCACAAGCATATTTTTTTATTATTATTATATATACTTATATATATTTTACAACTGTGCATAGTAAACCTGGGGCGGGGGTCACTACAATCCTGACATTAGCCACAAAACATCCCCTCTCTACTGTTTGCGCTAACCGTTAGGACTATATGTTTGATATTTGAAGCAGGTGAATTGAGAAAGGACATTGTTGAAGATTGGCACCGACAAGAAGCAAAGCCCGAATTCTGAAAAGCGATAATTGGTGGACACGTAACTTGAAGACAAAAGATATCCTGTTTAAAACTACTTCAAATCTCAGCAACCCTTAATACACACGTCCACTCCTTTTCAATAATATAATGTTTTTATTTTTTCAATTAAAATGTCCTCATATGGATACTTTCACCGAAAGCCCCACAAAAGTTTGATGCCTACGCTAAACTTTTATGCTATGAGTCACCCGTTTCAACTCATCTGCAGTGCTTGTCGTTTCTTATGATGTCGACTGGAGTGTCTTAAATGCCATGATAAGGAGTGAAAACGCTCCCCTCTTGGTTAACTAAACCACCTTCATTATTGGGCTGGTTTACCTGAAATAAGTGGGAAACTTGCTGCTGGATTGAGCTTGAGTTTTGTTGTTTATTTTGGATTCTCTTTGTGTTTGAGGTTAGTTCTCGCCTGGGTTGGTCTTGTTTTTGTAAATTTTGATAGGGATGGCTTTAGATTTGTGTGTGTAATGTGTTTCATGGGCTGATCTGTTAAGCTAGAGCTTTCCATATTGTAATGCAAAGTTGTGAAATGTGAATCTAATGGTTTCTGTGTTTCAAGTTTGATCTCGATTTTTCTTGAATTGGGCTTGAACGGCTTTGATTTCATACTAATAACTAAGGTAGTAAGTGAGCATGGTAGGGTTTGATAGATGAGAATGCTAACTATCGGATCAGCTATTTCCACTAATGAATTAGACAGAAGAACCTCTTCATGAACTGGCCTTCTCATTCTATATCTGGAACTGTGTATCAATGATATTTGTGATCTATTGAGTGTATTTTTACATCATAACACTTTCTTTCTTACGCTTCCTTTTGCTATATATTCTGGAACTAGGATTCCTAGAATCGTGGGCTATAACCAGAGGATTTGAGCTTAGAGAATTTACCCAGTTTTACTTGTTCTCTATAGGTATTAGTGTGTTGGTTTATATTTCAATCTAGGGACCCTGTTTTGATACATTTCATACGGTTTCTCTTGTCACATTATATTTTGGGATTACAATTTGTAGATATTTATGCTAGATTCAGAAGCTTTAACACGCAGATTTGAGTTGAGAGAAATGACCCAGTTGTACTTGTTCTCTTTCAGCATTTAAGTGCTGAATTTTAAAAAAACTTTCGTTTGATTTCTATTGAAAAATTGTAACAATCTTTGCTGGTGGAGTTGTTTTTGTTTCTGGTGATTGCATCATACTTAGAGGCTTCAACTTTCTTCCATTAAATTGCTATTCAAATTTGAAGATTTTATATTCCATTTCTTGGGTTTAGGAGAGTTCTTGTCCTTTTGAATGACCAAACAATTTAATCATTGAAGAAAAAATATTTCAGTACATTATAGTTTAAATTTTATTTAATATATACCTGCTCAATTTGTGGCAAATGCATTTTGATCAGTCAATGTTGGCTCATTTTCATAATAGCATGAAAGGATGAAAATTAAGTTCTGCTGTTTGGGAACAAATGGTCATGGTATTTCCTTATGCTATGAAGTTAGCTTGACATTGCTTACTGTTATTTCTTCTTAGTTGACAAACATGGACTAATAGCAAAAGATCATGTAAATGAGCTGTTTCTAATTTATTTTTCTTAATTGCTGCAGTTTATGTGCATACTTGAGTTGCTGTTGAGATTACTCCGCTATATTTAAAATGAGGATCTTCCTCTCTTTTTTCTTTCTGTTTTGTCTCCCTGCAATTTTGGCTCAAGAAGTTACACATCCTACAATCTTAGTTGATGGAACCGCAACAGTTGCTACAAATGATGAAAATTTTATCTGCGCTACTTTAGATTGGTGGCCTCATGACAAGTGTGACTACAATCAATGTCCATGGTATTATGCATCTGCAATAAATTTGGTGAGACTTTGGAAAACTGTACATTGTTATGAGAATAAATTTAGCTTTCTTGTGATTATTTGCCCTATTTTTAATATTTTGAGGACAATAACTCAGTGGAATTTGTTTCTTTCAGGACTTATCTCATCCATTGCTAGCCAAAGCTATCCAAGGTATATTCCTGCCACCTAGAAAAGACAATGCTGTTGCCATGGTAATCTAGTATAGCTTAAGTTTGATGAGTAAGTTATCTTTTTAAATGTAATTGGCATCTTGATGAATAGATTAATCTGGGGACTTGATATGACCTTTTAAAGATTGTTTGTATGACAGCTTTCAAGCGTTTGAGGATAAGAATTGGAGGTTCATTGCAAGACCAAGTGTTATATGACGTTGGAGATTTGAAGGCTCCTTGCCATCCATTCAGAAAGATGAAAGATGGACTTTTTGGGTTTTCAAAGGGATGTTTGCATATGGACAGGTGGGATAAGCTGAACCACCTATTTAGTTCAACAGGGTATGTTATGAAGCATTTTCTTTAATCATCATATTTCAATCTATATTGTCCATAAGCAAATTTTAAAGTTTACGTGCCACGGTGCTTTGCATAGGCTATTAATGTTGATAGTGTAGGATTAAGTGTCCTGTTGGTGGTATAAGGGTTTATCGATGTATGATAATATTTATATTATTAAGCTCAAACCATGACTATTACTTGATAAATTTGGAAGATTTTTTTTTTTTTGAAAAGCTTTCTCTTTTAAGTGTCTTTACTTTATTCAGATGTGCACTGCCAAATCTGCTACTGTTTAAGCTTCTTTGAAGTGAAAAACTCTATTTTGTATCCATTCTTTTTTTCGTTTCCCGAGTAAAATTTTGGATAAAAATCCTTCTTTCAGTACTTTATGGTGTTTGCTTTCCATCCATTTTCTTATCGTATCAGATATTTGACTCTAATGTAAAGTCCATCATCTGGATTTTATTTTTTTCTTTGGTTTTCCCTTTATATCGTGTAAATTTAATTGTTTACAGTTTAAGGTGACTTTTTATGTTTGTACTACTCGCAATGCTTCTGCTGTGATTGTCTGTTTAATGTTAAATTCTCAGGGCCATTGTAACATTTGGCTTGAATGCATTGTATGGGAGGCACCAAATCAAGAAGGGTGTTTGGGGAGGAGCTTGGGATCCTAGCAATGCTCTTGATTTTATGAAATATACTCTTTCGAAGGGATACTATATTGATTCATGGGAATTTGGTATTTAATGTGGTTAAGACAAAGCACTTTTTTTTTTTTTTTTTGTCTCTTTGTTTTGCTTTTCCTTGTCTTACCTCTTTTTGTGCTTTCTTGTTATAGGTAATGAGTTGAGTGGAAGCGGCGTTGGTGCAAGGGTTGAAGCTGAACTATATGGAAAAGACTTGATCAACCTTAAGAATATTGTCAGTAATTTACACAAAGACTCCCCTTTCAAACCATTGCTTGTGGCACCTGGAGGATTCTTTAATGAACGGTGGTACTCTAAGCTTCTCCAGGTCTCAGGTTCAGGTGTAATCAATATTGTGACTCATCATATATACAATTTGGGTGCAGGTGAGCCAGCACTGGTAGTGGTTTAATTCATTTTCTATACTTGTGTGCTGTTTGTGAATATATCATGTATTAACTGGTCTTATATATGATAGAAAACTAATTTTGCAAGTGCAAAAACTATAGTGTGCGCTAGTGTGGTACTACAAGGTTATTTTGTAATAATCCTTCAATTAAAATATTTCTCGTTTCTAATTTCAGAATTCGTTGAATCATTACTGATGAGCTTAATCTTTTAAGTCAAATGGTCTGTGTTTGAATCCCTTTGTTGTCTTAACTATAATACAATGATTTGTGTTTGGGTTCAGTCAAAATTCTTATATCCTTTTGCTGTCTGTTAATTTAATTGCTGAAACTTAGGTCTGATACCTGACATGGCAAACACAAAAATAAAAAAATACTCTTCTTCTTCTTGTTTTTTTTTTTTTTTTCCAGTTAATCAATTATTTCTTCTCTATAGGTAATTCATTCATGTTTAATTTGGAAATGAGATTTCCCATGTATGGATAGCATTTCCGAACCTCTGGTTTCTATTTTTTCTTCTGAAAATCCAAGAATTGCCAAGATGTAAACATGTGTACTTGGATTTCTCTATTTATTGTTTCTCTCCATTTTCAGGTGCTGATCCCAGTCTTGTGAGTAAGATACTGGACCCCCATCACTTAAGCCTAATATCAAAAACATTTAGCAATCTAAAACAAACTATAGAAAAGAATGGCCCTTGGGCTTCTGCATGGGTTGGAGAATCTGGCGGGGCCTATAACAGCGGTGGTCGTCTTGTGTCTAACACATTTGTGAACAGCTTTTGGTAACATCTGCTGCGTGATTGCTTTCAATTTTGTCATCATTGTAGCTAATGTTTCTTATCATAGTGAAAGACAAATTAATGTTTTGAACTAATCATTTATGCATACATAATATTAGCACAAATCTTATTTGATTTCCATATCGTCTCAGGTACTTAGATCAGCTTGGAATGGCTTCCAAGTACAATACTAAAGTATACTGTAGGCAGACTTTAATTGGTGGGAACTACGGTCTACTAAATACAACCACATTTGTCCCCAACCCTGATTATTACAGGCAAGAACATGAATTTTTTTTTTTTTTTTTAATGACCTCAAGAACATGACATTTGAGGAAAGCTATTACAGCAGTTTATATATTGTTTTATGCTAATTTATCTAACTCCAAGAGTTCTTATTTTGTTGGATATGTGGTTACTAAACAGTGCCCTGCTATGGCATCGACTTATGGGAAAGGGTGTGCTAGCTGTTTCTACTGATGCCTCTTCGTATCTACGAGCTTATGCCCACTGTTCAAAGGGGAGAGTAAGGCCTTTTTTTAATATAAATTTTACTACTGCATGTTGGTTAGGGTAGAATGTTGAGGCAACGCATGGGCTAAAACTATTAGGGCATCAATAAATTTTTAAATTTTCAAACCATGAGGTGTCAGATACTATGATGTTCATGGAAGCAACTGTTCTGTTACACAGTAAAATAATATCGATTGATCTTAATTCACAATTCTAATATTTTATTGCAGGAGGGAATAACTGTTCTCCTAATCAATTTAAGCAATCAGACTGATTACATGGCCACTGTTCAAAATAGTATGAACATGAAATTGGTTATGGGGGGTAGAGATATCAACAGGGAAAGTTCATTGATGCTAAGTCTTAAGAGAACAGTAAGGTGGGTTGGCCTCAAATCATTAGAAGAACCATTATTCAGAGAGGAGTACCATCTAACTCCGAAAGACGGGTATCTCCAGAGCCGGACCATGGTTCTAAATGGAGTTCCACTAGAGCTGACCAAAGATGGAGACATTCCTAGATTGAATCCAGATTATGTTCACGTAAATTCTCCAATATATATTGCTCCTTTATCGATTGCATTCATAGTAATTCCAAACTTTGACGCTCCAGCTTGCTCTCAAGAATGACAATGACCATCTTCTTTGTTAGATCTTTAAGTGCGTTGTATATGTAGCTTTGAGTAATTGTATTTATAATTGTATGTATAATAACAGTTTGTGTTGTAAGTTGTCACTAAAAATTATAATTAATATAGATTTACTTGAATATTTTAACTGTAAATTTAATATCTGAATTTCTGTTCAATAGAAAGCAGAGGTTAATTTGATAAAAATTGAGAGCACTGAAACTCGTAATTACTTGATGTTAAACCTTTTATTATAGCACAAATCACTAATCAATTTCAAGTTAAACCAAAAGCACAACAATTCTCGCAAATAAATAGCCCATTACAATGGTTAAATCTTCAAGTGAAACAGATTAAAATGAGACTTTTTATCATTTAAACAAAGGGATTACAACCATTATGGATCAATACAGAATATTTTTAATGTTGAAATTTACTATAATCATATCAATATTTTGAAATTAAACATCTGAGTGAGCTATTGGAAAACTTGGATCTCCATGCACAATATATATAAGCAACCGGGAAAATTTAAACAGCATAATATGCGCTAAATCAGGACATCGACTTGCCTAGACAAGAATATGTGAACAGAGAACGTAGCTCTCTACGTCCTTCGAAGATGCAACAGGATCGAAATAATTTTAGCAAGTAAATAAGACAGATGATCCAGAATTTTGACTAAACTAGAAAGTCTGAGTCAGAAAGTTCAAGAACCTTGTGCAAACCTATGGGATTTACACCCGGCCGGAAAGGATTCCCTTCAATGTACCTGCAAGCAGCCAATAAAGCTTAAGAGCACTTTAACATTATCCACATCATAAGTTTTTACATGATCATTAGTCCTGCATTTTAAGAAAACAAAAGTCAACTCACATTTCTTTCAAGAAAGGATGCTTATAGAATATAGCTGGAATCCTTCCTGAAAATTGATTATGATCCAAGTACCTAAACCATTGAGTAAAGAAAGTTAAAAAGACAGAAGTTGTACCAACATAACAATAAGAACATGATTTGCCCCAAGAGTGAAAAAAGAACTCGGAAAAATACATCTAGCACTTAATTCTGGAAAACGCAATCTATCATAAATAGACACATTAACAAGAATTTTCTTCCAAGAAAAAAACAAGAATTGAATCTAGTTTCTGCACCATATTCTATAAAAAAGATAATAATAGAAAAAAGACAAAGAAGTCCAAGCTCGAATAAAGGGACTCACAAGTATGTTAATTTAGGAATGTGGGCGAGTGCTAATGGTATTACTCCAGACATTTTGTTGTAGGATAAATACCTATAAAAATAAAAATAACGAATTAAACAGATTCCATATTATTGAGACTGATAAATCAAAGCCATAAGAAATATATCTTAAGCTGTAGCTTACAAAAGATAGTTCAACTTACAGAATTTCCAGATTAGTCAAGTTTGCTAGCTGAGCAGGAACTCCTCCAGTTAAATAATTATTATTCAAGTAGCTACATATCAGGAATAATTATAGCAGTCAGATTCAACTTGAAAATATTTTACATAAACGATTTCACCACAATTATTTTTCTTACAGGTTGCGCAATACTGGAAAGCTTCCATCAAATCGGATGAGTTCCCGAATCGTACCCACTAAATGATTGTTACCCACATCCCTGAAAACATAAAAGATTAATTCTCAGCTAGCAAATAAATTGGAAGGAGCTGAAATATACTGTCTAATTAATGTACCAGGGAGAAAGAATGAGATACAGAAGAAACATTCTAATAGAAAACCACAGCCTAGAAAATAAAATATTACAAATGCCGAAGGTTCTGCAAGGTTCCCAATTCTGGTGGAATACGCCCAATTAAACGGTTTTCTTGAAGGTAGAGGTACCGAAGCTCTGGTAAATTAGCAAGCTCCTTAGGAATTTCACCCTTAAAATTATTGAAGCTCAAGGACCTGAAGGCATTTAAAAAAATTTAGTCCCAGTTCACATAAATGCAGATAGATACATGAATCAACACACAAAGAAAAGGAAGGCAGAGACCATATTTTTAAACTCTGACAGAATAAAAAAAAAACTTACAGATGAGTTAGTCTTTTTAGTTCACCAATCTCTGGAGGAATGACATCTTGTAGTTTATTCCACCTCAAATTTCTGAAAGGTACACATCAAGATTAGTAATCAATCAAAATGCACATATTAGAAGAAATAGAATACCACTTTGAGAATATGAAAGCTAAAGTACATGAAAATGAAGATTTTTTTTTATGTACCCATAATTCCCTAAATATTCCTTACATGTTCACCAAGTTCACAATGCAAATCAGGAAATATTGTGAACATTGATCATCAAAAAAAGCCATTGCATTAGCAAACTATCTAAGTTCTAGCATGCTATGATTCCTTTCTGACACACATGCACTTCAGCTTCAGGTTTGATGAGTTAGTTGCAATCACATAGTCCTAAGTAGTTGCACATACACTATAAAATAAATCTTGAAATTCCACAAATTTGTACATCTTGAAGACTTCTGTCAACTGTAATATTCTTTTTTATTTTTCTCTTTCTCTTTTACCAGTTTCACTTTTCTAAGAACAACATCATTTCCATATTGTTCCAGGAGTATAATCAGATTAATATACATAAACACATTCCAAGAAATCTATATGCATTGATGAACAATATCAAGGAATCATCACTTTAACATGCAAAAGAAAATGTGTAAAGAGAAGCTAGAAATGTTTCTACTCAACACTATTTATCCAAACTCCATGACCAAAATAAAATGGATTTTTCAACATCATAATTATGATTATTCCACTTGTAAGTAAAGAATGAATAATATATTCCCAATTAAAAGATAAGAGGAAACACAAAAATTTAGGAAAAATCAACAGCATGTTTCAACTTAGGAAGAGTTCATTTAAAATACTCATAGTAGAAAATAATTAACTTACGACCAAAAACAAGAACCACATGCTCAGCAATTTACAAAATAATAAACATACAGTATTCTCAGACGTCTCAGCCGTCCAATTTGAGGAGGAATTGGCCCTGTAAGTTTGTTGTTGTGGAGATCCCTGACAATAAAATCATTTTTAGAAATAATAAAGAAATAACTACAGAACTTTAAAACTATTTCAATCAGCCAAAATATTCAGAAGGATACACTTTAGTCTTTTCACTCCACATCAAAAAGGGAAATCTTTCATTTTGGTAGGACTTCTAATCATTAACCCCGAGTTTTCCAAGTGTTACAATAGTCTCACATGACTCAAATGGGATTTACTTATAACTTGAAGACAGTCAACAACAACCACATGCTTAGCTACAAATAACATCATTTACAAATTTAATTAACAGCAGAAAACCTAGCCATAATACAATAATATAATGTATAGACCACACACCAATTGACTTATCATCTAGTCAATTCAGATAACAATTTCCCAGATACCAGAGCCAAAAGAAGCAATTTTAAAACATGTGGTAAAGCATATCCATGCATGACACATAACACTCGATAAATGGATCTTTTCCTTAGGGAAAAAAAAAGAAAGATGGGAATATTAATAAAATTGCCAAATTGACAGTAACATCCTAGTCCAATAGTTTGGCCCATTGTCAAGATATTATCTACTTTGAACGTACAATCTGTCAAGGTTTGGCTTTTGGGCTTTGCATTCTAAAATGTGTCTTGATAGTTTAGGGATTCACAGGCTATTTAACTAGTCTTGTCTTATAATTCCCAAACAACATAAGACGTTTATACATACCTAACATCTTTTTTACGCTTTGTTAATGTAGGATTTGCCTAAAAGTGTTATATTGACTAAAAAAATTAAGCTCATTTGCTCAAAGATAGCTGGCCTTCGCTACATGACTGACAGATCAAGAACAGTCACAAACAACCATACAATTCGGAAATAAATCTGCATGTAGCATTGCCTATGCTGAACAGGATGGAGGCAACAATTATGAAATTGAATACATTCAGGCTCTTTGAAACATCTCCAAGTACAATATAAAGAATTTCACAACTGCATTGTGAACACAACTCAAGGACATGGATTAAATGCCATAAACTCTACAGCTCATTACGAAGAAAAAATTTAAACAAATAGAAATGGAATAGGAGAAACATACAGTCTTGTTAAGTCCAACAAATTAGTAACAGCAATTGGGAAAGGCCCAACAATTGATACAGCATAAACTTCCCTGCAAAAGTAACAACCATGAGGGTGAAGGCCAAGTCTTCAATCTTAAATTTTAAACAATCTCTTATTTTAATATATCAAAAAATGATTCCACGATATCACTTCTATTTTTTCTTTCATTAGTACAGTAATTTCAACATAGTAATCTCAATGCAAGTACACGATATTGCTACAAAGGAATTCATCTCGCTCTGGAATGTTATGTAAGTAAACTAACTCAGACGAACAAATAAATGCACCTACAATTCAGTGACAACCCTGTAATCTCCCTGAGTAGAGCAAGTGACACCAGACCACGGCGGCAGATCGCCGTCACCGCAAGGATCATCTCCAACCCAAGCGTATACCACTCTCCATCCAAGCGATGCTTTGATCTCATTTAAAGCTTTAACTACAAACCCAAAAATTAAAAGATCAACAAGCGGATCAACTCATATAAATCACACCCAGATCCACAATTAGAAGAAACTAAAGGTAGGTGAACCGAACTAAAGCCATGATTTATAATATTGAGTAGATACATACGTACCATCTCTCTTGAGAGTTTTGGAGTAAGCGAGCATTAAAAGAGAGAGAATGCAAAAGAGAAAGAGTGGACGTTGAGATGGCATTTTCAAAAGCCCAGATTTAGCAATCAATCCCTTTGCTTCGATCAAACTCCAACAACCCAATCCTAATCAATTCACACTCTTTTGCAGATCTCTCCGTGTTTTCTAACTGGGCACTTCGATCTCAATGTTACTGCCTAATTAACAATTTGGATACACCAAACTACCAAACTTGCATTTGAAACTGAATTGTGTTCAATAATTTATACTGGAGCTGGAGGTTTGCCGCAAATCACTTCTCCCAATTTCGCCAAAGTAGCCTTGCCAATCTTAAACGCTATTTTTGTCCATTAAATAAATTGTTAGTATTTTATGCATTTGGGTCGAAGACGGCCTTATTTAGAGGTAATGGCTTAAAATATCATTAGAGGAGGAAGTGGGGGGAAATCAATACTTTTGAGAGGTCTATGACTGAAATTGACTCGTATTCAACCCGATTAAGTTAGAGAATTTTCGATCGAAAATCACTCCGTCGCTAATAAAATTTTGTTAAAAATGGGTTCAAATATTAGTATAAATTGTTTAATGTTTTTATTTTAGAGTTTTTTTTGTGATTGTTGTGTTTTGGTGAAGTATTTGTATTTTATATTGAATTGAGTTTTAGGATTTTTTGTAGGCCAAAAGACAAAGTCTCAATCTTAAATAATAAACTATTACCTATAAAAGTTTAAAAAGTTAAATAATTTTCATTTTTTTTGTTTAAAAAACTAAAATATTTTTTATTAAATTGAATAATATTAATATTAAAATAAAATTTAATATAAATAATATTAAAAATAAATTAAAAATAAAATAATATTAAAATAATAATACAAATTTTAAAAAATTAATAAAATTCTAAAAAATAAAATAATTAATTAAAAACCAAATACTGTCGTTGGTAGTGTCGCTGACGACGATGGTCGTCTTTAACCTCACTAGGTGGTCAAAAACGGTCATCTGGTTTTATTGACAGTCAGATTTAATTGTCAAAAATCTGACAGAGGCGGTCAAATCTAACCACTTCTGCCATCGAAAACGATCAGAATACTTGACACTAATTGTTTTCAATCATTTTAGATGGCAGAGACTGCCAGATCTGACTGCCTCCACTAGATTCGGTTGTCTCCATCGTCGTGATGACCAAATTCAACCACCAATAAAACCATGTAGTCGTTTCTGGTCGCTTGATGAGGTTAAAGGTGGTTACCACTATCGACGGCCATGACTTTTTTTTAATTATTTATTTTATTTTTAAAATTTTTATTATTTTATTATTTTAAATTTATATTTTCATATTTTTATAAAAAAAAAAATTTAATGTGAATTCAAAAAGATAAAAAATACTTCTTCAACTTTAGTCAAGGGTGGGTATGTGGTTTTTATAATCTTTGCAAGTGACAATTTATCATTAAATAAAATCTTTTATGACAATATATTATTCGACCATTTTTTTATGATAAACGTAGGGGTTTTTTTGAGTTTAAATGGGTTTCATTATTGACATTAGGTTTAAATACTGCATTTTGATAGAAAAAATCAAGATTTTATATAGAATGGTCGAATTCTCATCAGTAGGTGTCGACTGCCTTTAGCCAGACAATCATTTTTGGGGAAAAATAAAATTTTGTTGGACAAAATAACATAGAAGGGATTTACTTGATGAAATGAGAGGGTTAAATGATATTATACTGGATGTTAATTCTAGTTGGGGTTAATTGATATTTATAGTAGGTATCATGGGTTATTATTATTATTATTATCAGAGGATCAAAAACATTTCGGGAGGGGAAGATGTCCTAAGGAAATTTGAAGACAAGGTTGTAAGTACATTTCCAGCTTCATATTAACTTTTTAATTTCTTTTTATCTTAGTAAAATTTATTAATGAGTATAAACATGATAGAAGCATGTTAATTTGATTCTACTTTCGACAATTAAGGAGAACGAAGCAGTTTGGTAATGACTTGTCGTGGAGTTTAGTAATGCAGTAAAATGAAAGACTAAGGCAACAATAATGCTAAAAAATTTATAATGATTAAGAGTTTTTATACCAAGTCTCATAAATCCAGGTCTTGAAAGTAATCCTTTTGAAGATCTATTATCTTTGTATCAGTCGATATACTAGATTGTGTCTTGGTTGTTTAGGATTATATCATTGTACACTAACTGATTCAAGATTTTATCCTTTATAATAATGTATATGGATTTTAGTCAAAGTATGATGAATACAAAGTTTGTATATGTTTTTTGCTCTCAGCTACACTAATTACACAATTGAATTCACAAACTCTCAAAAGATATTATCTAGGTACTAAGAGAGTAAACATTGATCAAGGGATGTGAGCTTTCAAATTTTTTTTCTTTGCTTGATGTCTTATGAAACTCAAACCTTTAAATATGTTCACAACAAAATGGTGTATCTAAATGAAATAATAAGACCTTGATGGATATAGTTGACTCAATGATGAGTTTTGTTGACTTATCCATGTCATTCTAGAGCTATGCTCCAGAAGCAGCAGCGTATACACTGAATAAAGTCTCATTCAAAATCATAGAGAAAACTCCTTACAAGTTGTGAACTAAGTGAAAACTCAATTTAAATTACTTGAGGACTTGGGACTGTGAAGTTTTGTCATAAAATTGGCATTGGATAAGTTGAGCACCAAATCTAAAAAGTGTATTTATATAAGTACCCTAGGGAAACTAAAGGTTATCAATTCTACCATATGAAAGAACAAAAAATATTTGTTGCCAAGACTACTATCTTTTTAGAAAACAAATTTGTGCTCAGAAAGACAAGTTGGAGTAAAATAGAGTTGGATGAGACTTCATAGCCATAGGATACCATAGACATTAGACAGGAGCATGTGTCATCAAAAGTGGCTGAACATTAAGATACACAGTTACGACTACAAAGGTTAGGCAAAATATGTCATAAGTATAAGAGATTTGGTTAACTTATAACTCAAATAACTAACCTATAATCTGTGCTAAGATATGGCTGATCCGAACATTAAGAAATGACTTGAAGCCATGAAATCCAAAATAAACTCTGTATACTAAAACCAAGTTTGAACTTTGAAAGATGCATTTGAAGGGATAAAATCCAACAAATGGGTTTTCAAACATAAATTACAATTGGTTGTCATAGGCTTTACCAAAAAAAAAAAAAAATGACAATGATTATGAGGAAACCTTTTTTGTTAGTTACAATGCTTAAGTCCATTAAGATTATACATGCTATAGCGATATATCATAACTATGAAATCTTATAGATGGATTCTAAGACTACATTTAGAAATAGTAACCTTGTAAAAGATGTGTATATGACACAACCTGATGGTTTCATTCTTGATGGACTAACAGATAAGATGAAAATTACAAATGTTCATTTACGGACTAAAGTAAGCTTTTCAGAGTTAGAACATTTGTTTTGACAAAGCAAGTATTCAGATTTATCAAAAATGTTAATGAGCTATGTGTGTATAAGAAAATCAATGAGAGCTTGATATAATGTCTATGTTGTATGTTGATGAAATATTAATTGTTGCAAATGATATATCGTATTTACAGTTAATAAAGACTTGATTGTTAAAGTGTTTCTCCATAAAGAACTTCAGAGAAGACATCTTCTTGATATTAAGAGCTATTGTGTAGGTCGTATAGATTACTTGGACCAAGTCAAAACACGTATAAAGACACAATACTAAAGAATTCAGTATGAAAGAGTTTAAAAAAGGGTTGAGGCCCATGATCATTAGTGTGTATCTCTAAAAAAATGTGTTCTAAAACACTTAAGAAAGAGAGAAGATAAGTAAGATTTCATATGCATCTATATTAAATCTATCATGTACGCCATGTTGTTTATAAGGGTTGATATCTTATATGTTTTAAGTGTTTGTAGTAGGTATTAATCTGATCCAAGACAAGCGTACTGGACTAATATCAAGAATATCTTAAAGCATTTTAGAAGGACTAAAGATATGTTCTTGATATATGGTGAAAATACATAACTCATTGTAAGATGATATAATGATACTAGTTTTCAAACAGATCGTGATGACTTAAAATCAAGCTTTATGTTTTACCTGAATGAGGGTGCTATCAATTACAAAAACTCTAAGTAGAGCTTACTGTTGATTATATAATAGAGTTCGAGTAAATCACCCTCGTTGAAATGGTGAAAGAAGTTATTCGGATAAAGAATTTCATTTATGAATTTGAAATGGTATTGAGCATTATTGATCTCATTGAACTCTATTAAAATAATAGTGGAGAAATAACATAAGCAAAGGAACCACAGTCTCTCCAAAGGTCCAAATTCTCAAACCTAACAATTTTGCTAGATAGATCATTCAACGTGGAAATTTGAAAATAATAAAACTAGATATAGAAGACAATTTAGTTGCCTCATGATGAAACCTTTGTCTTGCAGCAAAAGCATGACAGAAACATAGTTGCATATAGGATTATACATATACTTAAATGACTATAAGTGTAAGTGAGAGATTGTTAAAATAGACACCCTGTAACCAATCATATACTGTATATTTGCAATTTTTTGTAATAAATAAAAGACATTTATAATGTTACTCAGTTTCATACATAATTTATGAATATGATTGTATAAACAACATGCCTTTAAAATGATAAAACTGAGTTAAAAAATGACATGAATCGATCGTGTTTTCTCTATGTACCTATTAAAATAACTATTCTAAAAACCTTTTGTAGTTCTAATATTACCTAGATTTAAGGCATTGGTAATGATGGTAGGACTATCATAATATTGAGCGACTCTATCAAAATATGACAATAGTTTACACATGTCAAAATTATTGCTTATAGTTAGGTATAACACAAATGTGCATGTTATGTACTAGATACGTTAACTAGATTAGCCCAACAATAAGATTTCATATAAAAGGTATCTTTTGTGGCTATGAAAATATCCTCTTAATCTAATGATACATGTGGTATTTGACTTGAGGCCATAAGACTACTTTGTGCAAGGATTGATCCAGTTTGATACCATCTAATATGTTATTATAATAGAGGTTATCATAAAAGTGATACTTGACTATGTCAAAATCTATGCGTGGGCTAGGTGGATTAACAAAAGATTTATGACTCCTAAGAATAAGAGCAGTATCTTATATGAGTTCACTAATAAATATTCATGAAAAAAAATTGATTGCCACAATAGGAAAAGGTTATTACCTAGTTCATGTCATATGATATAGATCAATATTAGATCATATAGAAAACAAACTAAGATAGACATATTTTTTGTCTTAGTCTCAAGAGATACATTATGACGAAGGGGCTTGAATTGTATGTCAACTATCTAAGAATTGAAGCTTAGAGTTATTTAGTAGCATTATACTAGATTAGTAGTCATGTTGTATTGTTAGAGGCCATGTATGGTCTATGTCTGGCTTTTGTTCAAATCTGAATACTACCAAATTAGTAGAGATCTTGTAGGTTGCATACATATAGAAGTTGATCAAGCTCCAAAAGCATGAGATTTGTTGATCTTAATAGGAATTGTGTGAATGAAGAGTTAGAGAATACTTGTTGAATCTATTTGAATGAAATTAAAAGTCACGACATGATTTTGGCCTAGTACACAATCGTGTGTCCTTTAGGCACATATTTATGTATGGGTGCTAGGTACATGTGTTTATCGGATCATGGTTTTGTCCTGGACAATTTTGATTAACTTGCCAATACACGCCCATGTAGGGTTAACACATAATCATATGTTTGAGATGGTGGGTAGACAATTGTTTAACAAGTTGCATGATAAATATTTGTTATGCAATGATGATAAGATAGCATACACAATTAAGTGCCTTAGTGTATGCCCATATGTGTTAAGCAAAATCGTGACACACGACCATGTATATTGAGTACATGGTCATACATGTGCCCTAAGTATAAAAGGAAACTTATCTTCTTTATTTATAATGTTTTTGAGAATTTGAAAGTTTTTTCTCTCTCTTAAAAGTTTTCTTTAACTTCTCTCTAGATTTTTCATCATTTTACCTATTGTATTAGCATTTGAGACGTATGGTTAGACTTTTAAAGCTTCATACTATGTATAGATACGATAAGTGTCATTGTAAGAGGGTTGAATAATAGGCTCAATTTTACTCACATCATTGCAAGTAAAAACATACAAGATTCGATTTACAAGTGCGAGTTCTAAAACAACCTATGGTTGTATATGTCACATTTTATATACTATTCTAAAATATGATCTTAGATAGAGTGATTTGAGACTTTATTTGTTTTAAAATATATATTATGCTACATGATAACCCTCTCGATGACTCATCTCACCTTAACAATTTTTTGCATAATACATGTGTTGTCATAATGATATTTTCATTTTGAAAACATTTTGATGGTTACTTAGGCATGCTACACTATAGTAAGTTGTTAGCCATTGACAGAGTCCATCTAGATAGGATGATAATTGAAACAATCTTCATTGCTTATTTGTGGACGACTATTTGGGACAATATGACCATGGGGGATGAATATAGATGGCTATGTGTACTTATAAATGCCATTGATGGGACAATTGTTGGAAGACATTACTATTTACAGAGTACTGTGGATAAGGTAATATCAGTAATTTCATTGTAATTGAAAGACAAACGATATTTATATGGTTATTACTAATGACACGATTTTTTATAAGTATACGTTTCAATCAACTTCAAAACATAATATTAGGTTTGCAATGAAGTTGACTTATTATGGTGGATTGTCAACATTTATGACTCGTCCAAGGCATACATTGTTAAGGTCAATTGATTCATGGATTTGATCAACTTGTACACAACTTGCATTCTAATGATAATGACCTAATTTTGTTAATAGCTTGATTTGAGATGTTCTTGTTACAACTGATTGTTCAGTTTAGTAGGCAAGACAATTTTTTTAGTGACTGAAAAAGAGTGTTAGAGATATAGGTTGTTAAGATGGTTGTAATGGTGGCAATGGTGCAAAAGTGGTGGTAATAGTGAGATTCTAGTAAAAAAATAATGTTTAAAGTTTCAAGCTTGAATTGTACGAACTGAATTGAAAGCAAATTATCATAGTTAAAATGTTAAAATGTGATTTGTAAACAACTGATTCTTTTGAATTTATCCAAAATTTTTGGATAATGAAATGATTATTTTATCTTTATATTGTTAGTATTTGTTTTACAAATTAGATTTAAGGTTGAAATGAAGATTTATGCATTTAGTGGGTGAAAGTTTGATGGCCAAACCTTATAGGGTAAATGGCAATCACGTTACTAATAATAATAAGGCCAAAGGACTTAATCTCACCTAAGGTTTTTTTAAATGACATAGTTTCATTCATCAGTCTTTTAAAATCTAAACACCTATTCATTGACTTAAATCAACTATCAAATTTAACAGTTAATCGCTAAATATTAATAGTTAACAAAATATTTTTGTCTTTTTGAATAAAAAATTTTAAACAATAATAAAATTAAAATAAATTTTATAAAAATATTAAATATATAAAAGTAATAATAAAATAAATCCTTCTTAACCTTTCAATAATTCTGCCACTGAAAATCCTGCTTCCTATTATTCTCCTCACAATTTCTTCAACTTATTCCCTAATCTTTCATATCTATACATTTTCACAAACTTCGTCCTCATTGTCTGTCTATCTCCTCTTTTTTCCTCCTTTATCTCTTTCTTAAACACGAACACCGATAACCCTTAAGTCTTACCTATCATCATACTCCCATGTTGTGGCTTTAGTTTTAAGCTAATCTTTAACATTGACAAAAAGAATGAATTAGCAGCCACATTGTTATCAACACTATTATCACTACTATTTGAGTTAATTTTTCTTAAACTCTCTCAAATTGCCTAAAAAAAAAACCTTGTACCATGTTTCAAATTGTTGTTTCTGTTTCCTTTGTAAATTTCTTGAAATGAGAATGAAGCGTTTATTCCCATAGGTGGTGGAACGTCTGTACAACATCGAAACTCAACAAGATTCTTTCAAATCTCTTTGAAGGAAGTTGATTTTGAGGGAGTTATTTTAGAGAATGATGAAATGGTAACGCTCTATTGCTACTATTGAATTTAGGATGATTTCTTGAAACCGTCTTTGATGTCACTAAAATAAGAGTTGAGTGAAGATTGTTAAGTCTTTCAAGTGCAGTTTGTAGGCACCCCAGCTGGGTATTACTGTTTACTGTTTTTCTATAATTAAATATAATATAATAATAATAATTAAGGAGAAAAATATGGTCAATAATACTCAATCAGAATACCTAAACTAAACGGAAATGTCGTAACGGAAAACCTGTGGTGCAAATGTATACATATACATAGACATGCCCAAAACTTGATTATATTAAACTATTTACAGAATATGTGCGTGATAAAACATGTACATTTACATACAAGAAAACTGAATAAGCATGCAAACCAAAGCATGCTACAAAACTAAAGTAAACTGGATCTCAGACGGCAACCAACTCCTCCTCTCAACCCCCCACAATACTGACCTGCAAGAGAAAGGAAAGTAAAGAGCAAGTGATAAATTCACCCAGTAAGCGCTTCCTATCTTTGACCCTAAACCAATCCTCCTCGGAGGACTGCCACATCATCACCTACAGAAATAGACTTATACACGGGAAGAACCCAAACTGGTTCTCACATGTCATCATTATGATCTGAAAGAATATTCTTCTTTAGTTAAATTATTGATTGGATACTGCCTCATACCGGATCGTAAATACGTATATGAGCATATGGAAACAATCTAGAATGAAGAGAAATCTGAGCAGTCTAACTTGACTCACTAAGTTCTTTTTCTAATATTCATTATCTTTTCTCTTTTACTGTTTCATTTCTCTTACTGATCTTATCATTCTCAGAATGATATGCTGATGTGTCATATAATAATGACATGCTATGAAATATGTTGAAATCATAACTAGGCCTAGGCCTATATACTGAAAATAGTTTTCTGAAAACGTTTACTGAAAACTGCTGTTGGATCCTGGGATCTTGTTGAACCCTTGATGTTTTGATGATGATAAAAATATGATTAAGTTGTTAATTTGTAATAACAATATGCTTAAGGTGCTAATCAATCCCTTGCATGAAGTAATTCATGACAAAGAAGGGAAGAAAAATTTATTTTTACAGGTTTTAGGTCTCGGACGATCATGTGCTTTAGTAACACGACCGTGCTTGACCAAACGGGTCCTCGTGTGTCCAAAACACGGGACCGTGCACCTGACCGTGCAAGGTTCTATAAAATCTGGAGGAAAATTTTCAGAATCAACACGGGCATACGTGCATGATGCACAATCGAGTGCATGCACAACACGGGTAACACACTAGCACCTCAACCGTACAGCTTGACCGTGTGAAGCCAAAGAATTCAAAAGTCAAGGACACGACCGTACGTATTGGAAGCACGACCGTGTGCATAATTTATGAAGAGCACGGGAGATCAAGCCGTGCAAATGAAACTGTGCAGCAAGTCAAAGAAAAGGAGTCAATGCACAACCGTGTACGCTCAATACGCACGATCGTACACGATGACAAATTAGGAGCACTACCAAGAGCACTACCAAGAGGTCGTGCAAGGCTGGTCGTGTAAGGGCTTTAAGGCATGCATCTCACACACGACCGTGCGGAGATGGCACACGACCGTGTGCTAGTAAAAACTCACCCGTGTGCTGCCAGTGCGCTCATCTTACAGCCAAGCCGTGTAAGCTTCTAGAATTTTGGACAAAATTCTGAAGGATCAAAGCACGACCATGCATCTAAGGCACATGACCATGAAGGTCGAAGCACGACCGTACATCAAGGACACACGACCGTGCATCATTGGCACTAAGCTTTTAAGTGAACCATTGGGAGTCTGAACGAGGTAATAAATGCAGCAAGCATGATCGTGCACTCGAGGAGCATGACCGTCCGCCTGGAAAATTTATTGCAGACCATACTTTTTCAACCATCTCAACAGATACAAAGCTAGCAAAACGGCTTCTTGCTATTCTAATCAATGAATGGAGTATAAAATGAGAGCCATTTGAAGTGGAGAAGGTTACTAAAACGAATTGAAAAATATCAAGCTTTCTACTTCATTATTTGATTGCTCTGTTTCTTTCTCTAAGCTCATACACTTATATTCTTGAGAGATCTGTTCTTAATTTTTGATTTCCAGCCTATTCAGAGGCAAACACAACCAACTTCTTGTTTAATATAATATTTGTAAAAAGAAAGACGGAAGCCTGAGAATGTGTATAGACTACAGAGAGCTGAACAAGGTAACAGTGAAGAACAAGTATCCGTTGCCCAGGATTGATGACTTGTTCGATCAGTTGAGTGGAGCTGCAGTGTTCCCCAAGATAGATTTGAGGTCTGGGTATCATCAAGTGAGAGTTGTAGAATGAGATGTACCTAAGACAGCTTTCAGGGTGAGGTATGGTTACTACGAGTTTGTAGTAATGCCTTTTGGGTTGACGAATGCTCCTACAGTATTTATGGATTTGATGAACCGAGTTTTTCAAGACTGTCTTGATAGATTCGTGGTTGTCTTTATCGACGACATCTTAGTCTACTCGAGGAGTGTAGAGGAGCATGAAGAGCATCTGAGGTTTGTTCTTCAGAGATTGAGAGATCGTCAGCTTTATGCCAAGTTCAACAAATGTGAGTTATGGTTGAGCAGTGTAGCTTTTCTCGGGCATGTTGTATCAGTAGCTGGTATTTCAGTAGATCCGAGTAAGATAGAAGTTATTCTGAGTTGGCCAAGACCAAGGACGCCTAAGGAGGTTAGGAGTTTTCTTGGTTTAGCTGGTTACTACCGCAGATTCATAGAGGGTTTTTCTAACATAGCGAGGCCATTAACAACTTTGACTCACAGAGAGGTTCCTTTTGTTTGGACCGAGGTATGCGAAAAGAGATTTCAGGAATTGAAGCAGCGATTGACCAGCGCTCCAGTATTGGCATTACCTCAGGAGGGTGTCGACTACAAGGTTTATTTAGATGCATCCCACCAGGGGATTGAAGCAGTTTTGATGCAGCAAGGTAGGGTAATTGCCTATGCCTCTAGGCAATTAAAGGACTATGAGTTGAGATACCCTACGCATGATCTAGAGTTGGCTGCAGTAGTTTTTGCCTTGAAGATTTGGAGACATTACTTGTATGGGGTCAGATGCTGCATATTTTCAGATCATCAGAGTCTCAAGTACTTCTTCACCTAGAAAGAACTGAACATGAGACAAAGAAGATGGTTAGAGCTAGTAAAAGATTATGATTGCGAGATTCGCTATCATCCGGGCAAGACTAATGTAGTAGTTGATGCCTTGAGCAGGAGAGTAGCTCTATCCATGATTTCAGTGCAGAGTCAGTTACAGCATGAGATCGCCAGAGAGGATATTGAGATTGTGATAGCTGGTTTCTCCAGACTTCAGATAGTGTCCATGCTCCAGGATGATATCAGAGTGGCTCAGATGTCAGATTTATGGGTTCAGAGTATGATTCAGAGGGTTTATGAGGGCACAGCGCCAGACTTTGAGATTAGAGACGAGATTCTGAGATTCAGAAACAAGATTTGTGAGCCAAAGGACACAGATTTGAGACAGAGGATCTTGTCAGAGACTCACAGTATAGCTTATTCAGTGCATCCCGGTAGTACCAAGATGTACCAAGATCTCAAGAGAGGATTTTGGTGGTCTGGTATGAAGAAAGACATCTCAAAGTTTATTGCCAGATGTTTGACTTGTCAGCAAGTCAAAGCAGAGCATCAGAGACCTTCTGGGTTGCTACAACCGTTGAGGATTCTTGAATGGAAATGGAAGAGTATCTCCATGGATTTCATTTCAGGACTTCCAAGAGTTCAGCATGGGTACAGTAGTATATGGGTCATAGTTGACAGATTGACCAAGTCAGCTCACTTCTTGTCGATTAGAGAGGGTATGAGCACAGATTAGTTGGGCTGTTTGTATGTCAGAGAGGTGGTCAGATTACATGGGGTTCCCAGAGACATAGTTTCATATAGAGATTCGAGATTTCTATCTGCTTTCTGGGGTAGTCTACAGAGAGCATTGGGAACCAGGCTTTATTTCAGTTCAGCTTACCACCCGTAGTCAGATGGTCAGACTGAGAAAGTCAATCAGATGCTTGAGGACATGTTGAGAGCCTATTGCATGGATTTTCAGACCAGTTGGGTTTATTTGCTACCGTTGATGGAGTTCGCCTACAACAACAGCTATCAGTCTACGATCCAGATGACACCTTTCAAGGCCTTGTATGGTAAGAGGTGTAGGTCACCGCTGTATTGGGATGACATTGGTGACAGGGATTCATTAGAGTCAGCAGTAGGACCAGAGATGACTCAGTTGATGATCGAGCAGATTAGAGTTATCAGACAGAGAATTTAACAGGCCTAGGATCATCAGAAAAGCTATGTAGATATGAGGCGTAGGGATATAGAGTTTGAGGTTGGAGACCATGTGTTTCTATGAGTTGCTCCCTACAGACGTGTCTTAAGATTTGGCAGAAAAGGCAAGTTAGCGTCGAGATTCATTGGACCGTATCAGATTATGGAGAAAGTAGGCAGAGTTACTTACAGACTTGTTCTTCCAGCCAACTTGGACAGGATCCACAGTGTGTTTCATGTCTCTCAGCTAAGGAAGTATGTGAGCGATCCGTCTCACGTGTTAGAAGTTCAGGATCTGGAGTTATCAGACGACTTGAGTTATCAAGAAGTTCCGGTTCAGATTTTGGACTACAGAGTAAATAAGCTCAGAAACAGAGAGATTCTTCTGATTAAAGTCCTGTGGAAAAGTTAGAGAATCGAGGAAGCTATTTGGGAAGTAGAAGCTGACATGAGAGAAAGATTCCCTAATTTGTTTAGGTAATTCCGGGGACGAAATTTTAATTAGAGGGGGAGAATTATAATGACCCAAGGGGTAGAATTTGTCATTTTAGAGAGTTCAGGGGGTAGAAGAGTCATTTTAGAAGTCTTTTGGGGCTTAGTTTTAGTTTCTGCGCAAGGGTGGGTGGAAATGGCTATTTTCCACCGCACACACGACCGTGTGTCTACCCTTTTAGCCGTATGTAGTTTTATTTCCAGTTGCGCACAGATTTCAATTTCCCAGCTTATTCCCCTTGTTTTCCCTTCTTCTTCCTCAGCTCCGATGAACCCTAGAGTTCCAGAGAGAGATCCCCCAACAGCTCAGCTTCAGATTAGAGATTCAGAGGCTTCCAGAGATAGAGGTTAAGCTTCCATGGCGCGAGGTAAGTGTTTTCCTTACCTCTCCCGCTGTTTTCAGAGCATGAATGGCTGTTTCCAGCTTATGTGAGCTTTATGTGTGCTTGTTTGAGATATTTCCAGCATGTTTGAGTCGTGTTATTATGGATGATAGCATGATTGAGTGGTTTTCCATGAGTTACATGCGTATATACTGTTTTTCAGATGATATATGCTTGATTGATGATATGTGGCGTGTTTGAGTTGATGAAATGATGATTAATTGCTTGCTAGCAACAGTAGAAAATGTGTATGTTGGATGATTTGAAGTGTGGAAGTGTTGGTGTGGGAATTTCTGGATTTCCAGACACGTTCTGTAGAATTTGGGTCGAGCACATGACCGTGCGTCCTTGATGCACGCTCGTGTGACCTCACATTCTACATGGACATGGTCGTGCATGTTGGCCGTGCCCGAGTACACACGCCCGTGTGCCCGAGTACACACGCCCGTGTGCTTTCCCCCAATTCCACCTGCTCGTGTATGCGAGACACGGGGAGAAGAAGGAGAAGGCAGCCACACGCCCGTGCAGTGCCATACACGCCCGTGTGCCTCAGTTTGCACGCCCGTGTGTTGCACCACACGCCCGTGTGCCCAGCCAGATTTCCATGAAATAATTCCAGAACCTTGCACGCCCAGGGACACGGCCAGCACACGGTCCCGTGTGCCTTGCCACACGCCCGTGCACCTAAGAAAATTCAGAAAATGAAATTAAAAAGGGAATTAAGCTACTCTAAGCCATTCTTAAGCACACAGAACTCATAATTAACATCAGAAAACAGCATATCATGCATGATTATCAACATTTAGCACGACATGTCATATCAGAGGTTTTCAGACTGGATCCACAGATCCAACAGCATGATTTTCAGATATACATATATGATTTTTCATATATCAGATAGGGGTGGATACGAGGGGGCACCAGTGAGTTCGCAGACCCACTAGAGAGGGAAACTAGCGTCCGTTAGAGAGGACGTGGTCAATGACCAAGCTCGATAGAGAGTGCTGGTTATGCATCAGTAGATTCAGTAGGACTTTGAACTCACACGGCCAGGGTGTCGAATCCCTGTATTCATCAGTCTGGCCAGCATAGCAGATTTTTAGATACAGTATTTTCTGATACAGATTTCAGATACACTATACGTATATATTCAAGATCTTCAGATCACAGTTTTATTATCAGAAAGAGTTTTCAGAAAAAGCAATTTTTCAGAAAAACAAGCCTAAGGGCAAGTTTTTACAGTTTTCAGTATACATGACATTAGCATATACATTTCATTGTCATGTACAACATCTCATGAGGAACAGATGAGAAACAGAACAGTAATAGAACAGAACAGAGCAGAAATATAACAGAATTCAATAAGAAATAATTCAGAAAATGAATATACTTCGGTATATCAAGAGAATACGAGTCCTTCAGCAGTATAGTAGAACCTCCTATGTGACGAGTCACGTAGTCAGTTGTTTGACCTGCGAGTGTTGTGTTTGGAAACACTTGCTGAGTGACTTTGTCACTCACTCCCTTCCCTGTTTCCTTTTTGTAGGTCAGTGATTCGTGGCTGAGCTGGAGCGAGACCGCTGCGAGATTTTGGAGATATGGTTCGGCGCAGCCGATAGCATGTTGGCTCGCATGCTTGTATTTTCTCATGTATATGTGTGTGTGTATCGTACTTCTGTATACACTATGTGTAGCATCCTAGTTTCTGAAAGCCTTTTCGGTTAGAGTTTTGGGGTTAGAAAGGAGATTCAGTGAGAGATTGAGAGTCTAGCAGAGTTCAGGGGTGAGTTGGTAAGTTTTCAGAGTGTGTGTGGCCTTCGTACAAATCCTTTCGAAAGGATCCGATCGTACGAATGCGCGGGAAATGAATTAAGTTCATTTTCCCTTGTGCACGTCCGTGCATCATTGGTGCACGCCCGTTCGTGGCTTGGTATTTAAGTGGAGCCGTGAGCTTTATGTCATTTTTCTCACCCAAGTTTTCTCTTTAGCCAAAGTTTCTCTCTTCCATTTGCAGCTCCCATTCCTAGAGAGGAAATCCAGCAGCCAATAGCTCCCAATACAGCTAGAGAGCAAAGAGATTAGTTGATTGAAGCTTGTTTCCGAAGCATGGCAAGAGGTAAGTGTTCTCTTACCTTTCCCTTGCGTTTCCCAGCTTGTTTTGTGAATTTTGTTGCCATGGATGAATTCTTTGCATGTTGATGAATGTTTGGAATGCTTATATGTCATTGCATGTTGATTTGGTTGATGAATTCCCACTCTTGAAGCATGCATGTGTGTATGTATGGCTTTAGTGAGAGAAAGAAGAAGTTTCCATGGTAGTTTTCATGTGGCTTGATGCATGTGAGAAGTGAGACTTGAATTGTGTTGTTTGTGATGCTGGGAATGTGCTATTGAAGTGTTATTGCAATTGAATGTGAAATGGTATGTGTTTGAGGCAAGTTTCTAGGTGGTGCTTTGTTGAAGAACCAGATGCACGACCGTGCGTCAGTATGGCACGGCTGTGAGTCTTCATTTTTCCAGATGCATGCCCGTGTACACGACGTGTGCACGGCCAAAAATTGCCCATGCACGCCCGTATGTCCGTAGATGCACACCCGTGCGTAAGCGTTTTCAGTGAAAGTGAATAGTAAATTCCAGTAGCTTGCACGACCAGCGCACGGTCCCGTGCATCCTGGCTCACGCCCGTGCACCTTTGATGCACGCCCGTGCGTCAGCAGATTTTCAGAAAAATGATTAAAATTTGATTAATTAAGCATGAGAATTCAGATAAATGGTTAAAGTGCTTCAGATAAGCATCAGATGAGCCTGTATTCAGATAATAAACTGCATGTGCATATCATGGCATGACATGTAGTTTCAGTGAGGATCAGGGGATCCGAATTCAGTAGTATTCAGTTTTCAGAGCCCGATGTACGGGTGAGAGCATTAGGTGGAACACGAGAGGGCATCTGTGGGATTCAACCTTCTAACACCAGTCATAACGCTCAACAGTATTACAGATTCAGTTCCTGACACCAGTCAGAGGATTCAGCAGCATTTCAGTTTACCATCTGACACCAGTCAGATTGGGCAGTGGTTTTCAGATTCAGCTTTCTAGCCAGTAGCTAGACTATTCAACCCACATGGCCAGGATATCGAATCCCTGTGTTCACCAGTCTGATCAGCACAATAGGTACCCGAGGGTACAGAGAGGTATTCAGATGCATACATCCAGTATATTCAGTTAGCATAGCATGACATACCCATCATGACATGAATAATAATTATATCAATATATAATGATAATGAGATTCAGATAACAGTTTCCAGATTCCAACGAGCGCATAGATGTATGATTAGGGCCGAGGCCCAGGTATGTTTGAATTATATGATTGTTTGTGCTTGCTTGGGTATTGAGGGAAGTAAGGAGCGCTTACTGGGTGATCTTTATCACTCATCCCCCTCCTTCTTCTAGTTTTTCAGGTGTTCGTGCTGTGGCTGGGGAGCGGTTGGATCGAGGCTGACGGAGAGGGCACGCACACACACCTCGATCTCGGTTGTACAGTTTTCAGTTTTGGACCTGTGTGGTCATATGTATCTTTTGTATGTTTCCAGATGTATCCAGATGTACAGAAACAGTATATGTATATGTGTAAAGGCCTATGGGCCCATTGTACATAACAGATGATGTATATATTCAGTTTTGCTTCTGCTTGTGTATTGTTCAGTAGTTTCAGATTTCATTTTCGTAGGATTCCCGTCGCGAGTACCCAGACTTTCAGATTATTAATAAAAGGCCCATTCAGTTTTCAGCACCAGGGGTACTCGTGGCGGCAGGTCTTACACTATGTGACTATTATATGTTTTATACATGAGCAGCCTGGGTTTTCACGCTTACATTTCAGTATATTTGAATACTGAATTATATTTACAGTTCCTTTTTATAAAGAAATTTTTCAGACAGTCGCAGCAGCAAGTTTCCTTACTGTAGAGGTCCCCGTCTCAAGTATATTTTATTATTATATACAGTATTTTCCGCAGCGCACAGTAACCTGGGGCGAGGGGTCGCTACAATGAATGAGGCCAAGGAGCAACCAACACCGATGAGCACTTCAACAAAGATCGATAAAGATGAGGGAGGTAAAAGTATTGATACAAAGTCATATAGAAGCATGATAGGTGTATTATTATATTTAATTGCATCTAGACCGGACATATTGTTTAGTGTATGCATGTGTGCACGTTTTCAAGCAAATCCTAAGAAATCACATTTGAATGCAGTGAAACGAATCTTGAGATATCTTAAGGGAACATCGAATGTTAGTTTATGGTACCCTAAGAACTCAACATTCGAATTGTGTGCCTTTTCAGATGCTGATTTCGAAGGCTACAAAATTGATAGGAAAAGCACTAGTGGAACATGTCAATTCTTAGGAAACATGTTAGTGTCATGGTTTTTGAAAAAATAAAATTCGGTTGCAACTTCTACTACGGAAGCCGAATATGTTTCTGCGGCTAGTTGTTATGCCCAAATTCTTTGGATGAAACAACAACTTTCTGATTTTGGTTTCAAAATAGTAAAAACTCCCATATTTTGTGATAATACTAGTGCTATTCAACTTTCAAAAAATCTCATTTTGCATTCTAGGACAAAACACATAGACATTAGGCATCATTTCTTGTGTGATCATGTTAGCAAAGGTGATATTGTGCTTGAATTTATTGACACTAACCACCAGCTGGCTGATATCTTTACCAAGCCTCTAGACAAGGAGAAATTTGCATACATAAGGAGGGAGCTTGGAATGATTGAGGCAAATCAAGTAAGTGTCTAAGAATTCAATTCTTTTGCTTGCCTACATGATGATTTGATTGAATGCTTGATGTTTTGAATTGAATATCTGAATGTACATGAATGCCATTAGATGTATTTTAGTGATTGGATATATGCAAATGCTTGAATGAAAATGTTTGATATATGCTTGCATGAGTTTGTTTTGGAATATAAATTCGAGTCGAATCGATGCAATTCTATAGTTGATATCAATCGACACTTGAATTCAAATAATAAAACCTCATTGAATCAAAATATCCAAGTTTTCATGACTTGAGGTGTTTTGAAGTGTGTTTTAAAAAATTCTACAGAATTCTAGAAAATAATGCAGGTCTGTGTGATTTTGGTCACACACGACCGTGTGTTCCAAGCATGCACGGGCGTGCTCCTGCATGAACACACGACCGTGTGTTCCAATATGTACGACCATGTGTTTTCGTTTAAAATGCACGCTTAATCTGCACGCGCACGCACAAGAACCAACACGGGCATGCATTTTAAAGCTTTAATATTTTTTGAAATTTTTGCGAGGACACGATCGTGCAACTATCGGTGCACGATCGTGCGTATTTGGGAAAACATGATCGTGCGTCGAGAAACACGGTCGTGCGCTCGCGTCTATATAAGCAAATCGGTTCATTTTCTTCATTTTCACGAAAATCGCAAGCCCTAGCCGCGATTTCTCTCTTTTCTCTCTCGATTTTTCATCAAAATCTCTCATTTTTTTTGCTGTCATTTGCATTCAAACTTGTTTTTACAAGTTTCTCTTAAGTTTTTCTCACTTTTCGAGATTGTTTTACTTCACAAACACATTCAAATCTCCATTCCAATTATTTTCAATACCCAAATCCACAATGCCTCCAAGAATGAAATTGTCGACTCGTTCCGGGCCTTCCAGGAGTTCTTCAAGGGCCGACAACCCATTTGAAATTGTGTGTACCAATCGACAACAAAAGGTACTTCTTTCCAAACTCATGAAAAAGGCTATTTATGTTAAACGTTGTTTGAATAAACGGATTTTGAGGGAAATTGGAGTTTTGGATGAGATAATGGGTTTAGTTAATTCATCTGGGCTGAATGGAATTTTTTTAATGTGAAATGATGCTTTCGAAAATTAATTTTTGAATTCTATAGTTCCCTATCGATTATAAAAGACGTGCGGAAAAATATTACTAATTATACTCTGAGATTTCGGTTGGCTAATTTTGATTGGACGGTGCCAGCCAAACAATTGGGTGAATGGTTGGGATACAATTCAGAGGGTATTTTAGACTTTTCACATGAGCTGAGCACTCAGGCGGTGTGGCGATCCCTCAGCGATTCCAAATTTTATGAGGCTCAGAAGGTGAAGGCTTCCTCTTTGGACAATCCGGCCATGCGCATCTTTCATCGGATGGTCACCTATACATTAAATGCCCGTACGAACACTAATGGTAATATAAGTGTTCGTGACATGGTAGTAATGGAAGCTGCCATGAATGGACGACAATTGGATTCGGTTTGATGGCTTATTAGCAAATTAAGTGATATCTAGTCACACAGCGATAAGGAAAAGGTTCCTATCGATTTTGGTATGCTTATAACCTTTATCGCTGAGAAGTTGGGTATTTCAGTTGAGGGGTACGGAGAGTTCCGGATTGTCTTTGAAGATTCCCACATGTTGAATATAGATGCTTTATATCAGATGCGGGCAATCGAGAAAGATGGTAATGATGGATAGAGACTGCCTATAGTTGTTGGCAACCATGAGCCATCTGCTGAACCTTCTGCCATGCCTTCAGTTCCTGAAACCAGTGCCCGGAAAGGAAGACGAGCTCGCTCCGAAGCTGGTCCTGAAGTTCAATCATCTTCCGAGCTTCAAGTTTTGATCGAGCTGACAAAGCAAGTTGATGCGCATGTGGCTCAGCTTGATACGCGTGTGGCGCAGGTCGATGCAAATATGGTTCAGCTTACCACTGAGTTTCGAGCCTTTCGGGATGCTATGGAATCTCGCTTTACCCGCCTTGAGTCCCGAGTTACTGCTCTGGATGACCTAGCAGATCTCTCACCTCAGCAGCCACCCCAACCTTGATCCCTTACTTGCATTTGCATTTATTTTTTCACAAAAATTTGTCATTGAGGAACATATACTCTTTATGCTGTTATGATTTATTTTGTGATGAATTGACTTACATTAATATTTTGTTTGCATTCTATTGATGTTTTGCAATATATTTGTGTTATGAAAGTTGTTGATTGTTGATTGTTGATTGTTTGAAGTCGTTGGATGGTGCTTTGATTGCCTAATATATTGGGAGTGTGTTTATTTGATCACTTGTCTTGGGACATCTTAATAAAATAAGGGAAACCATGCCAAAATTTTTTTTTTTATTAATGTCAAAAAATGGGGAGAATAATAAGAGAATTGATTAGTAAATTTAAAATTGATATTAATTTGTATTGGTAATTAAAACTAAAACTAAGGGGAAGTGCTTAAAGTAAGGGGGAGTATTTTTTATCCTTAGTTAAAACTCAATTTTAAATTTATCAACATATTTTTGTCATCAATCAAAAAGGGGGAGATTGTTGAACCCTTGATGTTTTGATGATGATAAAAATATGATTAAGTTGTTAATTTGTAATAACAATATGCTTAAGGTGCTGATCAATCTCTTGCATGAAGTAATTCATGACAAAAAAGGGAAGAAAAATTTATTTTTATAGGTTTTAGGTCTCGCACGACCGTGTGCTTTAGTAGCATGACCGTGCTTGACCAAACAGGTCATCGTGTGTCCAAAACACGGGACCGTGCGCCTGACCATGCAAGGTTCTGTAAAATCTAAAGGAAAATTTTCAGAACCAACACAGGCGTACGTGCATGATGCACGACCGTGTGCATGCACAATACGGGCAACGCACTATCACCTCAACCGTGTAACTTGACCGTGTGAAGTCAAATAATCCAAAAGTCAAGGACATGACCATGCGCATTGGAAGCACGACCGTGTGCATAATTTATAAAGAGCACGAGAGATCAAGCCGTGCAAATGAAACCATGCAGCAAGTCAAAGAAAATGAGTCAATGCACGACCGTGCACGCTCAATACACACGACCTCTTGGTAGTGCTCCTAATTTGTCATCACGCACGACCGTGCGTGATGACAAATTAGGAGCACTACCAAGAGCACTACCAGGAGGTCGTACAAGGCTGGTCGTGTAAGGGCTTTAAGGCATGCATCTCACACATAACCGTGCGGAGATGGCACACGACCGTGTGCTAGCAAAGACTCACCCGTGTGCTACCAGTGCGCTCATCGTGCAGCCAAGTCGTGCAAGCTTCTAGAATTTTGGACAAAATTCTGAAGGATCGAAGCACGACCATCCATCTAAGGCACACGACCATGAAGGGTCGAAGCACGACCGTGCATCAAGGACACACGACTATGCATCATTGGCACTAAGCTTTTAAGTCAACCGTTGGGAGTCTGAACGAGGCAATAAATGCAGCAAGCACGACCGTGCACTCGAGGAGCATGACCGTGTGCCTGGAAAATTTATTACAGACCATACTTTTTCAACCACCTCAACGGATACAAAGCTAGCAAAACGGCTCCTTACTATTCTAGGCAATGAATGGAGTATAAAAAGAGAGTCATTTGAAGTGGAAAAGGTTACTGAAACGAATTGAAAAATATCAAGCTTTCTACTTCATTATTTGATTACTCTGTTTCTCTCTCTAAGCTCATACACTTATATTCTTGAGAGATCTGTTCTTAATTTTTGATTTCCAGCCTATTCAGAGGCAAACACAATCAACTTCTTGTTTAATATAATCTTTGTAAAAAGGGCGAAATTCCCTTGTGGCAAAACTATTATATCTTCGGGTGTTGAAGATAGTGGAAACTTCAATCGGGTTTGATTGAAGAAGAGGACGTAGGAGGCTTGTGTTCAAAGCTTCGAACCTCTCTAAACTTGGCTGAGCAATCTCTGAACTCTCTCTCTTTATTGTGTTTATTGTGCATTAAGCTTTTTATTGTTTTTGCTGTGTTATTTTACTAAAAATTTTAAATAATCCTATTCACCCCCCTCTAGTCTTATTTCTCTAAGTTCTAAGGGTTTTTTAGATCTCATATCTGAAACTCATGTGAAACTGATCTGCTAAAAATTATATACCCTAGGGTATCTACTATACTGCGTAGACTGATGAATACAGGGATTCAACACCCTGGCCATGTGAGTTTCCTATGCAAACACGCATCATAAACTGTATGGGTCACGTGATACCTCTGAATCTTATATTAATCTGAATGCCTCGCGTTATACTGTATCTGATCCTCGGATCAGGAAACCTATAGTCTACTAACTGAGCACCCCAGCATATGCCGATACATAAGACTAGTAATGAGCATATAGCTTCTGATACAACGGGTGTGCTGAAACTCACAAGTGCCCTCTCGTATTCACCCTTGGAATCTATGTTTTTCAACTAAAAACATGAATTTAGATCCTTGGATCCCTTTCTGAAAACTCTGTATGGCATGTCATGCTATACTGTGTATATGATGCATCATGTAAGCTCAACTAAGCTTATTTTACTGCTTAATATTTATTTGATGGCTTTTACTGTGCACATTTCTCATTTTTATGCTTTAATTTCTCTTTTCTACCTGACGCACGAGCGTACGTGTCGTGTGCACGGGCGTGCATGAGCTTACAAGGGACCGTGAGCAAGTCGTGCTCGGGTCTGTGATTTTTCTGCATATTTCTCATTTTCTCTTGGTACACGGGCGTGCATTAACATGTACGAGTGTGACCCTGCATTTCTAGGTCATGCACGACTACGTAAACACGATCGTGACCATGTAAAAAAGGTAGTATGCACAGGCGTGCGCTACGCTTGCACGAGCGTGCGTCCTGCTCTACACTTACATGACCGTTGGGAATCAACTTGAATCTCAACCAAATCTCATTTCAAATGCACAATAAACATATCTCATACATTAAGCACTTCATATACATACCTTATTACTACCAATAACACAATTTCTCATGCTCAATCATCCAACCCATATGCACACATACATAAAACATGCTTATCACTCACATATACATATCCATATCCTTATCATCATCATTTTCATGGCATCAATCACATAAGAAACATCATAACATGCTGGAATCAAGCAAATCTCATCCAACACATACATCAATACACATCAAAGCAAGAGGGAAAGAGGTAAGAACCGCCTACCTCTGGACATGCTTTCTATCTCAAAGAAATTGCAAGCTTAAGCTGGATTGGATGGTCCTGGATGCTACTCTTTGGGTGAAAATGGTTTGAAAAACCGGATAAACTCAACTTAAACCAAGGCAACTGAAACTTATCGCACGCACGGGCGTGCACCTCTCATGCACGATCGTGCATGGCAGAAAAATAATAAGAATGTTATTTTCCTGCGCTCGCATGCAAATCCACTCAAACGGATCCATGCACAAGCCACCTAACTCTAGAAAAACCTCTATTTCACCCCAAGACTTCCTCACAACCCTAGAATTCTCATAAATTTCAATCTAACCCCAGATTAGAAGCCTAAAAGACAAATCCAACTCTGGGATGTTACACAGTTACTCAACATGCAAAACAAATTTAACCTGTAAGAAAAATAATTGAAATAAGTTACAAGTTATATTACAAGTAAACTCTTAAACTTAGCATGTATAACTTTAATCCTTGAATTCATATCTTATTGTCTTTAATATTTGGATTTTACTTATGAACTTATCTTAGTATTTTAAAATACTTTTCTTACCTTAATTTTTTTTTTTTTTCTGTTCATGAATGCTAGGATATGCATGTCATGTTAAAACATGCTGAAAACTATGACTTAACTTTTTTTTCTTAAAACTTATATAAAATCATACTATTGGAAATCTTGTCATAACCAATCTGAATATCTTATCATAAAAACTTAACATAATCGATATAAAAATCTTAACATAAATCATATCATAAAACTTAGAATAAAATATTATAGAAACTTATGTGCCAATCAAATGGATGAACACATGAATTTAACATCTCAACTATATTAGTTCTATTAATGCACGATTAGCACTTTTTCTAACGAGCTTAGCTAATAATAATATTCTCTCTAATGGACGTTAGTTTTTCTTTCTAATAAGCATGTGAACCTACATATGCCCTCTTGTATATACCTCTAAAAGAAACATCTTTTACTTTTCTAATTTTTATAAAACATGATATTCAATCCGAAAATCCAAAAACATGAGAAAATCATTTCATTTGGCATGTCATGTCATAAAAATACATAAAATGCATTATATCTTTTTTTTTATTTTCTTTTTTTATTAAAACTTATTTCTTAAATTTTCAAGTATGGTCATCACATACAATCATGCACCCTCAAACTACGCAATTGTTACTCACCTAAACTCTAACTGACATGCTACACAAGTATGACTTACCATCTCACGGTCATGTCACTTACCAAACACCATATACACATTTTTGTATGCTTGTGCATATGATGCACACATGATTCTGACACTATAGAACACAAGTGCATGGTCATGCATATTTGCATGCACAATTGTGCATCATGCTCTGCTCTGATGGATTTCAGCCAAACAGTCATCGATCTCCACCAAATCACCACCATAGCGCTTCAAATATCAAATATAACATCACACCTTCACTCTACAATCATTACAATATCACAAAACATCAATCATGCTTATAATCATATCATCAACATTAATCATGCTTATAATTTCATCATCAACATTAATCAATCAAGAATTCACGTTCAACTCAACAATCATCATTAATAACACTTAGAACAGAAAGATATCGTACCTTAGGAGTAGCTTCCAATAATAATCATTTATTCACATATATCACATAATCATAAGTCATGTTTTAACCTTGATCTACTTCTTTACATACATAATTATACATGATCTTGCTTAATTATATGTGATTAATCATCAAACAATCTTAATTAACATCAAATCATATTTTAATTCATAGATCACAACAAATTCATGCTTAAAGAATCAAAATCAACTATCAAAGATTAAGAGTATACTTATTTATTAAAGCTTATCAACTCATTCTATCTCTAGAATATTCAAAATCTGGATAATTGAAATTATGATTTTAAATGAAAATGACTTGTTTTATATAGGTGGAGTTAAAAAACGATATGCACAGTCATGTATTCTAAGATGCACAGTTGTGCATGGTGAAAATTTAAAAATTTTTGCGTCTTTCACTTTATATACATGACAACCTCTTAGGTTAACATGTTTACGACCCAAAATAAAGCCTTAAAGACTATTTTACCTACAATATTAATTTAAATCATTTTAAAAACATTAAATTACTCTTTTTTCTTCTCCTATTTACCAATTTGATAAAGACTAGACAATTACACTCACAGAAAATGGAGTGGCCAAATTCATGCAAACGAAATGGTCAAATCTAACTGTTCGGTGAATCAAATAGCCTTTCTGACCATTTAATTCAGTTTTTGATGATAACCATCACTATTTTTTTATTTTTAATTTTTAAATATTTTTTTATTTTTTAAAATTTATTTTATTATAATTTTATATATTTATTTTAATATTATTTTATATCTTTCTTATAATTTTTTTTGATTGAGAAATATTGACAATTTTATCAAATTTGATACAATTAAATAAAAAATATTTTGTGAATAAATATTTTAATTTAAATAAATTGATGATAAAACGTTACCGTTGAAGAAAACCTTTGCGGAACTAAGTGCTTCGGCGTGATAAAAATTTCTAATAACAAGCACGTGCCTTGCCTTTCTAAAAACACGCGTAACCATGGGCCAAAACGGTGCGTGTTACGAAAGTCATAAATCGGTTTCTCTTGCACAGACATCCAGAAGCTAAAAGAACCGACCTCCACCCTAGCTCCGGAGCAGCGATTAGAGATGGTGTGTTCCGGCGTAGCAGCACCCACGCGAACCGATATATTAGGGTTGTATCGCTCTCTACTACGCGTGGCGCGTGAGTTTAGCGACTACAACATAAGAGAGTACGCAAAGCGCCGTACTATCGACGGGTTCCGCGACAATAAGAACCTTACTGACTCAGAGTCGATATTGTCAGCTTATCGGGAGGGGAAGAACCAGTTGACCGTTGCAAAACGACAGTCTGTTGTGTACTCCCTCTACGCCCCCAAAGTTAAGAGCGTCATGGAACTCGATACTACTACCATCTAGGTTTTACCATTTTATGTTACTTGTTATTTATTTTGATATTCTGAATTTTTTTTAATTGAGGAACAACGGAAAATTACGAGTTTTTTCCATTGCTTTGATAACATAGTGGTTTTATGCGGTTCTTGCCCTTCGAATCATTGTTTGGTTGTTTGAACTATAACAACATGAGTGTAGAGAGCATGGGAAATGTTAGGTGTAAAATTTATTGAATGTAGAAATCGGAATAATGCTTCGCTGTAGCACATAATTATATTTGGAATATTGGAGGATGGGATTTTAAAACTTTTACTACTAGATAAATACTACTGTCATTGTAGAATGGGTATAGAGAAATTATTTGCTGAAAGTGCAAGAATAAAGATCTCAAGTTTTGTTTGCTGTAATATCTGCAATGTATACTATATCAGGGAATGGCAATGGATATGAACTTGTGAATTTTTTTGGCTCTGGTGTTCTTAATCGCCTGGAATGGAAGAAAATTTTTCTGTTGCAGGAGGTTGTCTGGAATTGTTAAGTGATCAGAGCTTGATATTATTGAGATGCATATAGTTAGTATCTTGATCATACATGACTGCAATGAAATTTCTTGTTTCCCTCTTTCATAATAGCTGGATAAGGAGTGTTCCATGGCCTGTGGATGATTGCCATCATGAATTTCTCAAAGTTCTATCCTCAATAAAGAAAAGGGATATTTTTAAATAACTTTTTTTTTTAATCATGTTGAGAAATTTTAACCCTTCTTTTATGCATTATATGAATATGGTCATAATTTCAACTTGATACCTTTTTACTCTTGTATTTAACCTTAAGAACTCTAAGGTGGTTAGACATAGTACTATTTACAAGATAGATAGGTAAGTGTGATACTGTTTAATATGAGGGGGTAGGCATGATATTGCTCATCGGGTAAGCAAGTAGGCATGGTATTATTCACAGATACTGTTTACAAGTAGGAAGTAGGTGTTGTACTCTTCGTGGGGTAGACAGGTAAGTGTGATATTGTTCATGAGTACCATATGTAGGGGATAAACGTGGTACTATTTATAAGGATAAACAAGTTGACATGGTATTGGTTATCGGTGTAATTCATAAGTAGGTGTAGGCATGGTATGGCTTATAGGTTAGATGAGTAGGTGTGGTATGGTTTACGGATACTATTTATGAGTATTGTTGATGAGGTAGACAGATAGCTGTATAAGTGTGGTATTATTCATGGGTATTGTTTATAGATTTTTAATTTTTCCGTATAATACATAAAAAGTGGATTAAAATCATATAAAATGATTTTAAAAACTATTTTAACTAATTAGACTATTGAAAATATAGAATTGTTGGGTATGCTAAGTTCATCTCATTTATTTTAGTTCTTCCTATTGCACGTTGTAGCTCTATGTTGCTTTTAAAGATTTTTTTTGAGTGCCATTGAGTATATGAAATACTTGGAAAGAAATTTTGATCATTCGTGATATAGGGGCTGCTTCTTTGTTATTTCCTGACGAGGTAAACTTGTGACGACAATTATCAGTTGATTTTGGGGGAGAAAATTTTATGAGATGTAGATGGTGTTGTTGATAGATGATGGTAGTGTTATTGGTGCCTTATATTTAGACATTCGAGTTGCTAAAGATTGTTTCTTTAAGGCCACAAAAGAAATGATAAAGACGTGGAGCTTTATAACAACAAATCCAATAACAATAATTTGATAAGAGATTACTCAGTAATGTTGTCATACTTAGTGTAAATCAGGAAAATATTGATTAAAAATGCAGACACATGAAATACAATTCTGCATTTGGATCCATATATGCATAAGAGCATCCTCGGAATGAGGCAACCATCGCCAGCAGTGATTGTATCAGCGTATATGCAGACTACTTTCCGAGTAAACGACGACTGCGTGCGTTTGCCTCTCCCATACGGAAATTTAACACATCCGCATCATCTTGCATATTATCCAGTTTTTCGTTTTGGCTGCAATAAGGTAAGTTGAATTCATAGTTAAATATCTAAAGTTCAACAACCTTATATGCAAAACAAAGGTTGAGAATGTACCTGGACAATCGCCATAAAAAATTTACATGTTGATTAGCATGCTTTATCCAACAAAGCATCTCAACTCACCATGAGAGATATGCGAAAAAGACTTGAAAAGTTACAAAGGAAAACAATTAATTTGTGTGAGCAAACCAACAGAACTAACCTATCAATTTCAGACCCCATATCGATAGCCATTTCTTTCAAATCTCCCAATATATTGCTTAATTCCGAAAGTGTATCATCCTGCTTCGCCTTTTCCACCTGTTCCTCAATCCAAAACAAAACAACCACGATGAGATTGAAATTTAAAAATACATGTGCTTGACTGCACAAAATGTCATAAATCAAATCTAATTTCTATTGGATGGGGGCATAAATTCTGTCCATATTGTAACCAATCAACTAAGAAACTATATGATGAAAGGCATCTTTTCAGTAAAATGGAATGGATGATTTCATTTCCTACTGAAGAAAATTGCTTCAATAATGACAAAAAAAAAAACAAAAACAAAAAAAGAAAATAGAACAAAAACAAAAACAAACCTCAACTTTCTGATAAGCATCTGTTGGCTCATGCAAAGGTGCTTGTGTGTTTGATGATCCCCTGGAGGCATGATTTAGTCCCAACTTCTCCCTCTGATCCATGTGGTTACCCTTTCTTTGGACTGGGTCATCTGCACAACTAAGCACATAAACAAATGAATTCATGAAAGCACCTCCACCAATCGTCTTTCTCTAGATATGGGTCAAGTAACCAATGTAGTATAATTTATTCTTTTGAAAAAGCACAATAAGCAGAGAGGATCATAAGGAGTAGAGGAAGAAAAATAAACCTCTTGTTATGACAGGGCCCATGATTGGCCGGGTTTTCTTTGGCTTCCAAGTCCTAGAGAACATGCCCCCAAGGCTTCCCAAAAGCTTCTCGCCCTGATATCAGCATTGAAGAATCATAAAATGTTTTCAATAATCCATATGATCAATTCAAAGCATCCAGGAAAATAGAAATATACCCAAAGAAAAAAGAATAAGTAAAAAGTTCTTTTTAGGTCAGCCTAGAAATATACAACTAGAAAATAATTAGTTCATATTGTATATCTCATTGTTTTTCAAACAGCAATATAATTTCAGAACTTTAATGTCTTCACTCCACCTTCTTTTCAGGTCTGCAAATCAGTATAATGAGGGTAGCATACAAGGACTTAGTAGCAATCAGCTACAAGCATAAATTTGCTGATTCTAATGAAACAAAAAATAGAAGGCAAAGGTAAATGAACTGCTTTAAATTTATGGTTAAAGGAACAAGATTTTACACTTTTGTTGATTACTTTTTAATACCACCAAAAAGTCCAGGTCCAGGATTAATAATGATAATGTGCATATCATAAGGTAAAAAATCCAAGGGAAGCATATCCTTCATGAGTTACATACCCCTTGTAGTTAATTGTTTAACTTAAAAACAAAAATCCATACCCGACCAAGATCATAGTCAATGTCAGCAGCATTCTGGTGGGTCCTGGTAATTTGTTCACCCTGATGATGTAAGGTTATCAAAGTTTTTGTAGCATCCTCCCTTATCTCTTCAGCAATCTTCAGGCAGCTGCTCGCTGACTTTGTAGTCTCCTCAGCCTTGTAAACAGCATAGTCCTCCAATTCTTGCACTGACTGATTCTCTATTCCACCTGAGTCACGGAAATCATTGTTTTATCTGTTTCTGGCAGCTGCATTCCGTGAATAAGAGGATCCAGAAGTGGTCTCTTTTATCTCATCATCATCAAAAGGATTAGTGCTCATATTTGGAGTTGTTAGGTTGGGTTCAGAACAAGTCCGTTTTGAGGGTTTAACAGTCTGCCTATTATCCAACTCATTGTCAGAGTTGAAGGGGTTGGAGCCACAGGAAGCCTGATATCCAGGATCAGCTGAGTTATGCTTACCAACCCTTATGGGAGATTTCTTTAAGTCAAACATTCTTAAAGAAGAATCCTAACTGAATCTGTAAAGTAATCAATATATATTCCTGGATAAAACAAGAAAACTTTCAGTGAGATTGCTATGGTGGTATATATAGTTACAATCTACACAGGTTGTCAAGTATTAATTAAAAATACAGAACCGGAAAAGTCAAACATGAAAAACAACATCAATCAGAATGAAACCAGAGCAAATTTCTACAAGAAAAATCTTTTCAAAGAAGCCAAAAGAAAAGAAAGGAAGTCTAAAATTATTGCCCTGCTGCAGGGAAGGTAGATATAAAGGTTTGAATCCGTAACACCAATTAGAATACAACCAGGGTATTGAAACATTACTTACTGGCAGTCGATCCTTCTTATTCCAATAATTTTATCCCTTTATTCACACTTGAAAAGTTTAGAGAACACGGGAATACTACATCAAAAAGACCAAAAGCAAACAGAAACTAAATTATCAATCATATCCTACAAAATTGAACATTTAGAAATTACCAAACTAATGGCTTCAATTCTTTTTCTAAGCCAAGGAAACAAAAAAGGAAAAAGAAGTGATAAGTAACTATAATCCTAATTGTTGAGTTTCAGATGCAAAGTGTAAGAAATTAATTAAAATGAACAAAATATAATTTCTGTTTCTTTAAATAAAAAAAACAAGAAACAGAATCACAGAAAATTACAAACTTGTTTCTCGCAATTTTACAAGAAAGAAAACAAAGAGGGCAAACAACCTTAATCCACAAGAGTTTTTTTTTATATATATATAGAAAAAAAAGGGCTAAACTATCAAATACAGGGTATCTGAAACATCAAGAATAAGAACACAAAACAGTGACAAACACATATAACATCAGATTCAAAGAAGAAGAAAGCATGGGTTTTGTTTGGGTCAGAAGAAAGAAACAAAGTAAACGAAAGAGAAACTGGCCGTTATAAGTTAACAATAAACCACAAGTAAACATATAGACAAGACAAAAGAAAATTAAAAGAACCCCACATAGAATACAACCAAACTAGACCGAAAAACAAGAAGCAGAATCGAAAGAAACGAATTATAAGCAATCAAAGCAAAAATTGAAGTAAAGATAAAAAAACAGAGTCATAAAATCAGAGTACGCACCTGAGAAAAATCTTGCAAGAATCAAGAGTCAATAAAGACCAACAAGCACAAAAAGAGAAGTACGAAACTAGGATTGAAGGAAGAAAGGCAGGTATCAATCGCGTGAAGTGAAGACATTTGAAACAGGGGAAAGCAGCAAGATAATTGCTCCAGAGGGAAATAGACTTGGCTTTAATGTTTCTTTTGTTGGATGGAAAATGGAACCCATCCCTGCAGTTTAATATGACTAGACACTTCAGTCCAGTAGACGTTTTCAATAACGTTTTGGTCCCAGCCATTAGCAAACCTTAGGGGCAAAATTTGGGTTTAATTTCACATAAACTTTTTGGGAAAACCTAATATTACAGTAAATATTAGGGATTAAATAGTACTCCGTTCTTTGATTTGAAAATTCGACCCTGGAAGTGGACAGAATGGAACTTCGAAAACAACAAGACTCGGCTTATTATTAATTAAAATTATTAAAATATATATATTTATTAGGAGAAATTGCATGTTAATAAATGTTAGCTCGTTATACTAAACACGCCTTTAACCTTCCTTTAATATCATAAATTAGTTACTGACGGCTGAGGAGAAGAATACTTAATTTACATAAATTGTCCAATTAACTATGGTTTAAGTTTTAATAATCATCATTTGGTCAAATCTTGCCCCGATCTTAAAAACTCAACAGTAGACATATTTCAAATAATATTATTCTTTACAATATTCAAACCTTATACGATATTTCATGATTTTATATAAATTTTAGAGAGGATAAACATCTTTTCTAGGAGATGCTTTCATACTTTTATGACAAAATTCGTTTTACTTATAATGCCCCTGTGCACAAAGCTGACTTTTGCAATTCTTTTCATTCCTCTGCAGCTCTTCAAACAATAACAAGAGTTCCGAATCAGGGTTCTTCAATTCATCCCCAAACTGAGCTGCCCTCGTCTTGTAAATTTTCCATTACTAATTTCAATTCAAGGCTGAGGAGGTGCTCAGTTCAACTGTGCACCTCTTCATTCCTGGCATTCAGTAGATCCTGAAAGTAATCTCCAAGGAATTCCATGATTTTCAAAATGGTTTGTCCAGCAATAGAAGGGACCACGATGAAAGTGGCTTATGCAAGCCTGTATGATCACAGTAATGGTGGTTGCTGAGTGGGATAGACAGTTGATATAGTTGATACATATGGAAATACTGCATATGCCCAGATTGAAGTCCAACAAGCTGCTCCTGAATGAAGGGAAATCATATTCAACAGATGAAATATGAAGCCAAAATCAAATTACAACTTAAACAAGTGAGTATGAGGGCAATTCGTTAGCTCTCTTTCCGACTTCTGAATGTGTTTCTTGTCTTCATTACGGGCTTAAAACTGAAGAAGATGACAGGAATTGAATATGGCAAAAGGCAGATTGAATATGATTTTGATGACTAAAACTGATTTGAGCATTACAGTTACCTACTGACACAAATTCAACCATATCGAGTAGCAGACGACTCGGCATAATTATTGAAGAAATGCATAATGATGAAGGTCAAAAAATTCTCCCTCGTAATCCTTGCTCTTACCACTAAGCCAAGCTTTTGGATTGAATTTATCGAAAACTTATAATGTTAAGACAAATGAAATTCTACTCTCAATACTGTATGGAAGGCATTAAATAAATAATAGAATAAAACTTTAGGTTTGACACTTCATCATTGGATTAAGAATGAGTTTTTCAAGTAATATACATGGAGATTGTCATTCTAAATTTCCTTTTGAGTCCTTGAACGGGTTGTTCTTGCATAAACCAACTTAAAATCTTTTAAAATAATGAAGCAAGTTCTTTTTTTGGTTCAATTATATAACATACGTTGTTTTATATATATATATATATATAATAAATTACATTTTAATTGTTAAACAATTATTTTTCAATTTATCTGAAATTAAAATAATTGTTCAAAAGTCAAAAGTTGAGTCAATTTACAAGCCAGAGTTTTGTTGCATTTCACAGGTAAATTTAGATTATCCTAAAACTGTAATTACAGAGCAAATATTCTCCTGCTTTTTCACTCTAAGCAAATCTTAATGATTGGCGTCTCATAAGGCCAGCCAACCTAATGACTTAAATTGAGAAACCCACGTTTGGATCCTCCTAATATTTGGGTTTGGTCCTCAAATTGAAATGTGGGTTGCTGTATACACACCCAAATAGGTTTCGGCAAGGTCAATATTGGGTTTGGAGACTGAAGTCCTGACCAAAAATACCAGAAACGAAAATTAGGCCGAAGGACTTATTTCTATTCATAGTTTGACCCTTTCCCGGATTTCCATCTCCAAAGGTTGTAAAACCCAAAGTCTCTCCTTCTAACGAAATTTTATCTAATTTTTTAAATTTTTTGACAAAATGACTCAAATGTTTTTAAAAAATAAAAATTTATAATAAAATTATAAAATAATATTTAAATTTAAAAATTTAAAAATATTTAAATTAAAAACAATAACATCATTAATGAAACCAAGTGACCAAAAACAATCATTTGGTTTCAAAAGAAATTATATTTGGTCTTCTCGTTTGGCAGGAGCAACCAAAACTAGTTACCTTGACCATAGGACCAAGATCGATAATTTTCGGTCATTTCAAACTTCTTTTTCTGGAGAAGACAATTAGATTTGACTACTTTTACTAAATGGAGAGGTTAGATTTGACTACTTTTACTAAATGGAGAGGTTAAATTTGACATTCTCATAACCAAATGGTTGAAAATGGTCACTTGATTCTACTATCGTTGACCACTATTATCAATACCGATGGTGGTGATTGTTTTTAATTTTTTTTAAAATTTTAAAATTTTTTTATATATTATAAATTTTTTAAAATTTTTTAATGTTTTAATATTTAAATAATATTTTATATTTATTTAAAATTTATATTATTATTTTTATAAAATTTTTATTCTAAAATAATAAAAATACTTTTTTATTGTAAAAAATTTAACTGTTGATTGTTAAATTTAATTATTAACTTTAATCAATTAATAAATGAGAAATTACAAATTTGAAAAGTAAGATCGAAAACTATGGGTGGGAAAAAGGCCTTCGGCCTGAAAATTAAGGCCAAATTATGATATTTGGGGTGATAGGCAAGTACGTGAAAGGCTCTTGCGGCTCTTGCCTATGGTCCATGTGGGTGCATTGTTGCTTTCGATATTAAATTAGGACTAGGTTTCATCATTTAATGCTCAACACGGGAATGACGAGAGTTTTTTTTTTTTTTTTTTTAAATTAATATTTTAAAGGAATGAATAATAATGGTGTTGTTTTGGGCGGGCTGGGCCTGGATTGGGCCCACTGTAATGGGCTAAATTCGGCCACGTATTCAACATCGTTATGTTGTCGTTTTAGTCTACACGTGTCAATCGAACAATTCTTGACTGTACTTATTTTAATAATTAACATGGGGTTGGCAGTTATAGGCTAGCCCAAGCAGACTCTGCAGCACCAACAAAGGGCCACTGAAGAAGCAACTTTACTTCTGGCTTTCCCCAGCTGAACCGCCCTTTTAAAAAACTAAGGTTGCATTTATTATTTAGATGATGTCATTTATAATATGGAAATTGATCATTTTTTTAGGTATAAAAAATTATTTTGATAATATTAATTTTATGATAATATTGTTTATATTTAGTAAATTTTATTTAACATATTAATCACATTTAAATAGAATAATATCATAATTTTTTTTTTTTTACTATTAGCAATTAAATAATATAATTTATTATTCATATAAATTTATTCAAACATATTATTTTTTTTTATATTTGTTAACTTTTAAAGTAATATATATATTTATATGGTAATTTTTTATCTGTAATAATAAAATATTCTATAAACCAAATACAGTGTAACTGTAATTTAATACACCATTTGACAATTTCAACAGGAAGTGGAAACAAATAAATTGTTTTAAAATTTGACCCAATGGTCCTAATCATATCATGCTGAATTTTCTGGCATTATGTACCATTTTATGATTTGGTTGGAAATGGAAGTTTGTTGATCAATTTGCTTGGTGAACCAACTCTAACCCAAATGGCCATATTTGAAAGGTAATCCAATCTCTAAGGCATAATAATAATAATAATCATGATTTGAGCTTAGTCTTTGCTCAAAAGATAAATTAAAGCACTACTGGGTACTAAATTTTGAGAAAGAAAAGGAAAGGAGAGTGTGATGGGTTGTCATGTTTTATGGTAGATGACTAAACAACCACCTTGACCTCATAGGACATGCCCATCCTTTTGCACATTATAAAATTTGTTTTTATATTTTCCATGACTTCATTCACCTATCCAATTTTCAACACTCCACTCACTTCTTTTTCTTCCCAAGAAAAGTAAACAAAACAGATTGGATAGGTAGAAGAAAATTTGCAGCAATGGAGATTTTATTGTATGAGCAAAGTGTAAAGAGAAAACAGACAGAAAATGAACTGACAAAGAGAAACTTACAAAGTATGCATGGTGTTTATAGAAAGTCTTAATGGTTCAAAAGGCCTTGGGAGTATATTCTTGAATGTGTAAAAGAATGAATGAAATAATAATAAGCACAAAATTTGTCTGTACACTCTTAAATTTTATTGGAAAAGTGATTAAACCATGGCCAGGGACAAAGATGGTCAGTTGGAGATTAAGCCAACAAGTGCTTCATGCTTGTGGCTGCTAGCTATCCACCATGGCTTGAACCCCAGATGACCATTGCTGCTCTCTTCTTCAATAGGAGCTGGCAGATTAAGATCAAGAAAGCTTCGGATTTCGGGCATGGGTTTCTCAATTACAATGGTTGGATTGTTCCTAGCTTCATTGCCACTGATTAAGTGGGATCTCTTGTGACCACCCAATGCTTGGCCTGATGAGAAAACTTTAAGGCAAATTGGGCACTCATGTCTTTTCTTTATTGCCCTGTGACTTACGTCAGCTCTCTCATCACAATCTGCAATTGAGTGATCGGTTGCATTCTCATTGATTATGGATTTGATGATTTTACTATCTAGTGTTGGATCTGGGGAGACTTCTGTTTCAATACTAGTCTCACTGCTATCGATTTTCGAAGCAAAACAACCTTTAATCTTTTTATGGCTGGCTCTATGACCACCAAGAGCTTGGTATGAGTGGAAGATCTTGTTGCAAGTAGTACACTCGAATTTGCTTCTCTTTTGAGAATCCTTGTGGAATTCAATATCCAAAACGTCAGTTTTTGATTTTTTCATGGAATCTGACCCCAATTGTGCTTGATCTGACTCAGTTTCCTTAACTGAATTTCTCCCAAATTCAACTTCAGAATTTTCATCTCCAAATTGATAATGCAACTGTGACTTCTTTGTTCCATTTTTCTTGACAAATCCATCAATAGAAGCTTCAGGTTTGGCTCCCTTTATTGAAATCCTGGAAGCAGAAAACTCAGAGTGTCTCCCTTCATATTGGAAATTCTCAGAGTCTACAAAACCAGATTTCAACTTCTTCTCTTTCATCCTATTCTTCACAACCTCATCAACACTGCAAACTGAATTCTTAACCTCATTTTTAGCTTCGAAATACTCAGAATTATTATCAGAAAATTCAGCAACAGAATTCAACCCACCTCTAGGACCTACATCCCTTGAAAGCATCATCAAACACATAGCAACCTCTTCTTGTTCTTGTTCAGTCTCAGACACAGATAAGGACCCATGATTTTGATTGTTATTAGCACAGGAATTCGCAGTGCCCATGTTCCTTGTTCTTCGTTTTGATCGCCTTCTTCGATTTGGAGCTGCAGTGTCATTATCAGATTGGGTATCCATCACCAGCTTCTCATTACCAATAGTCCAGGAGTCTTGATCCTCAAAGCTAGTGTCTTTCTCTGCTTGAGTAGAGTTCATGTTACCAACAGATGCTTTCCAAGAAAGGAGCCCTTTACCACTACTCTCTTTGCAGAACTTGTCATAGATTGAACTTTCTTCATTTGAATCTGCAAGTCTCCTGGACTTCTTTGGGTTCTCTCTGAGACCATAACCAGGGGTTTCAGAGTTCGAGCAGGAGCCAATATTGTTATTAACAGACGATGAGGGCTTCTTCTTCATACTCAGCTTATCAAAATCTGTAATTTCAACTGAATTGTTGTTGATCATATGAGACCTCATGTGACCACCTAAGGATCTACCACAAGGGAAACTTTTGCTGCAGAACTTGCATACATGCTTAAATTCTCGATCTTCTTCCATTGATGATATGCAGAAACAGAAATTCAAAGAAAAACTTAAAGCACAGAGGTCAGAGAAGCAATTGAAAACTAGTTCAATGAATTTGACACAATGCCAAGAAGACAGAGTTCCCAATGAAAAAGATGAACGCACCCAAATAAGAAAATCAAGAAAGAAGGTGAATTTGAGTGAGGGAATTGTATGAGAACAAGATCTGTTTATGTTTGAACAAGCAAGCAGAAGGGTAGTGAGTTAGTAAATATAAGTAGTAGAAGCAGCTAGCTTTTCTCTCACACACTAGCTTTTCTTGTGGTAGCTATGAAAGTTGAAGAAAAAATCAAATATGGAGAGGTTACACAACTTTGTTGCTCATGATGGCGATGAACAAGCCAAAGAATAAAAATTAAAGGAGGACAACGAGAGAAAGACCAAGTGGAGTGAGCGTTTCTTTCTCAATTTCTCTCTCTCTTTTTCCCTTCACAAGTCTCTATTTTTAGGAGGAGAAATCCATGCATGGAAGCAAAGATTAAAAAGAGGTGTAAAGAAGAGAAAAGATAGCAACACGTGTCCTCAACTGAGAATACTACGCCACTTCAAATCCAACGACTTACATTTCTCCACTTCAACCAAACTATTCCTTCCTTTGTCTTGTTATATTATACACAAACAAAACCCCTTTTTCTAACATCTTGCCTATAAATGCTCCAATAATAATATAACTAATCTCGACCTTTTAACGGGCCTTAAAAAGACTGGTAGGGCAAGGGTGCTTTAGCAGACCAAATTTAGCGTGTTATAATTTGGTTGTGACATTTTCAAGGAAGCTGTACTTTCTGAAGATCTCTTTTTTCCTGTAAATACATTTCAAGGAGTCCCATAATAATGTATATATGGTGGGGACTGGGCCTCAACATTGTAGCTTTGTACTGGTGCAGCTATTATGCTGCCAACATTTTCATATTTCCCCAGTCTTAATGCATGCTTGTTGTATATCTTTTCATTTTTGAGAAGATGAAGAACCCACTGCTTATAATTAAAATCTTTGAATTTAGAAGATGTAGGTGGGTAGTCTTAATAAATAGACAGCATAGAAAGAACATGAGAACCTTCAATAAAGAGAGGTTTCAGTGTGGTGAGCCAATTAATTTATCTTCTTTTATGAAATTTCACATCTTCCCAGGTTGTTTACTGCAAGAAAGATATCCAGCTCTTTAGTTTTTTTTTTTTTTTTTCCTACAGTTCTGTATAAATTAATGTAAGTGGGCATCAAGTTTATTGGCCAATTTTTGACTTGGAAATAATAATCACCTTGGAAAAATAAAAGATGGTAGTTGAAGGGGAGATCATCCAAACAAGTCCCCATGTATGATTACTTTGAAGAAACTGTTTGGGTATTTGGATTTGGATGTTAGCTCATGTTCACTATAGTATATAACATTGTCAACTAAACTGACCGGCCTTTGTTAATCATGATTAAGCCGGCTTTTCATTGCGCTAATCGCAACTTTAATGTCTTTTTAGCTCCCATCTTGTTTGTGCTAAATCCCTCCCTTTGTGCCCCCCTTTGCCGGCATTCTAGACAAATTTTAGCTGTAAATCTCCTTCTTTGTTTTCTCCATGAGATGGACGACAAAAAGGTGGAAAAACACAGATGATTAGAGGGAAACTAATAGCAGAATATTAGCACCTTTTAGCATGTTAATAATTTTTATAAAGAACATGTGGATGCACATTATGTATTCCAATGCTGGCCACTGAGTTCGATTTTACTATAATGTGAGAGCCATTGCTCCATTGCCTTTTTCTTGGCCATGCATGAATAAGTTGGAGATTGATCCATATGTAAATTTGGCATGGAGACAACAGAGAGAACTTGACTTGAGAGGTAAGGTGAGTGTTGGGTTTATCCTCAAAAGTGATGCCCAAATGACAAGTAGACACCTTAAAATGAAAGAGTTGGCCATCCTTTGATTTGTCTTCTGCGACAGCCACACCAGACCATGCAATATATATATATATAGACTAAGATAAGATGCCTTACTTTGGCTTTATGCTTTGGCCATTGCTAGCTGCCTGCCTCTGCCTCCCTTATCTTCTTATTCATCACCATCACATAATCTTGAACCACCATTGGTGGGTCACCTTGATCACTTGCTCTTGTAACTGCTGCTTTGATCTTGAATATATCTAAAGTACTTTTGTTAGATACAAAATTTAAAGATTTGACTAGTCACTTTGATTATGTGAATCCAAATCTTTTGATATGATTTATTGTCATCAATCGATATATGTAATTTAGAGTTTTGTACATAATAGAGTAAGATAATATCGATTATAATCTAAATAAACTCAGGTGTGTTTTACTATGCAATGTAATATGAGTTAAAGAAATAAAGAGAATAAGATAAAAGTTTTTAACATTGTTTGATTTTATGGTTGGAATATTTGTGCCTATGATATAGTTATTAGCATATATGTATCTTGTAGAGAATACAATACAATGAATTATCTCCATTGTTTTCTTTCTAGTCTCTTGATAATCATAATCTAATTCTCTTATATAATTTTTCATATTATAAGATTGTTAAACATAAATTACATTTAAATTAAAAAAGCTTGTTCTTAGTTTAATTGAACAAAAAGAAAATATTAACTTATAAAAGATATCTCAATTCATGTTGTTATCATGAATATAGAATAAAGGTTAAACGACTAAATCCTAGCCGACAAGTTATAAAAAACTAAGTACCTATGTTTGTTCTTTGAAAAGACCAAAACACCTTTTATCAAAATAAATAATATTAATGTTAAAATAAAATTTAATATAAAGTAATATTAAAATAATAATTAAAATTTTAAAAAATTAATTTAAAATTTAAAAATATGAAAATAAAATAAAATTTTGTAAAAAGCGACCACTACTGCTTGCGTTTACCTAACCAAGTGGCTGATAACAACTAGCTGATTTTATTGGCAACCGAATTTGATTACCTCAATGGCGGAGATAGTGGAGGCGGTCATCAAAAAAGGCTAAAAATAGCCAGTATGCTTGAAATCGACCATTTTCGATCAGATCTTTGATAGTCAGATTTGGTTGTCTGTGTCATCTAGGTGGTCAAGTGAGTATTTTCAGCTACCTAATTAGATTAATTTTTATTTTATTTTAAAAAATTTTACTAATTTATTATTATTATTATTATTTTATATTTTATTTATTTTATAACTTTAGTTTGTTATTTTTAATTTTTATTCTAAAAGACAAAAATGTGTTTCTGATTTTGGTCAATTGATAAGACTTTGCCATTTAAAAAAATCTTAAGTAAGAATATGTTTCATTAGTAAAGTTCTTTGTATGATTGGGCTACACCCCATTTTCATCACTTGGATTGAGTAATACATCACTACCCCTTGGTTTTCCTTGTGTATTAATGGTGTGACAAAAGGGCATTTTAGAAGCACGTGAGGCCTCTGACATAGAGACCCTCTATCACCACACCTCTTTGTTATTGTCATGGATGTTCTCTCCAAACAATTGGACAGAATGGTGAAAGATGCTTATTTTTCCTTCCATTGGAATTGTAATGAGGCCAAGATATCCCACCTATGTTTTGTTGATGATCTCATCATCTTCAGCCATGCAAATATGAAGTCCATAACCTTAATTAAGGAAGTCTTGGACACCTTTTATTGTTCGTTAGGACTTAAGGCTAATAAAGAGAAGAGTTTGATCTTTATGTGAGGGGTCAATGGGGATGTTAAGGAAATTATCAGGCATATCTTAGATTTTGACATTAGCAATCTTCCTTTCACTTACTTAGGAGTTGTAATACCCCGCTTGTTATATATTACTGTAGACCATTTTTTTTTAAATATATCTTTGCTATATATATATAACAGTAGGTACTACTCTGACTGCTTATTGAAATTATGCGGAAGCTGGTTTATAAATGTGATGGAAAACTAAAACCCATTATACAGTATCCTGAAATAAAACTCATGTTTATTATATAATAATAATATCTGAAAATCTGAGCGATACTGTACAATCCGAATGCATGAGCAAAACAAAGCATGCGAGCCACAAACATGCTATCTGCTAAAACTAAATATATATACATACATATATAACTGAAAACTCGGGTGAAAACCTACTCAAGCCATATCCCACACACCAGCCATCTCGTGCTCCAAGCTCAGCTCCCCGAAACACCAATCTGTAAGAAAAGAAACTAAGGGGAATGAGTGACAAATCACTCAGTAAGCATCTCCTACCTCTACTCTCAGGTAGGCTCTAGACTAAGCTGTCGATACTGACTAACTGCTATCTAGGTGAACTTAACTAAGTTCCTGATAGCCTAATAGCTTCTTTTAATCCTCTTACTTTTCTTATAATTCTTACGTTCTGTTAGGATTAGCTGAATTCTTTTATTTCTTTATTTCTGACGTATATCGTGCAACTAAATCTTTCTTTTATTTCTTATCTTACATGATTCTGATCTTACTATTTGTATGCTCTGTTATGCCATGTACTATGTATCATGGTATGCTGAAATCATACTATTTACCCTTGGGCCTGTTTACTAAAAATATGTTTATGAAAACTGTTGTTAGGATCTGAAGATCCAAAACACTAAAAAACTGAATAAAACTGTTTCTAAAATCTTTGTATCTGAAGATACTTACTATACTGATCAGATTGATGAATACAAAGATTCGACATCTTAACCAAGTGGGCTAAACCATACCAGTGAAATATCAATAAGCTGAAATGTCCTACCATACCAGTCCTTGGACCAGTAAGTTAAAATCTAACCAATTTGATCGAAGTTAGAAAACTGAAATCTCACAGATACCCTTTCGAATTCATCCTTACTAATTGACCTAGATATCGAGCCCTGAATGTTGAAAACTGATGCAAATGGATCACTTAATCCCTTTTTTGAAAACACTAATTAACATGCTATGTTGAATGATGATATTCATGCATGTTATCTTATAAACTCTCTTTTCTTTCTGATTATAATTTATCTTACCGTTGTACTGTTTCTGTTCTATATTTGTAATTGTTTTCCTGTTTCTGTTTTGTTTCTGTTTTTGATTATGTCTTTATTTCTGTTTTCTAATCGTAACCTATCACTAGATTACGCTACCTAAGTCTGGTGATGAGTTTCTCGTTCTATTGTGAGATTAAAGAGTGATTCTGGAAAATATCTTATTTTTTCTTCTTTTCTTGTTATTGAAATTCTGCTTGTTTCTTCTCATTTTTGCTAAGCACACGGGCTGTGAGCCGGTCATGCAACCCAACTGTGTAAGGTTCTGAAAATTCTAGCTAAAATCTCACACTTAGCTCACGCACGACCGTGACCCTCAGGTGCACGGGTATGACCCCTTCTCTAAAAGTTGGTCATGCATGGCTCACATACACAACCGTGACTTTGCCAACACCAGAATGCACAGACATGCATGCACGAATGCCCAGGTGTGCATCCAGCCTTATTTAGACACCCATGGTCGAAATCCGTAAAATCACACCAAAACTCACTACATTTTAATCACAACATACTAGCATGCAACATACACTGCTAATAAGCTAAAAACATGCATCAATCACTGAAATAACCCAACCAAAGAAACACAAACCCAAGGAAACAGGGAAAAGGTAAGGGAATACTTACTTGAAGCTGCTAAGATCTTCTATCTCTCTATCCTCGGCTGAATCTTAGTTGGAATGACTGCTAAAGCTAACCAATCTCTCCCTCAAAAGGCTAAGGTTTCCTGGAGAGAAAAGAAAAAGGAAAAGCTGATTGAAATGGGCGGAGAAAAAACATTGGTTTATATACCAGCAGGCATGCACGGGCGTGCGGCAAACATGCACGGGCGTGCATGGTGAGAAAGGGACGCATGGGCGTGTGTCCAAAGACGCACGGTCGTGCTCCTTCCACAAGCTGCATATAAAGCCAACAAAAGACTATTCTACCCTCCTATCTCACTGAAACAAATTTCTAACGGAGAAATCTCTATTCTAACCCCGATTCAAGGCTTAAAAAGACCATTCTAACCTCGGACTGTTACAGGAGTCCTGATGGTTTCATCCAAATTATCAAGGGAAGACTGTAAACCTCTTATGAAGAAAATTTCTGCTAGAATCCAATCATAGAAAAGTAAGTTCCTCTCATATGCTAGTAGACTTGTGCTTATTAGAGTCATACTATTTAGTGTTCAAGTTTACTTGGGATCTCACTTTATCCTCTCGAGTGAAATTCTCATGGAAATCAACTTTAACCTGAGAAACTTCCTCTGGAAAGGTAGGGATAACAAGGGTAATACTAAGGTGGCTTAGGAGGATGTCTGTCTTCCAAAGAAAGAGGGTGGATTGGGTATCATGAAAAGTGAAGATTGGAACAAAACGGCAATGACAAAACATATTTAGAACATTGTCCAGCCGAAAAGCCATACCTCTTTGTTCAATTGGGTCAAGGTTTATAAACTAAGGAATAAGAGTTTCTAGGAAATAAATGCCTCTAATGAAAGTCCATAGTGGTGGAAAAAATTTTTGCATTTAAGGGAGAGTGTAAAACACCACATAAGATACTCTACTGGTAATGGAAAATCTACCAAGCTTTGGATCGACAACTGGTACCCTTTGGGCCCCTTGAAGGAAAGGTTTGGGGATAGAATTATTCATGACTCTGGATTGGGTGTTCATGCTAAGGTAAAGGCTATCATTTAGGGAAGCACTTGGCAATGGCCGACTACCATTACCACTGATCTCAAGGAAATTAGAGATAGAGTTGATTTTAACCCCAAGATTAGTGATAACTTGGTGATATGGATTGCCAATATGGATGATATATTTTTTATCAATTCTACTTGGAATATTTTAAGGAGAGGAAAAGATGTTACCCCATAGGCCCACCTAATATGGCATAAAAAAACACATTCTAAGACATGTTTTCATCACTTGGCTTGCTATCATAAATAGGCTTGCTACTAAGGACAAAATGTCCAGTTATTACCTTATGGAGAACATGCTATGTGTTTTATGTAATAGGGATAATGAGAGCATCGATCATTTGTTCTTTAACTGCAAGTTTAGTAGTGCCATATGGAAGTGGATTTTAAGCTAACTCAACAAGTATTACTTGAACCAAACTTGGGAAACTTACATTATTTAAACATATGGAATATATCTTGACCTTATTCATAATGTGGAACTAAAATATTTACAAAGATATAAAACCTATGATGTAACATCCCGAGGTTAGAATGGTCTTTTTAGGCCTTGAATCAGGGTTAGAAAAGAGATTTCTTAGTTAGAAATCAGTTCCAGTGAGTTAGGAGGGTAGTATGGCCTTTTGTTGGCTTTATATCAGCTTGTGGAAGAAGCACAACTGTGCGTCTTTGAACACACGCCCATGTGTCCCTTTCTCGCCATACACACCCATGCATCTAGCTATGTACGCCGGTGCATGCCTGCTGGTATATAAAGTCAGATTTTTCACTCCGTCAGTTTCAGTGAGTTTTTATTCATTTTCCCTTTCCTTTCTCTTCAGCTAACCCTAATCAATTGAGAGAGAGATGAGTAAGCTTTTAGCAGTCAATCCAGCCAAGTTTCAACTAGAGATAGAGAGATTGAAGTTGTTAGTAGTTCTAGGTAAGTATCTTCTTACCTTGTTCCTGTTTCCATGAATTATGTTTCCTTGGTTGGGTTAATTCTATTATAGAAGCATGTTTCCAGTGTAATAGCATGTTTATGAAATGATAATGAAGAAATATATGAGAAATCTAGAGGTAGAAGCATGCTTAGTTCCTTGATGCATGTGTTTGTGTATTTGAGGGTTTAGAGAGATTTTTGTATGATTTGGCTATGAATGATGGGGAAAATGTGTTAATAGCAATACATGTTGCATGTTCATATGTCATAGTATGTTTGATTGAAGTTTGATGAGTTTTGGGTTGAGTTTTGGTGGTGACCTTGTGTGTTTCAGCCATGGTGTCGAAACAGAGCTGGATGTACGCCCGTGCGTTCGTGTATGCATGTCCGTGCATTCGTGTATGCACACCTGTGCATTCTAGGTTTTTAGTAAGGTCATGGTCGTGTATGCGAGCCATGTACGACCAATTTATAGTAGGGCCACGACTGTGCATGTTCATGTCACGACCGTGAACCAGTAAGAAATGAGAAAATGTAGAGAATTTCCAAAACCTTGCACGGTTGGGTTGTACGACTAGCTTACGGCCCGTGCAGGCTTATGCATGCCTGTTGAGTAAAAAAATAAGTATAAAGAATGAAGAGACACAGAGAATTTAGTTGTACCTACGAGAAACTTAATAGAATTCAAAAACAGCTTAAATAACAGTTTTTGATCAGAAAACGGATAGAAACGGGAAAACAGTAACAAACACAGTTTATACATACGGTAACAAAAATAATAAAACAATGACGAATATAGTAAACGTATATGTATGTATACATATATGGGAACAGACATCAGAACTGTAGAGAAAAGAATAGAAGCAGAACTAGCAACAGTTATGAAATGTATGATATAGTAAACTGACAGATACAGTGACAGAATATAACAGAACTCAGAACAGTTTACACAAAACTTATTAATAAGCTTGATAAGCTTAATAAGTTACAGAAACAGTATAATACATTCGCACATAAAGTAATCAGAAAAAAAAGAAATGATAATTATCATGCATGATATGCATTACATGACATGACATGCCATACAGAGTTTTTAGAAAAAGGGATCCAATGATCCAATTACATGTTTTCAGTAGAAAAACACGATGATCCAGACATCAATTTCAAGGGTGAATATGAGGGGGCACTTGTGAGTTTCAGCACACCCATTGCATCAAGAGCTATATGCTCATTACTAACCCTATGTATTGGCATATATCGTGGTGCTCAGTTAGTAGATTATAAGTTTTCTGATCCGATGATCAGATGCAATTATAGCGCGAGGTGCTCAGTTTAGTATCAGATTCAGAGGCATCATGTGACCCATACAGTTTATGGTGTGTGTTTGCATAGGGAACTTACATGCCTAGGGTGTCGAATCCCTGTATTCATCAGTCTGTGTAGTATAGCAGGTACCTTTGGATATAGAGTTTTCAGTATAGTTTTCAGATATGATTTTTAGTATTTCAGTACCTATTATATCAACTTTTCAGTTATTTTAGGATCTTCAGATCCAACAGTAGTATTTCAGTAAAACAGCTTTTAAAAAGTTATTTTCAATATACAGGCGAAGGGCTAGATATGATTTCAGCATATTTTATAGCATGTCATTTTCATATGACATATACAGTAGAGCATGTTACACATATGATTAATCAGTGAGAAACAGTAAAATCGTAACATTCAGAAAACATGAGAATCATGTGACAATACATGACAGAACAACCAACAGAACAGAGAAATTATCAGATAATTTGATAACCAGTAATACAGACAGAATATAAAATATCAGAAAGAAAAGCCAGTATAGAATGTTATTTCTATGTAACAGAATGAACAGGTTTACAGAGTAAACCTATAGCAAAACAATCAAAGAGAAAAGATAATGAATATCAGAAAGAGAGCTTAGTGAGTCACGTTAGACCGCTCAGATTTCTCTTCATTTTAGGTTATTTACGTATACTCATATACGTATTTATGACCCGGTATGAGGCAGTATCCAATCAGTAATTTAACTAAAGAATAATATTCTATCAGATCAGAATGAATGCAGTAAAGATTCTCAGATAAACAATAAGACTAGCTATAGGCAAAGTAGAGTCTATTAAGGTAGTAATCAGATTAAAAATGAAATAACAACAGAACAAGAAAACATTAAAGGAAGAAAACAGAGAATAAGATAAAAGAAGAAGCTATTAGGCTACAGATAACTTAGTTAAGTTCATCAGCTTAGTAGCTAGCCAGATTTGCATCAGCTTAGAGCCTACCTGAGGGTAGAAGTAGGAGATGCTTACTGAGTGCCTTGTCACTCATCCCCCTCAGTTTTTTTTCTTGCAGGTTATTGTTTTGGGGAGCTGAGCTTGGAGCGCAAGGTGGCTAATGAGTGGGATACAACTTGAGCGGGTCTTCACCCGATATTTTTAGTTAGACATATATGCATGTATGTATGTATTCAGTTTTCAGTAGATGACATGTTGGCTCGTATGCTTATGTTGCTCATGCATATGAGATGTACAGTATCAAATTATGTTTCCATATATTAATCATTAATATTAAAATACGATTTTTATTAAGGATACTGTACAGTGGGTTTCAGCTTTCCACCACATATATTTTATACACTTCCACATTACAAATGTTTTCAGTACAGTTTTGTGTAGGGTTTTCTGTTAGATGTGATGGGTGATGATTTTAAATAGTCAGTAAATAAAATAATACAATATAGTTTTTATATAATAAATAAATAACAGTAGCACAGTGACATCTAGTAGGAAGTCTTACATATGACTTGTTTTGAAAACATAAACTGTACATACATATATGAACCATCAATAATATCTTGACATAGGTAGCCTCAACAGTGTGGCTCTCGACAAACACAAGAACATAACCTGCATGGAAAGAGATTTAGAATGGGTGATAAGTCACTCAATAAGCAATTTCTTGAACTTAACACATATAACCCTAACTTTGAATTCATATCATTAAGTCTTGTTCTTTGTAGGACCCTTTACTAGATGTCACTGTGCTACTAGTATTTATTTATTATATAAGAAACTATATTATCTTATTTTATTTTTTGACTATTTGAAAATCATTATCAGTCACATCTAACAAGAATTCTGACACAACTGCTATATTGAAAACATATATTGTGTGGAAGTTTATAAATGACGTGTGGTGGGATGCTGAATAAAACTCATACTTTATTATTAAAATTCATATATGAAAATATAAATGATAATATACATCCTATATGCATGAGCAACATAAAGCATGCGAGCCAACATTATATCTGCTGAAAATTGAATACATACATACATACATATATAAAACCAAATATATCGGATAAGAATCCGCTCGAGCTGTATCCCACTCTCCAGTCATCTTGCGCTCCAAACTCAGCTCTCTAACATAACCTGTAAGAAAAAGGAAACTATAGGGGATAAGTGACAAATTACTCAATAAGCATCTCTCACCTTTACTTTCGGGTAGACTTTAAGATGATCTAATACAACTGGCTGATTGCTAAGCTAATAAACTTAACTAAGTTCTCTGATAATCTAATGGCTTCTTTAACTCTAGCTTAACTTATTACTGAACTTTCTGCTTACGTTCTTTTCTTATCTTCCAACGAACTCTTCTCTAGCTTAACTTACTATTCAATATTGTCTCATATTGTGTCGTAAATACGTACATAAGTATACGTAAACAACCCAGAATGAAGAGAAGTCTAAGCGATATAACTTGATTCACTTAGCTCTCTTTCTGAGGTTTATTATTCTGTTCTTTTATCTTGTTATATGCGTCCTAATTCATACTTGTTATGTTTTTCATTTACTATTCTGTTATGACTTATTCTGTCATACATAAGGTATTTTGTATACATTTATATTTTTGATTGTATATGTTTTGTCTGATAGTCTCTTTGTCATCTTGCTAAAACATATATATATATATATATATATATATATATATATATATATGTATATGTATGTATATGTATTACCATTTCTCTGTTCTGCTTGCTCATATGTCATGTATGACATGATATGAAGTATGTTGAAATCATGTCTAATAATGCTGAAAATCATAGTTATGCCCTTAGGCCTATTTACTGAAAACATCTTTCTGAAAATTGTTTTACTGAAAAAACTGCTAGGATCCATAAATCCTAAATATATTAAAAAGTTGAATAAAACTGTATCTGAAAACTCTATGTATCTGAAGATACCTATTGTGCTGTGCAGACTGATGAATACATGGATTTGACACTCTGACCATGTGAGTCTTTAACTTCTTGACATTCGATCAATTAACTTAAATCTAAAGCTAAAAATAAACTGATAACTACTAACTACTCATCAGATACACACTAGCGAATATTGATGTTGGCTCCCTCTCTCGCCAGCGTGTAACTCACAGGTGTCCCCTCGTATCCACCCCTAAAATGATGTTCAAATCATCGTATTTTCTAACTTTAAGAACATATGCATTGTAGTGACCCCCACCACAGGCTTACTCTACGCAGCTGTTTAAAAATATATATAAATATAAATATATAATATTATACTAAAAATGCACCTGTGACGTAAATCCCTATAAGGAACGAAAACTTAACTGTTGCTCAAAATAATTTAAAAATCTGAATACGGAAGTGAAAAATATAAATACTGTAATAAAATACGAAATAATAATAACTTTTTTGAAATTCCTAGGTGGCTTATGTATATAATCATGCTATACATACAGAGTAGACTATAATATAATACACACATATAAATACATGAAAAAAATATAATCAAAGCATGCGAGCCATCACATGCTACTAGCCGCGGAGCCATATCCCCGAAAATATGACAGCTGCATCATTCCTGCTCAGTTCCCAACTCACTGACCTGCAAAGAGAAAGGAAGGGAAAGAGGTGAGTGACAAAATCACTCAGTAAGCATTTCCTATCTTTCACACAAACATGTTATCGAGCACAAGATAATCTCAAGTCTTAAATCTCGTTGTTTTCTGCTTTACAATTTTCTTATTTATTCTTTATTATCTCTTATTTCTTTACTTTTTTTATTTCTAGATTTCAGAGGTTTCATCTGATTTCTATTTAATGCTTTACTTCGTCTTATCTGTTTCTCATGAATGTTGTACATGATATGATATGTATGCTCTGATGTCATGTAAATACTCATTAGTAATAAATTTTGTCCCTCGGGCTTGATTTTCTAAAAACTCATTGCTTTTTGAAATCTCTTTCTGATATAAAACTATGATCCGAAGATCTTGTATATATACATATAATATAAGTGAAAATTATATTTGAAAGTACTGTATCTGAAAAATATCTTTGCTATGTTGTTAGACTGATGAATAGAGGGATTCGATATTTTGGTCGTGTGAGCTCAAACCTATGATAAAACTACTCATACACGATCATGTCCTCTCTAGTAAACGATGGTTTCCCTCTCTAGCAGGTGTGCGAACTCACAGGTGCCCCCTCGTATCTATCTCTAATTGATGTTCGAAACATCGAATATCTATACTTTTAAATCATACTCTTAGATTCTTAGATCCCTTTTTGAAAACATTCCATGTGGTATGTCGTGCTCAATGCTTTGGTAATCATACATGATATGCTGTTATATCTTGTTATTTTTAAGTTTCTCGTGCTTAAAATTTGCTTAGGATTGCTTAGGTTTGCTTGTCTTTGCTTTAAATGTGTTTAGAAACTATTTTCTCAACTTTTCTTAAGGCGCACCGACGTGCTATGCTTGGCACACGACATGTGTGAAGGCACACGGGGCTATGCTCAAGTCGTGCCCTTGATCGTGCTAACTTCTAGAAAATTTTAACAAACATTGGCCAGTCACATGGGTGTGTGGTGCAAATACACGGGCTTGTATCTGAAGATCAAGGTCGTGTACTACACTACACGGGCGTGTAGCTGTCTCAACACCATCTTGTGTCTTGCCTACACGGATGTGTAAAATTAGGATTAGACACACGGGTGTGTGCACTCGGGTACACGAGCATGTATCTGGATTTTTATATGCACACGGGTGTCATGCAAGCCATGTTTCAGAAAGAATTAAGACCACACGGGTGTGCATACTCGGGTGCATAGGTGTGTGCTCAACCCAAATTTTGTAGATGCATCTGGAAACCCATAAAATCTCACTCAAACTTATTCAAATCTCAACCATTTCTCAATCAAGCTTGTATACATCAAATATACACGCCAATAAACCTTCTCATCTCATTCATTCATCATAAAGCATGCTAAAACTCATGCATTTCTCATAAATTTATACCCAAGCACATAAACATCATACATTTCATAATAATCTCATAAATCATCACACGATATCTCATTTCATCATTAAATCACAACAACACACATCCACAACATGCAACAATCGTCCAAGAAGCTCAAAATCAGAAGAAGCATGTTGTAAACCTAAGTGAAAGAGGTAAAGAAATACTTACCTCTAGCCATTACGTTTGGATCTCTCTCTCTCTTAGCTCTTGGATCTCTAGCTGGAATAATGGCTACTGGCTGGACAGATTTTGACCTAGGTTTGCTAGAAATGGAGAAAAGAAGAAGCTGAAGGAAAACACTGAGTGAAAATGCGAGAAAACTAAAGTATTTATCGCACCTCTCACCTGACACACGGGCGTGTGCCCCTCAAAAACTTAAATCTCTCTCTTCTCGTGCTATACATGGAATATTCTTCTCAGAATATCCATGTATAAGTCACGAAAGGCTTTTAAAAGACTCTTCTTCGAAACTACTTTCTATTTGGAAATCTCTTTTTTTACCCTTAGTCTCAAAACCTAAAAGACAATTCTACCCATGGGCTATTACTTGCATGTGGATCACTTAATCCCTTTTTGAAAATACTAAGTTCATGTCATGTAATGCATATCATGCAAGGTAATTTATCATTTCTTTCCTTCTGATTACATTCTGCTTAGATGTACACTTGTAATAGATTTGTTATGTGTGTGTGTGTGTGTGTGTGTGTGTGTATATATATACACACTTACTATTTATGCTATTTATATAACTTACTAAACTTATTAATAAGTTTTGTGGAAACTGTCCTGTAGACTATTGTATATCTAATGATTTCTGTTCTATATGCTTCTTTATTATTTCTATAACTATCTTCCTGTTTCCATCTGTATTTTGATCATGTTCTGTTATTCAAGTTGTCCTAATACTAACATTGAGTTTCTTTTAGTTATAACAGTGGAAGTGTAATTCTGGAAGTTTTCCGTTTTAATTCTCTATGTCTCTTTCTTCTTTCTATTTCTTCTTATTCGTAATTTGTTGTTTCATTTGTTATTCGACTTAGAATATTTGATATGTTTCTTTATTACTTAAATTCTGCTGAATGATAAGGAAATCTCTTATTTTCACTAGATGCACAAGCATGCACTATCAGACGCATGGTGACCGTCGATAATTAAATCATGACCATTTTCAACCACCTAGTTCCAGAGGAGGCTAGATCTAGCCTCTCTGTTCAAAGGAGGCGACCAAATATAGTTGTTTCCATAAGAAACAATAGTCGAAAACAGTCGATGGGATCATAACCGACCATTTTCAACCGTTTTCAATTGTTTTTATTGGCAAAAGTGGTCAGATCTGATCGCTTTCACTAAAAAGGGAGACTTGGAACTAGGTGGTTTCGTTATTGGCTGGGGTGGTTACTCTAATTTTTAAAAATTTTTAATATATTTTTTAATTTTTTATATTTATATAAATTTAATAAATATTTTATAAAATTTTAATCTTAAAATGACAAAAACACTTTGAATTGTAATTGTTTACAATTATATTTAATATTAAATTTGATCCAAGGGTGAGATTTTGGGTTTTTAAAACCTGGAGGGCGGGATTTGGCTGCGCCTCAAACTATGTGTGGGAAAAAGTCTTTGGCCAAAAATAAAAAAATAGAATTGGTCCGCAAACCCTCAACACGTGGTTTCTAAGCCTATGTGATGCCAATGCATTTTCGCCGCCAATAATGATCTGCATGGTTTGTTCGTAACTTTTATGAGTATGTGCAATGAATACACACAAATTTTGAGATCATATTCATTTAATACTAAAAAATTAAATCAATTTCGTCTAAAATGTTTAAAATTAAATCATTTTAATTAATTAACCAAAGAGATTCATTGACATCAATTTTTTTTTTCATATATCGTTTGTCTGTATCTATTAATTTCTCTTACTTTTCCAACTCACAAGAAATTGCATTACTAACATCATTCTTACAATTAGTTGACGTTAAAATGTATCTGAGTGACAACAATACAGTTTCCTTTCATAGTTTTTTATTGCTTTAACTTTCTGTTTTTCAAAGGAAAGAAAAAATAATAAATAATAAAATGAATATTGATTCTGTGTTATTTCGAAGTTTTTTGCATTTAAATAATTTTAAAATTACATTATAGAAACCTTATGTTTGCAACCAGAATTGTCTTATGGCAATCTTTTCCCCCTTCCCTTCATGGAAACTCGATCTGGGTTTTAGGAAGATTGGTCCCAATGTAATTTCCATGGCAAAATATAAAAATTATTCAAAAGAGGGGTCAAAAAACGTGAAATCCAATTACCTTCTTCACAGCTATGTTACAATGACCGGCTGGGCTATCATCATTCATATGATTTTGTACAAAAGAAAAAAAAAAAATTTCTTCTCATTAATAAGAAAATTGGACTCCCTCTATACTTTTCCTACAAGAATATTCTTCTAATTATTCACCAGTGTGTACCTAAGATTCCCAGCACTTTCTATTACCACCCACATTTCACTTCCAGGAGCTGACGCAAGCTTTCCCATCTCTCACCTTGAAATTCCATGACCCATCTCCAAAAACTTCCTCAATCATACTGCAAGTTGGTAATAAATCAACTTTATTTTGATGGCAACTTGTATAGCCACCATCCCAAACTTTAGTATCACAAGACTCCAAGACATCTTCATGGCTACAAAGTGGCCAGTAGTCATCTTTGTCCAACTTCACTGGGGGTCCCTGCAGAGCTGCTGCAGTATCAGAAGATGTGCATGAGTCATCTTGGACTTCTCGATCTCCCTTCTCATCACCTGGAATATTGGTTTGGAACTTAGATGAGGGTGTGGAATCACAAGCATTCGGTAACTCCCCAGGATATGCATCTGATTTAATGGCAATGCCCCTATCACAAACAGAATCTGTATTCTCATTACTGTTAAGTGTTTTATAGTTATCTTCAGCATCCTCTTCGGCATCCCCTTCATAAATATGCAAGCCATCTTCATGGCTCTGATAACCCAAATCAGGATGGTATGCGGGTGACTCAACTACAGAGTCCTCATCATCACCATCATCTGACATCCCGGTTTCATTGCCACCATAATCATCACTACCCTGCCACTCATCATTATCACTACTGATATTCAATGGGTAACATCTGTTCTGCTCAGCCCGCTTTCTAAGCATAAAGACATTGAAGTAATAGCTGACAATTTCACTTCTTTTTCTGGAAGGGAAGACAGCTGAAAGAATGCTCCAGAAATTCCTATCCAATGAAGCAGGATTAGAATAGACAATCTTGTGAAACATTTGTTCTTCCCCAATGCTCCAATTATTAGCCACTACCTCCCCCATGTCAGAGAACCCAAGCGCTACCAATTTTTCTTTCCCAAGGTATATTTCTAGTTTCCCTCTTCCTTCTAAGATATGCTGTTTGACACATCTGACAGAGCCCCAATCCTCACAATGACAGTCACTTCTACCAATTCCAGCCCGGCCATAATAATCAGGTGGCGATGAATCAGTCATAGGAATAATACAAGTTCCCATCCATACTTTTTCATCTTCAACCCCAGGATGCTGTGAGCCCCATGCTGGAATATTAGCTTGATGATTTTGTCCAATAGGAACAGATTTTCGTGGAGGATGATTCATAAGAAAGGAAGAGAGATCTCTAGGATGATCCCCTGTCAAGAGTGCAGACTCAGGATAAAAATGTTCTGAGCATACTGGTAAAATAACCGGTGTTCCTGGCTGGGAATCCACTTCGCTGGTACCACTTGTGGGCCCAGAAGTGACAGAGATACAGCCAGGACCACTGCTTTCAACATCATCAGCACTTGCTTGATGTTCAGTAATGTCATCACTTGCTAGCTTTTCATCAGCTTGAGTATCATTTTGAATGTATCCACCCTCACCTTTTAGATAAGGCATTACAACTCAGTTAGACTGAGAGCGAAATACTACATGCGTTAATAAAATGATCAGGGGGTGTTCCATCTTAAAACATCATGTTTTCATATTAAAAAGTAAAAAACAATAGGCTTTCAAAATACACCATAGAACACTCGTTGGAACTGATTTCACACATTCATCTAAAGGGGTAAAATTAAGGATACATATAGGGAAATCATTCCATGCCATTTTATTAAGTGTAGCTCCTAATTTATGTCCAGCAACAAGAATTGGAGTTCGGAGATAATAAAACATCAGTCAATTAAACATGAAACTAAAAGAGAGTTGTGCTAATGGTAAAACAAGCTAACGTATAATTCAATCATGCATGCTGACTAATTATTCTATCCAAATGCTCCTACAGTGCAAACATCTGCTTTAGAATATACCTGCAATTTGCAGGCGGTTAAAAGCCAATTAGGAAGATTAAAAATAGGATACACAAGCACATCAGCTGAAATGGTACCCTCATTCACACTGTTGGGATGCCTGATATTGGAAGCGTAAGACATGACTTAAACCCCAAATTTAGTATTAAATGTAGTTATAGAGACTAACCTCCTCATTTAAAGTAGGATATCTCTAAAAAAGAGATTCCAAGGATGAAAATAGTTAACTCACCATGTCCCACTTGTTTTGGATGCTTGGAAGAAACCCCCAATGCTTCCTCTTCTTCAAAAGGCCGCTTTTGTACCATGATTGTCTGACACATATACGTAATTAAATTAAAGTTCTAAAAATCAATAAATCATATGATTCTAATTGAATGTTGAAGTATCAAGTATTAAAAAAAAAAAAAAAACCCAAAATACGATTCAACAAACAACCCACCCCCACCCATTTAAAGTCAAACAACAGGGTGTAATGATTCATACACTGCTACTTAAGATTCCAAAATAAATTAAAAATGCCACCTCCAATGCTATAATCAAAACACACATGCATTGAAACATCGCTTAGCTACTTCAGAATTTCGGCCGAGTCACAACAAAGAATGCAAGAAAAACATTACTAACACTCCCATGCTAGAACAAGTAGCCCTATAAATATCCAGCCAATTGTGTGGCCATGAAAGAGATTCCATTTTGTCAGCTTAAATGCATGCGTGAAGCATCAAAATGCGTTATGTTAATATCTCGAGTATCATTTATCAACGCTTACAATAAATTTATTATATACTGTCGTTGCGGTTGAAAACTACAGGCCGGTGGGGCCAAGTCCTAGGCACCTTAAGCATAGGGGCAATTTAGTGAAAACGTGTAAGTAAAAATTCATTTTTATTGATAAATTAAAAAATAAAATATGCTCGACTATGACATCATAATTGAGAAAGCAAGTATTGACGTATCACCTTAAATTTAAATGTCTTCAATGTTCAAACAATACTACAGATCCCTAAATTCGAAACTTGGTAGCTCAAATCGACAACTAGTGCAAGCTGAAAACGTAATTAACTGGATAGATTAGGCTGCCTTTTAGCTCAATTGATAACTTATTAAGAAAGTCCCAAACATCTTGAAACCCTAACTCTAGATCTTCCGATTATCTGCGAAAATCACACAATTAGTCTGATCCACGAACAGAAACTGAACAATTTTTACAAAAGACCCTCCCAAACAAACAGATCTATGCATCGGAAAGTCAGTCAACAAATCACATCTAGAAACAAAAAAAAAATCGAAATTATTCACAGAAAACGAACGAACTCTAAATGAAAAACAAGCCCCATCAAAAAAACCCGCTTAATATACAAGAAGATTACACAGATCTGAAAATTACCGAAACCCTAACCCTAGAAATTGATTCGAGCCACGACGAGAGCCGATACAGGGATCAATCGAAAGATGTCAGGGAGGCAAAATCAGATCCGAGATGGATGCGAAGAATAGAAGAAGAAAACAGGTGGAATCGAGGGAGGAAAGACGGAGATCGGAAAGGGAAAAGTTAATGACGAAAAAGGACACGGATAGGGTTAGGTTTTGTGAGAACGAAATCGTAGTGACAGAGGGTTAAAATGACTAGAATAGACAGGATTTGAATATAATTACAGAGAGTGCCCTCGGACACATAAGATAAGAGGAGGTGGCGAAGGAGAATCTGAGAGAAGGGTATTGGCATGTGCTATTTATGGGTATTTGGTGCTGGTGATTATAATTGGATTACGCGAGGGTGAGCGACACGTGGCACATTGTGGAGGGAAAGTGGCTTTTTGATCAATTTTGGCTCTAAATTTTCAAACTTTTATACCAATTTTCAAAATTTCGCAAACGTGATTTTAATAGTGCATTGATTTTTTTCAATTTCTGTAATGAAATTTCAATTTGAAAATTAAATATATAAAGATTAGAAGAACATATAAATGAAATTGTCAAAAAATAGTCATTATTAATGTTATAACCTTCTACATTTTAACACACAAAATTAAAAAACTATTTAATACAAAATTTGAAATATGAAATTGTCTAAGGAGTTATTCAAAAACTGAGAGCTCTCTGCAAAAAAATCTTATTACTGTTGATGCAATTTTGTACTGAGATATTTGCAGGAAAACCCAGAGACCTATCATTTACAATGTTTCAAATGTGTTACCAATGGTATCTGTCCCAAGCTGTAAAAGGATTAATCACAATTTACATCTGTGTCAACGATATAGATCAACCCCCTCATCGAGGCCTTTGGAGCTGATCATTACATTGGAATCGATTTGCTTGTCGAACTTCTTCTTTCTCCTTGCCTCAAACTCTTGGAATCCTGCCATCTCAATTTCATATGTTACAAAGTTCAGTGTTCACATACAAGAGTCATTGTGTTTTTGCCCAAAACTTGCAAATGCATTAGGGACATATGACCTACCTGCCGAAATTGATGCAATGAAATTGGATTACTGTGCAGGGACAAATTCTGCAATGCTTTGCAATCCTTCAACAGATTATTAGGTATCTGTAAACCAAGAGAGCATTAATATAACATGTCATACATGAAACGGAATAAGAGATCTAAAAGCCTCAAAACATTGATTCAAGCGGCAAATATCAGCAGTCAGAGCTTCCCACAGTGGGAAATGATAATAAATGTTCTTCTTCCATGGGCATTTTTAATGTTGATGCTTAAAATTATCACGCAATTACAAATCAGTGATTTAAATAAAAAAAAAAAAATTTAGCTGTTCCTGGAGACTGATTACTACAATTCAGTTAAACTAAGGATTACAATTCAACAGATCAAGAATGATTAGATAATAGATCCACTGTCTTAATTGTACGCATAAGAATGATTAGATAATGGATCTACTGTCTTAAATGTATGCATCAAAAAGCCATAAGATCAAAACTGCATGGTAACTACCTGGCTAATGTTATTATTGTTCAAGGAAAGTGACTTTAAGTGAACGAGATTGCAAACTGATGCAGGAAGATCCTCAATAAGATTATCTGCAACTTAAAGAAAATCATGCAGCTTAGTGAAACATTATTAATATTACCGTAAGGCCACCATGGCCTCAGCACAAACGTTTTTGAAAAATAAATAAGGAAAATCAAGAAGAAAAAAGAATTATATGCAACAATAGATACAAACATTCAGAAGCAAAAAACTTATAAATATTGAATCAGAAAAAATTATTGGGAAGGACAAACAGTCTAAAAGCTTATCACAATTCTTCACTTCTTTAGCAGAAATACTTAGCCAACAGGCAATTAGGAGGGAAGAAAAAAGATCATTTATAGTGTAATGAAAAATTTTGATGGTGTAGAATAATCTGGGAAAAATCATTGACTGAGTACCAAACTCATCTTAAGGCTTACTAAATTTTAACATTGAGCATATATTAAGGAAAGCAGTTGGCACCTCTAATTGTGGAAACTAAGCAGGTACAAATAATTTCCATGTAAAGGAAAAAGTAAATAACACAGTCCTGTCTAGAAAGAGGAACGTAAAAGACCTACGTCAAAACTACATCAACCAGTGGGTTAAACATTGCATATCTTTCTAATAGTATTTTACAGCGAAAAAAAGGAACATGAAAGGCCAATGTAAAATAACTATGTCACATAGTGGACTATATCTTTCTAATAATCTAAACTGCATACTATCTCTGATGCTTAATTAGGTAACAGTTAGAAAATAGCAAAGTGGGCAGCAATCAAAGGAATAAGAAAAGTGATTCAGACAGACCATTTGCTTGTAATTCTTCCAAAGAGAAGCAACTCCCAATTGATTCAGGAAGAAACTTTAACTTATTAGAAGATACATTTAAAAGAAACAAGTGCAAAATCAGACATGAGAATTAGATTCAGAACTTAGAGAGATGTGCTAAATGGATCATTTCATAAGCCAAAAGTACAAACAAGGATGTAGCAGCGCACTGAAGAAAACATTTCAGTTAGTTCCTAATCAATAGGCATAATTCTGACCACTGTTTAAACCATTAACAACAACAAATTACAACACTCAACCAGGAAAAGAATAACCACTATTTTAGAACCTATACAACAGCTCTTATCATCAACTCATTAACCACATAAGAAATATTGCAAGAATGAAATAGACAATAGACAGACTTTAAAGAATGCCCCCAAGCTGGCATTGTAAGGGTTTACTTCATACTTATTAGATTCCCACACCCAGTAACTGAAATTTAATTTCAATGTTGTATGGGAATCCTTGATTTTCTCAAGCGCACCATATATGGTCACTGAGGTGAGCTCTCCCTTGAGGTACCATTATCATGGTTGTAAAGTTTAAACAACTTTTGCTGGTTATTTTAAAAAATATCCTTCAGCAATTTTCAAATTCCATAATGTACATTGCTAAAGATCCACAATCACCTGAAGTTCAATTTCAAAAGTTCAACAACTTCACTCTGACTACATGCAAATATATGAAAACAGTAAACAACTGCATGAAATTCATTTTCACTGAATGTTGTAACTTACGTTGCGCAAGTTCCCAATAGTCTCAGGCAAGCTGGTTAGCATGTTTCCTAAGATGGATAACTGCTCAAGCCTGACAAGCTGGCCCACTAGACAAAAGAAATTCATATACAGTTAACACAACCACACCATCTTATGCAACAGAAAGTTACTCCATAATCCAGACCAAAAGAAGAAGAAAAAAAATGACCAATGAAGCTTGTAAATATAGGGATGAAGGTGATTCAACAAACCATGAAATCAATGAAACTAAACCGAATATACGACTTACTCATTTAGAGGAAATATTACAATCATCAGGCAAGGAAGATATTCGATTCCTATCAAGCATCACAACTTTTAGGGATTGAAGTTTCCCCAAATTCACTGGTAGTCACTCAATAAGATTATCAGCTAAGGCCCAAAAAGGGAAAAGATTCTTTAGCAAATACTCAAGTTTTGCCAGGAAGCCTACCATGGAACCTGCACCATAAAATTCACTATATATTCTAGTAAGTACGTGCATATAATCATATCATAGTTAGAGGATATTCAAAGATTAAGCTTTTATTTATCTGGTAGAAACACAAAAAGCAATGGTTCAACTGGGAAAAGCATGCATCACATGATATCAAGCTTTGAAAGTATATGCAAATATTTTGTCAATCTGAAGTCAAAATAATGAATGTATAATTTGAAAATCTTAACTTGGTGAAAAGAAGTAGTTCTATTGTCTACTCAAAAAACAAATAAACAAATCAAAATAAAATTGAAGGTTTGAAAATTCTGAAATATCATTAAAGAGCTTTCATATAAGGTCTTACCAGGCGTTGCATGTTGATTAATTTGCTGATATCCATAGGAATGTCAACTGCAGAGAAGAGGGAAGAACGAATCAACTTCACTGTAAATGCTCTAAGGCTTCATTATAAATACATGCAGAAAAATATTCACAGTATTGCTTTCGCACTTGATTGAAAACAATATTAGAATAATAGTAAACATTACCTAATTTGTTGTGTGTCAAGTCAAGAGTGCGCACAAATTTCTCGACATCAAGAACTTCATTAGGAAATGCCTACTCAAGCAAAAAGAGTAGAGTAAGAACAAAACCAAAAAAGACAAAGATAAATGCAAGATGCAGAAGAGTTGTTATTGATGCCATTAATCTTTCCTTTTTTTTTTCTTTTTTTTTTTTTTTTTTTTTGCTCTGCTCATGTAAGATCTAAATCTAAAGAACCCCATTCATCCACCCATTTACCTCTTAATTCAAACCCCAAAAGAAAGAGTTAAATGCTGTAACAGATAAACAAATTACCCCATTTCTAGGCAAATGACTTAGTTCACCGAACTTCCTAGGCAAATTATGAACCTTAAAATCCAGAGGAAAGTAGCCTGGACTCTGATCGCAGAACTTAAATGCATGCACAAATAAATGATCCACTTTCCTTTCCCATGAAATTAATCAAACCCCAATCCCATGAAAGACAAAAAAGTGTAGCCCCTTGTTGCAAAGGAATTCATATGAAACGCAAAAATTCACTGATTAACGCTATCAATATTAGTTTCTAAACAGGTACTTTAATCTCGTCAAATTGGCGGCTTATTCCCACCCATTAGTTTGGGCCAGTGACAAAATCTCAACCTCGAGATTTCAAAAATTCACACTCTTATCTTTGGATCTAATTTAAAGAATTTTTTTGTAATGTTTGAAGTAAAATAACTAAAATATCATTTTAAAAAATAAAAATTTATAATAAAATTATAAAATAATTTTTAAATATAATTTTTTTCAAAAAACATTTAAAATTTTTTTTTAAAATTTAAAAATATATTAAAAAATTTTAAAAATTAAAACAACTATCGTCATCAATAATGAAATCAAGTAGTTATTTCTGATCATCTGGTTTCAAGAGAGGCCAAATATGACCTCTTTATTCGATAGAGACTATCAGATCTGAGTGCTTCCAGTTTTGATAGACATAGACAAATCTAGTTATCTCTACTAAAAATAATGGTAAAAAACGATCGATGACACCAAAACTGACCGTTTCCAATGATTTTTTTCTTACAGAGGTAATCAAATCTGACTGTCTCTACCAAACGACCATCTGATTCTTTTATCGAGAGCCAACGCCATCAATATCGATGGTGGTAATTACTGTAATTTTTTTAAATTTTTAATATATTTATAAATTTTATAAAATTTTTATATTTATATAAAATTTATTTTATTATTTTATAAAATTTTAATTAAAAAAAATACTTTTAAATTATTCCTGTTTACGATTAGATGCTTCTGAACAGAGTGGACATGAAAATTCTGGAGAATCATCTCTGAATGCTTCTGTTGTTGAGTATTGTGGTTCTTTAAATGTTTCCTTTGATGATGTAGTTCTTTACCTTCTTTGTGAACTAGAATGTGATTTAGAGGAGATGAAAGAGGCTATTCTTGTTCTTGAAGAGGCTGCATCTGATTTTAAAGACCTAATTGCCAGAGTGGAGGAGTTTGAGAATGTGAAGAAATGCTCTTCCCAGTCAATTGATGAAACACTAATCACTTCGAAGACTGACCATTGCAGGCCACATGCACTATCATGGGAGTAAGGATGCTCACTGCTTTATCTTAAGAAATGTGGTCTTTGCCTTGGATCAGAAAAAAAAAAAAAACCCATTATTGTTTCACTTATTCATGCCATTCAATGTCATGTGGTCATTTACTTGTTTCTTTGGTTTTGGATGTGCCGTGTATTTGTTTTAATAATAATAAATGATTGACAATATCCACGGAAAGGTTAGTTACTTTGGCGCTAATTGCAGGTTAGAAGAATGGCAAATTTACTGCACAAAGCAGAGATACTGTTATCATCTACGGAGGCTTTTAAGAAAATTCGACAGGAAATAGCTAGTTTGCATGCCGCTAATGATGCCCTGGGGCTCGCGTGTTCAAATTGCCATTATGTATCTGACAATACTTTGACCGAGTCTGCTGGGATAAATGATGTAATACACAGTTCTAAAGACTCTGTATTGAATTCAGGAAAAAGAGAGAACTTGCACCAGGTAACTCTAGTGGAGATAAGAGGAATTCTGAGTTACGCAGGTCTAGCAGAGTAAACTTTCAAAATGGTTGTAACCCTTCACAAAACCCATCTTATTTGGATCTTAATTCATCTAGGCTATGTACTGAGGACATTTCTGCTGCTACTGGTTCTGAAAAAAGTAAGAGAGAACAGCTTGGATCCCAAACTGAGAAGCTACTGCCTAAGAAAGAGAAAATATTGACAGAAAATGGTACTGATAAAAACCGCAAGCGTCCAGATCACTTTAAGAGGTCAATTCCTCTGACTGAAAAAGAAAACAGAAATGCTACTTCATGGAAATCTATGGATGCATGGAAGGAGAAGAGGAATTGGGAGGATATACTTTCTTCTCCTTTCCATGTCTCTTCACGCATATCTCATTCTCCAGGCATGAGCAGGAAAAGTGCCGAGCGTGCACGCGATTTGCATGATAAATTAATGTCTCTTGAGAAGAGGAAGAAAACTACCTTGGATTTGAAAAAGGAAGCCAAAGAAAAACATGCACGCGCTATGAGGATCAGAAATGAATTGGAGAATGAAAGGGTTCAAAAACTGCAGCGTACTTCAGAAAAGTTAAACCGTGTTAATGAGTGGCAAGTTGTCCATAATATGAAGTTACGTGGAGGTATGTATGCTTGCCATCAGTGCAGTGAGTTACGGCATGAAGCTTTTCTAGTACAGGTTCTGAAGAGAGCTAGTGATGAAAGCAGTAAAGTTAATGAGATTTGTTTCATTACATCGTTGAACGAAGAAAACAAAAAATAATATGTTGCGCCAGAAACTTCATGATTCGGAGTTGAGGAAAGCTGAAAATTTTCGAGTGTTAAGAACTAAACAAAAAGAGGATATTGCTAGAGAGGAAGCTGTTCTAGAACGTAGAAAACTCATTGAGTTTGAAAAGTTGCAGCGCCTTGCTGAGATACAGCATAAAAAGGAAGAGACTCAAGTTAGAAGAGAAGAGGAAAGGAAAGCATCCAGTGCAGCGCGTGAGGCAAGGGCCTTTGAACAGCTTCGGAGAAAGGAGGAAAGAGCGAAGGCACAACAAGAAGAAGCTGAACTTCTGGCTCAGAAATTAGCTGAGAAACTCAGTGAAAGTGAACAAGGACGCAAGTTTTACCAGGAGCAAATATGAGAAAGGGCTTCAATGGATTTCAAGGATCAGTCTTCTCCTTTACTTCACAGATCTATGAATAAGGATGGCCAAGGAAGATTTACTCCAATAAACAATGGTGACGATTGTCAAGCAAATATTGTTACAGGTTCAGGGGGTTCTTCTCTTGCAACATTTGCTAAAGTGTAGGATTAAAAGAATTCGGCAAAAACTTATGGCTCTGAAATATGAATTTCCTGAGCCACCGCTTGCTTCTGAAAATGCTGGTATTGGATATAGAGCGGCAGTGGCCACTGCAAGGGCGAAGATTGGGAGGTGGATTCAAGAACTTCAGAAACTCAGGCAAGCAAGAAAAGGAGCGGCAAGTATAGGTTTAATAACTGCTGAAATGATTAAGGTTTTTGTTTTGAACCTCTATATGAGGAATTACTAATAAATACTGTATGATCATATCAATTGTACCAATAAATACTTGATGATCATATTTATACATCAGGTTTAGGGTGGAGAGAGAGATGTAGAAGTGGAATAGTCATCTCTCTCTCTCTCTCTCTCTCTCTCTCTCTCTCTCTCTCTGTTGCATCAAGTATTGTGCAAATTGAATATATTTTTTAATGCTCTATATTGTTTTAGCACTATAGTATCTAAGACTGAGTTCTTACATCACTGAGCCATCAATGGACATGCGATCCAATTTTTAATTTTGAAAATTTTGTATCAAGAGGCTTGTTATTCTTCTCCTACCTCTTTTCCAACTTTGTTAATTATTCCAATTCTCATAGTTTTGCTGAGAATAGATAGGCTTCTTACTTATATCCTGTTTTATTGAGATATGGCTTTTTGTGTTGTTTCCCATGTTAATTATTCAGCTTTTAAATAAAAAGGCGAATAGTATTTCCTGGAGCACATTGTATTAATACTGTAGGTGGAAGTTGAAAATTGGTGCATCCTTCGCTTGGCTAGTGAGAGAATTTTGGGTTGGCACAGTTACCACTTTTGCAGCTGTGTATGAGTTGTTGAACCAGTGTTGATATTGATGCATGATTTAGAAATTATCGGATGATAAGTAATGCAAACCAAATTCTTCTTTTGATAGGATATCATTCAATAGCTTGCTATCGTGTCAATGCATTTTATAATAAATTGGCATGGCTGTTTCTTTTTATGAAGAGGTCGAGGTTGTTAAATATCTAATTCATTACCGCCAAAATTTCTTTGTGAATCAGTTCCTGGAGGGGAAGGATTCTGAGCTACAGGCTTCACGCCAAGCTGGTCTGCTTGATTTTATTGCTTCTGTCCTGCCTGCTTCTCATACATCAAATCCTGAAGCCTGCCAGGTGACAGTACACCTTCTGAAACTTTTGAGGGTTGTTCTATCTGTGCCATTGAACAGAACTTATTTTCTTGCCCAAAATCTTTTACCCCCAATCATCCCTATGCTGTCGGCAGCACTTGAGAACTATACAAAGGTGCTGCATCTTTGAATGTCCCTGGTAGCTCCAATTTGCCAATGCCATCCAGCAAAGTGTCAGTTGAAAATTTTGAATCTGTATCTGAAGTACTGGATGGATTTTTGTGGACTGTTGCTATGATTATTGGTCATATCAGCTTTGATGAAAGACAACTCCAAATGCGTGATGGCTTGCTAGAGCTATTGGTCGCATACCAAGTTGTCCACCGTCTAAAGGTTCTTTTCGCACTCTATGATAGGCCTCAGGTTGAAGGCTCACCCTTTCCTTCCTCTATCCTCTTAAGTATGTCTCTGTTGGTGGCCTTAACATCCAGCCCTAGAATTATTAGTTCCATTGACTGGGAAGCTTTTCCTATAGAAACTGTATTGGAAAATGAAAGTCCGGAAATGAAACTCACAGTGCCTCTTGATTCTGGACATGCCTCTGTAAATAACACATATGGAGATAGTAATCTGCTGTTATCTGTTGAAAATGGTAGCTTGATTGTACTTGCAAATGTACCGGAAGACGGCCTGCTAGATGAGTTGTCTAACGTGAATAAAAATGAATCGGGTTCTCTTGGCAGGGATGAAGAAAAGAAGATGAATGGTGGCTCAGTCCGGTTTAATAATGCTAACATGGAAAAGACAGACGTCCGAGGTGAATCACAGAAAATTCTAATTGAGAAGGATGAGAAGAACTCAATGGATATTGTTGCAGTGCAAAAGAAAGAAAATATATTTGGTGTGAAACAACCAATGGCTTTTCTTCTTTCTGCCATATCTGAAACTGGATTAGTCAGCCTTCCTTCTTTGTTGACATCTGTGCTTCTGCAGGCTAACAATGGGTTGTCTTCCGAACAGGTAAATTTTCTGCAAGCTACAAATATCTTCCTTAGTTGATAAACTAGTTATGCATCCTATTTTTCTTTTCTGCTTCCTATATTTTTTGTTGTGTTAGAGTAGTCAACTTCCAAATTTGTCTTTTAATTTGGTCATGCATGTGATAGCAATGTTCATTTAGTCCATCGGCTGCAATACATTTGCACGGGTTCATTTCTTGGTTAATCTATCTTGCAAATTTTGTTCCCATCTTTATGCTTTTTATTTTTCATCCATAAATGGAAAAGGGATGCTTAATTGTGGGATAGTCATGGCTTCACATATTACTTATATCTTTGAGTAACTATGTTTCTTGATGAGCTTTTATACTTGAAAGTGTTTTAAGAAGTATTAGCTGGTTTTTTCATGGGGCTGCCTATTCTAAAAATCATAAAATGCTTAAGTTGTCATTTTTGGCTCAATTTACAAAGTCATTATATTACTTCAGTCATCATATGTGCTTCCATCTTTTGAGGAGATGGCAACTGGAGTATCTGAAAAATTTGGCTCTTTTGGTATTATATTTTCGCAGAGAATGCTAGTAAGTTAATATTTCTTGTCATATTGCTTTTTTCATGGCAGTTATTTATGAAAATGTCTTTGTAATGGTTTTTCTGGCATCTGCACCAATTTCTGATTTGCGTTTTTAAGTTTGCCTGTGCTTCCTTGACCTGTTCTATTTTATTTTGTAAATCAATCTCAGGCTAGGCCAGATCTGAAAATGGAGTTCTTCCACTTAGTGAGTTTCCTTCTCTCTCATTGCACTAACAAATGGAAGGTGGCTAATGATCAGGTAAATCTTTTCATGCCTTTCTTTTGAATGCATGGACTACACTAGACATTGGCATGCATGCTACTCAGCCAATAATAGGGATATAAATTTAGGTAATATATTTTAATTTATTAAATGGCTGTTCTTGCATCAGCTACTTGCTTATTTAAACAAACTTTGTATTAGCTCCAAGGTGTCTTCATTGGGTTGGATGGAGCACATTCCTACATCTTAATTGCATCATAGTAGTCTTGAGAGAATTTACAGCAGAAGTTGGTGACACTGCTTGTCTACATCTTGTGCAATGCATTTTAGGTTGGTCTGATATTGCAATAGTCTTATTTACTTCTTGGTTATTTTGCATTGTGTCACACTGGGAACCAAGCCGTTCTACGGTGGAGAAAAAGTCCTACAATACTTCACAAGGTCAGTGAATCTGTAATGAGAAAAGTATCTTATATCTCAAGTTGTGATGTGTAGAATCTAATTATTGACCTGAAAGAACCCAGGCATGTGATTTGCCATTTGTCTTCTTCAGTGATGCTGAGTTGATGCCTACCTTGGCTGGCTCACTAGATGCTTCCTGTTATGGCTGTGAGCAGAACAAGGGTGTGGTTGAGCAGGAACTTAGTGTGGATATGCTACTTTCCTTGTTAAGGTCCTGCAGAAATGTTTCTCCCCCAGTGCAAGATGAATCCAGTGAGTCTAATCAACAGGGTTCAGAACTTAGAAAATCTCGAGGAGATATTCCTTTAAAATCCAACCCTTCCAGGGCTAGAAGTGCACAACTTTCTCTGGGAAAGGGCAGTGCTCTAGGAAATAGCACAAGGGTTGGCAAGATGAGAAACCAGGAAGATAGTAAAGCAACAAAAACTTGTGAAGGTTTAGCCTTGAAGCACAATGCATTGGCGATGGAAACTTTGATGTTGCATCATAGATTCTCTAGTAGCTTCATTGATAGAGCAGAACACTTTTTAGCAGAGATTACCAGTTCAAGCTAGCGAGTATGAGTCCACACCAGCAGATCACGTTTTGGCTGGAAGGTTTGCTTTGCTATGGATGTATACTGATTTTGCAGTTTATATAACATATTGGTACTAACAAAGGAGCTCATGTCCTGCATAACTAGGAAACATGCTGTAACCGAGGTGAAACCTGAAATCTTATGTCATACATGAATTATTATTTAAGTTTAATTGTTAGTTTAAGTTTTGTTTTATAAAATAAACATAAACATAAACGTAATGATCACTGTAAAAGGATCACTCTTTCGAATAAGAGAAGAATGATCCAATTTCACGTACAAGAACAATAGAGACAAAGGCAAGGTATGCCATGAGTTTAAGAAACTATGTTTTCAATTAATTTTTGGTAGTGATGTACTAGTTATTTATAATGATGAAGCCTAAACTGGTTATTTATAATAATAAAGGCTTGCCTAGAACTGTAATCAGAAAAACCAGAAGATTTGTTCATGCAAATTATCTTTGTTGCGATTGTGGAGACAAATGGATTTTATTTAAATTAAGTGGGAGTGCAATATAATATACGGTTATATTATAATAGTTGAGTTCTTTTGGATTTTCCTGCGATGGGTGGCATCTCCTATAATATCAATTAGAGTTAAACATGTCATAGGAGATCAGAACAATTTAAACACATCGTTTTAACTACGTGCTCTGTGTAATTTCCTATTTTAATGTCAGCTGGTGCTCTGTGTCTATGGCATAGGTGGTGCCAACAGGATCACAAATTATTATATTTTTATAACTTTCACTAATTTTACACAAAATCTGTATTTTCCAAGTTGCAAGCTATTTATAAGATATTCAATTATGTAATTGGATGCAATACCTCATTGAAAGCCAAGATTCCGTGTACTTCCTAATACATTATAGTCCTCAAGATCTATTCTCCAAAAAAGCAAAAGAATCAAGCCATAGATAGAGAAAAAATATATCAAAATTTGGCACTTCAAATTGTATATTGCTTGCGGCTGTACAATTGTAAGACATGGTATTTGTCAGAGCGGCTATACTTCTAATTAGTATCAATTAAGTGACGTCTGAGTCTTCTTTTTCAGTGAACACTGCTTGTCCCTCCAGAGTAGGAACTTCCAGGAACTTTGACAAAAAGCTCATCCTCAGCTATGCAATCTTGCATCTCCAGATGCCCTTTGTCCTGAAAAATGTATTTTATAGTGCCACATAATTATGGAAAACAAAATTACCGTAAATCGTATCTCCAAACAAGGATGTCATGTGTGTCATTGCCATCTAACGCTGGCATTTGTGTCCCAAGACTAGATTGTAAATCATTCTCTGATTAGTTAGTAAGGGAAAAAGGTAAGGTCTAATAAGATGCATTTAATGTTTTTGATAAAAAGAAGCTTTACCACTTCTAATCTCAAAAATGGTTTTATAGGACACACAACATCTGAATAACGAAAATGTCCAAAGAGAATAACTTTGACCCTGCTATGATTAGAACAACTAATTAGAATGAACTTGAATTGTTTCTATTTGAACTTAATGAAAATTCAGTTGCACTGAAAATTAAAAAAAAAAATCCCGGGAAGCACTATATGAAATTCAATTAATGCAGAAGCCCATCTAGTGAGAAAAATATTCATTGCTTAGTTTGATCTATTATTTCTCAGAACAATGGATCAATGAAACCTTTTGAGTAGATTTCACCACTGCCCTGGAATGTACAGCATATTATATTTTTAATCCACTCAAAATCAGATATACTGGAAACAGAAAACAGGCTCACTCAGAATGTACCTTTATATGAGAACCAGTCATATCACTGCTGTCATCTTTACTGATGTCACTCATAATCACTTTGAGTTGTTTCCTTGCCTTTGCCCTCGTTGTGCGTCGTTCAGCACATTGAGCTTTAGTAACATCATAATGGCAAGCTACACAAAGAGTCCTCATATTCTCTAACTTGCATTCCCCTGAAGAAATTTTGAAATAAAAATGCATGCTAATACCACAGCAGATTATCATTATGGTAGAGTATATTTACCTTTTGTAGGCAAAACAATGCCAGTTCAATTTAAAATGAAACTAGTTCTCACCACTATGCTAATGGTCAAATCAATTTAAACATGAGTAACATTATTTTCTCTCTAAATCACTAAGAGGATCATCATGATTTGGAATCTAGACTAATTAAAAGAAGCTCAAAGACATTAATTTATTGGGCTCTTATGGACAATTCTGGTTCACAAAAATGCTGTTCAGGGAACTCCCGAAAGCAGAGCCAAGCACATCATTGGGGAGGATTTGGAAATTCAACAACTACAGCTACTACTTCAGGTCCATGACAAAACATCATATTGCAGATAAATAAATCAATTAATAAAACAAGACCATACCTCCACCTCTATAGACAGGAACAATGTGGTCTGCATGCCATGCATTGCCTTCAGTTGGATCATTGACAAGTTTTTCAAGCCTGCAAGACATTCAAACTAATATCATTTGGTTTTCAGGAGTACTTTAATAAGCCATTAACATAGTAAGCATATCATGTCATTCAGTCCATAAAGCATCACTGCAAAATTCAATCTTATCTTCCCTTCAAATATCTATGGAGTGTCTGATCAATGTACCAAGCAATAATCTCAGTAGTTGGATAGTTTTCAATGTTTTAGGACTTCTAATATGCAAAAACAAGAATATCCATCAACTTCTACAGATGTAGGACTTGTCAAATACTAGCTTACTTTTATTTGATTTTCTTATTTATTTAATATTTCATAACAGAAATTTAAGTTGTTTTATATTTTAATCAGCAGTCAAATTAAATTAGAAAGATTTACATTATTATTTGAGTTGTTTATGAATTCTTTTGCCAGCCATGCCTTATTCTACTATTATTAAATTTTGTTTATTATAATATGCTTTTTATATTACAAATTTTTAAGATGGATTATTAATAAAGTTTCTTAATGGTTCCTTTACAAATTGTTTTGTCATGGATTCAACATGTTAGAACAATCTAACTATAGCCAAGCTACCTTCAAGGGTTCCAGGCATAAGGCAAAAATAATATCTACCCTATACAAGCTATCTGCTGTGTCATCTATGCTACGGAAAACACAAAACTTTAATGAGCACAATGTATGCTACACTTGAGCATCATATTGAAGCTATTAGAAAACATGCACTAGTATTTTAGTGACTCACAAATTCTTCTGGCGTGCTACATTTGGTGCTACTCTCTCAATGTACTTCTGCCGCCTGTCCAATGACAAAGGTTTTATGTGCTTCACAAGTTTATGGCAGTCCAATTGGCAATTTGTGCAGATACCATGTTCTATTTGAAAGAGTTCCTGGAAATATTGAGGATATACATTATGTGACTGTGCATTGACTTAATAACAAGGAACAAATCAAGTGCTGGAAAGCATATCAAAATTTCAATATGAAAGAAGGCAAACAAATGCCTACAATAACTCCACTTTAACACAGTAAGCATTCATATTTAACCTCACGGAGGAATCTGCCACTAGTTCTTAAGCGATATTCTTCGTAACATCCAAGATTACAAAATAGATCTTCAAAATATTCTGGTGTCTTGGCATTGTTTCCCCTGAAATAAAAGAAAGCACATAAATCTACCATGCATAGTTACAGTGAAAGATCACTAATTTGAGCTTACTTGCATGGCTTTTGACAGAGTTTACAGAGTGGTTCATCATTCAGAGTCCAGCCCTGAGTGAACACCCTCTCCTTCTTTCTGGAGCCACCATAAATATGAATTTTTCTCCACACAGCATCTGTTGGTAAAGGACCATTAATCTCATCTAAAGGTGTGCTTCGCCGTTTGCTTCCACCCTTTAGCAGTCCCTGTTACAGGATTCCACCAAACCAGTCATGAAATATTATGATAAAAATACAATTAAACCATAGTAAACTCTTTTGTGGCTATGAAATTGAGAAGTACATTACTAAAGAAAAGGAGTTAAACAAATGGCCAGAGAAAGATCAGACAACAAGCTCTTAACAGCCATACCCCAGTGTTGTGATTAATGGTTTCCTTCAAACAGCACAACTCAACTGATAAAGGGAGTTGCAAAGGCTTTCCAAGTAATTTAGTTTGTTCTATCGGTCGGAGTTTATTCCAGTCACTAATGAATTCCAGAATGGCATGTCTATAACCTGGATTGTCTTTTAATGATTCAGAAATTCTTTCCTTGTTATCAAGTTCCTCCTGCCGAAAACTCTCAAAGAGTGGCCTTGGTCTTGAATCTTTCCCTTGAATGCATGAATACAAGTGAATCCTTCCAGTATATTGACTCACCTAAACAGCGGGTAGAGTCAATTGTGACAACTAATAGTATGAATAATTAGTAATTAAAATTAAAAGCAAAACCAATTTCAACATAGGAAAGGCAACAATACACAGAAATACTTTATCCAATTGAAAAGTAGTTTAATATTGACCAATAATGTAATTCTCCACAGAATAACAGGCATTAAAACTTGCTACAGGATGCATAATCTCAGAAAAAATTGTTGTAGTTGCAAAATAATTACAGAATCCCATTATGATTATATTAGGAACTATGCTAAACTGTTAAAGTGGATTTAACTGAAATAGTAATATTGTGGTGCACAAATAAGCATAAAATACCCAAAAATACAATGCAAACTAACAAAAACAATCAAGTTATCCAAGGCATTTCTAATTCTAGAGCAGCAAAGTGAAAATGATTTTTTTTAAATGAAAAAAACAACAATTAAATAGTGACTCTAGGAGCTAAGTGTCTAGATAAGAATCAGACCATATGGTTTTATTTTTCATTTGATTTAAATTATTACAATTACCTGGTGATGAGAAAGGGTAAATAAGAAGAATTTAAAATTGAAAAATCTCTTCTTATTTTTTTTACCTCAAACCGCAAAGAATTCACTTCATTAGAGCAACATTCATCAGCTACACTTGGAGGAAGTAATGCAACAGCATCTACTTCTGCTATTTGAGGGTTGGATTTAAATTCCTGCATGCTCAGATATATAGGGAAAAAAATTAGTCCAACATATCATTATAAAAAAATTAAATTTGTTTGTGTGTTGGGTACAACACCTTTTCAAGTTGCTTCTTATCTTTATTGCCTTTAACCAACCCAGATGAAGAAACCTTTTCAGGTGTTCCAATTTCACCAACGGAAAGAGTGGCTTCTTTCACTTTTTCCCTTGAAATATAATCCTTTCCTATTTCTAGCTCCGGAACCATGTCAGCCTGTTCTACCAATAAAATTTAGTCTCCAATCAAACCAAAGTGAATAAAAATACAATTTGATAAAACAAGATAGATTTTATAAGATTAATGTTGCACCTCAATATCCAGATCATCTGTTTCATTTGAAATAACATCAATTTTACTCTGTCCAACTGATTCGTAATTCATAGTTGTAGTTACTTCATCATTTTCTTTAGCAGTTTTAATGTCCTGAGTTAAACTTGACTCTGGCAAACACATTAACTTTTCAGAGAGCTTGCCAGAGGACACTTGATCCAGAGTTTGATCTTCACATCCTGTGTCAGTTTTACCAGATACTGCCAGATATGAAACACCTTCAACCTGCCAAAAAAGAAAAATTCAATCTCAAAAAAGGATAACAAATCACAAACCATGGTCAACAAAATAAAAATATGAAAAAGAAAAGAAACATTCGTCACACTTAAGGAAAAGAAACAAAGAGAGGTTCTTTATAATATCCTAAAAGAAAATGTAATTTGCAAAGCTCATCTCAGCTAGAAATGGATATTTTACTTTAGATATGTTGGTAACTTTCTAACTTAAAAAAATAAACTACATATAACTAAATGAAAATCCATAGCTTTTACACTCAAAGAACAAAACTGGAAGTTTGCAACAGATCTGTTTCACTGGAACCACTGACCCATGCTCATTTGGAAATACCACATCTAAAATTCATTCAGCAACCCCATAATTGGGAAATTTTACAAAATTGCCACCAGATTTTATGATATGACTTTGGCTAATTGATAGAAACAATACCACTATCTCCTGCACTGCATCATATTTTCCATTTGTAGTAGATGATACACAGCGTAGAGTTCTGTTCAATCTTTGCCAGTGTAACTCATCCAGTGTGTCCTGCAATATGACAGCCATCATTCATATGTCAAAGAGAAACAAAAGCACAACAAAAAGATATGATAAAAGAAATTGCACCTTTGCACAAAAGATGTATATGTTGACTGCACTTGTCTGTCCTCGCCGGTGTGCTCTGTCTTCAGCCTTCAAAATAAGAACATGCATCAAAAGGTTGATGTTAGTAAATCAAGGAAAATTCTCAGGACAAAAAGTAAAGAAAAAGTGAATACAGGTTCATATTTGCTCTCAAAAAATAACATTCTCAACATGCTCACAAACCTTTTTATCTTAAAAAAAAGGCAACCTACATATAAAAATAAGTATGCATGAGACACATCTTAAATCTGAAAATACCAATTAAAATAACACAGGAAGGTATTTACCACAAATATTTTAGTCACTTCCACATTACAGTATGAATGCATCTCAACATTCTAATTTCAAAATGGCACAGATGTACAATATAAAGCCACATCATATTATCATCCACACGATTTCTAAAACCAGAAGTTCATTTCGATGTCTTTCTATTGCATTCGCAGCCAAATATCAAATACACATGGAAAGTTCTGCTAAATAGTTAGGAATAATTGTGGTTCTCATATATAAGATCAAAAAATGGATTTCCAATTTCCTATTAAACAATAAAGATGAAATCCCTAAAAGCTGAACAAAAATTCAAAGAATTAGACCTGAAGCATCAATGATGGCGATAAAGGCAACTCCAGAAACACTACATTTTGTGCTGATGAGAAATCAAGTCCAACACCTCCAGCAGTTATACCAATAATTGCAATTTTCACCTGGTGAGCAAAGATATCCACCGGTTTGGTACAACCCAAGAAATATAGTATGGCTAAATTACAGGAAAAGGGTAAGACTGATGTTCAAAAACATTCAACAACTAGAACATTCAGTTCTAAACGGCATGAAATAAAGACCAATGTAAGAAACCGTGAGTTTGAAATTTATTACATGTTGTAAGTCAGTGGGTGAATAGAAGAATCATAGACAGCAAAGTTTATGTAATTATCCTCTCCAACAACTTTAGCAAGAACTACTATCAACAAGAGTTTTACTTATTATCACAAGGAAGGAATGCGTTGCATTCCAGAGCAGTTGAAAAACAACACTTTAGACTTCAGTCATAGGTTTAAATAAAAAAACTGGTTGGAAGGTTTGAAGTTGCTACATGAAAACTTGTTTCACCTGATGATAATGATCCAACATATGAATTTCAACTCATAACTTCAACTGTTATAAGGGATCAAAAGATGGAAATGAGAATAGTAACAAAAGAGATTCAATTAGGTAAACCAAATCATAATGATCCAGCATATCAGTTTCAACTCATAACTTCAATTGTTATAAGCATAAAACTGTGTCAAAGTAATTAAATTTGAACAGATGAATATGAACTAGTCAGCAGACAGAAATAAATACAAAGCAAAATTTTCCAGTAAACCAGAAGAATAATGAAAATGAGAAGAAGAATAAAAATGTCGAGCCTCATTTGATGATCGGAATGATAGTACAGCTGACTGCCTATCTCTGGGAAGGGTGTTCCCATCAATGCGGACAAAACCAATCCTTCTCTCACATAAAAACTCCTGCGAAATTCAAACAACAAGCTTAGAATAAAAAATAACACCAGAAAAAAATATACATATTTCCATAGAAATTTACCGTACACATCAGTTAAGTCAATTTTTTCACAGCTGTCATGGTAGAAATGTTCTTAACAGATATATAATCTAATTTAAAATTAAGTAAACTTCCACTATTCTAAAACTAGTTCAAAAAGTTGTCATGAATTCATTTTCCTATTTAACCATTTTATCGTTAAATTAATGAAACATCTGTTGGATAGGCTGCATAATAAAAATTCCAATTAAGTTTTAATAAGTTCTGGTTCAATTACATTGCCAAGTATGAACCAGAATTTATTACCTTCCCTTCAATGTTGACAAACCACAGCATTTTATTGAGCAATTGTGTTGTATGGAAGGCTCCCTAGAACCATTTCAGTTTTTCAGCTAACCAAAACATAACTTGCATAAATTCTTTCATATTTCTGAGGGATTTGTTCGTCCTTAAATACTTTTATACACCCCAGTAAGTCTTCTTACATTTGATGCAAGTACACTTTGTTTCTTAGCATGAAAAAAAGAAGTGAAAAAACATTCACCTGTACTCCATCAAGAACTTTATGGTGATGCGCAAATATTATCATTTTGTTAGAACTAACGTTGAAATCAAAGTCTGCAGCACCATCTGATTCTGCAAGAAGAGGGTGAAGGGAAAGCCATTCACGAAACCCAGAGAGCTTTGCAACACCAAGTTCTTGGTATGAGAGCTTCTCCGATTTGCTACAAGCTGAATTATCTGAGAATAAAAATGCAAAGGCACTGCATGAGAAGTGTCCAAAACTTTGTTCCATGAACAAATTGTGTACTAAAGCATGCTTGATCACACCGGAACCAACCTATAACAACTTAGTGCCATTTTTTTTCTTTCTTAGGTACCATGAAACAAGTTGTGAACAAGTCATCATCTTATAAAAGCATTGAAATGCTACAAAAACCAGCAATTTCATGTACCACTTAGGTCATCTTTTAAATACCTAAAACATCAAGACCATGTACAACATAGCCATAAGAATCTTAACAATTCTTGTCATTCCATTCAAGCCCGAACACTTTGGCCTCCATCATTGTTCAATTAGTTTAGCACCTAAATTCTTCAGGTTTGAAATGAAACAACTACAGAGTAAAATCTGATTTCAACTGCTAAGATAAAAAGAATGGACTACAGTTCATAAAACGCAATCATGCAGTACTTATAATATTCAGGAATTCCAGGATCAAAGTTATATGCCAAACAAAAGAATCCTCCTGACTATGCCATAAAAGCTTTTTGGTGTAGCAATAAACTACAAAGCAAAGATATTTATTCACATGCAGAATCAGAAATTGGTACAAAATAGTTTGAGAGATAAAAGTGAACATGCAATTTTCTTTATTCAATTTTAAATCACCATCAGGTTCATCTAAATCCTCATGAGTCATGTCTTCTGCAGCATTAATTTCATAAGCACGACTATTGGACATTCCAACAGTGGCTTTTGCTAAAAGCAGATCTGATCTCTTCAAAAACAATCTTATCATCTGTCGACGTTTGGGTGGTAACTGAACCAGCACATGCTGCTTCAAACGCCTTATCTATAATACAAACAGGAAAAAAATCTGCAGATGAGTCAAACTTTGAAGATACAACATTAGAATAAACATAAATCAAATTTAAACTGTATCACTATGACTAGGAGAGTAAATGATATGGCAAAGTCTACTACCAATCCACCAAGTAGAAAAAAATTAAAAACGAGATTCTTAATATTCATGATCTAAAACCAAGAACCAAAGCTTCATCTGTTTATTTTAGGAGTTATTTTTATTTCTGAAACTAATTCCTCATTCTTATTGACTTGGCTTCCATGGTTTCTTAGGAGCAATTGACAATACTCATTCAAGATAGATATCAATTTCTTTTTATATTAGATTTGTCCATGATAAATTGGCACTTCTGTTTCACTTTTAGTGTTTAATATTTGATTAAATATTAATGCACTGAAAATTAACTGCCTCTCATACATTGTTGCTCTTCTGTGTTCCCATCTCTTTTTCTCTTTGAATTCAGCTATTTTCTCTCCCTCGCCTCTCTTCTATTTTCTCCTACCTATCCAACATCAATTCAGTGGGTAGACTCCAAGTAACATATCTAAAACAGTTCAAATGCACAGAATATTAATGAAAGTGTAGCTTAATACATAATACCATAAAGTATTTTAACATATGAAGTTTATTTAAGAACACAGGAAATATAATGAATAGCTATCAAAATTTATCAAATTTATAAACAATGATCACAGTGATGTGACTGTTCTCCCACACCGCTAACAGTTCCACATAAAAAAGTTGACACTAAGACCATAACAATGGCACACTATTTTATTTTATTTTATTTTATTTTTTTTACTTTTTTTGGAGGCAAATGAGATTTATTAAATCAAGTTACAGAATGCAGACAATAGTCTACAATACACTTTACAAATAGAGAACAAGAACATACCATAACAGTTTGCTTTAGTAAAACATTCAACTCCTCCAAGCGAACACCCCTTGAAAAATCCTGCACAGATAGTCTCATTAAATATCTTAGGATTTACAAGTGACAATCAAACAATCAAAAGAGGGTTGGTATTAATAAATGGCACACCAATAATTAATCCTCATAACAGGAACTAAAATAGAGCAACTTAACTAGTAAGGTATTCATAGAACCAAACATAGATAATTGTGTCAGCAACAGATGGTCCCAGGAATCAGAGATTAATTGGTCAGCCACGACTACTAGTCATGTTCCCTCTCAAAGATGTTAAAAAAGAATATAGGATTATTAACTTATGAAATGATCTAGTCCCATGATTTATCCCATAAACAAAGCACACTCTGGAACAAGTATATGATTATATGTACCTTTTTAAGAACTGTATAATATTTTTATAACACTATATAAGTTACCTGCAAGAAACGTCCATGATAACCTTTGACAACTTTGACATCACAGTATGTTTTTGCAAATTCATACTTGTTCTTTCCTAGCAAACCAGGCCTATAAAACAGAAGCATTCCAAATATATCTACATATATATCAGAGGGAGAATACCATAAATAGAGAAAAGCAAATCATAACATGAGATCTAGGGTGGAAAACACTTGCCATAACATGTTTATCTGATGAAAAATGTCATAGGGCCTATGATCACCTAGGAAAAAATATAAAATAAGATATTAGGATAATATGGGAACTAATGAAAAGAAAACTTGAACATACAACCATTAAATCCAAGACATCAACAAGAATAAATCTATTAACTTTTTCAACCAGAAATAATGCATATTTAACAACAACAATGATATTCTGCAGAATTGCACTAGATACAACCTTGACAGAGAAGGTGTCCCAGATAGTAGAACTATATGCTTAACCTTAGCGGCCACTTCGAGTACAGCTTTTACCTGTTAATACACAAGTACAGTAAAAAGTCTAAGACAAAAAACTCAAACATAAGGATTTTTCCCCAAAGATGTTGCTTTTAACGCACATTGGCATAAATTTCACCCACAATTAGATAACTTTTCATAAAGTATTTGAAGCAGTAGCATGTGCACTTTCATTTTATTTTTATTTCTTGATTTTCTGTATGTTTTACGGAATACCTTTTTGTCTAGAAAGCTCTACCTTTCTGCTGATGCTGAGTTGTGGTACAGTAAATAGCTACCATTAATTAAGCCTGCCACTAACAATTTTGCTCATGTTCCTATGTGGTTCCTTTCTATGACATCAACTTAACTAAATGGCTAATAAAAGAACATGAATCCCCTTTTTGCTCATATTACATGAAGATACTTTCAAAAGAAGAAACTGCAGTTTTCTCAGTAACAGCTGGGACCAGGTACATAATTAACTTCTGTTAGATTACCGAAAACAATAAATCATATCCATCCACAAAACAAGAGAGATATGCTGCCAACAAATCAGAAAAGTTTTATACCTCCTCAGGTTCAGATGTTTTCTTGGAGCAACGTATATGGTGAGATTCATCAACGATCAAGAGAGCCCATTCTAGTTCAGTCATGCTCTTCCGCAAATGGTGAAGCATTTTATACGATATAACAACTACTCTTGGGAATCTTGCTAAACGGGCAGGATTATTTTCATGACCAAAAACTGCAGAGAAAAGGAATTAAGGATAAGAATTACTAATGCAATTAAACATCCAAAATGTTGAGCAATATGAAAGCCTAAAATTAGAGTGTAGAAAGATAATTATGAAGTTTAAGCATTTCCTGAAAACATGGTTTCACCTCTCCCTATACACGTGATCTTAGAAATCTTGTGAGATAATAATAATAATAATAATAAAACAAGAGTACAAATAAAATATAATCACCAAGATGAATATCTGCAGGCAAACAAAAGGGAAGCCAATGCTCTAATTCTTCTGCCCACTGTAGTCGCAAAACTGCTGGACAAACAACTAGTATAGAACCTTCATTCATGAAACAGGCTGCAATAGTGATAGCCTGTAAACAAAATTATACACATAGAAGTGTAAATTATCATACCTTTTTTTTACAAGACACTAAAACCACCTAGTAAGAGGAATAACTAAGTGTTGGTGTCAGAAAATCTAAGAGAATAAAACAGAATAAGCAGGCAAAAAGAAAAAATGAAGCACGTTATATAAATAGTGACCTGGAGTGTCTTTCCAAGCCCCATTTCATCTGCAATAAGACACCGACCACCCCTTCGCAGACCAAATCTTACACCCTCAAGTTGGAAGGGCAAAAGCACATCAACTAAATGTTTTGGTAGCTTTCCAATCATCTCATCAACAATTTCATCAGACAAATGTTCTGGTCTACATGGATTCCATCTTCCGGAAGAAAATGAATGAGATAGTTTCTCAATAACATTGAGAGTAACCCAAGGTATTCCTTCAACCTCAATACCACTGGAGTTCTTCATGCATGTGAAAACTGCATTGTAGTCCGCCAGCTTATAAACAGAAGCCCTTCCACCACCACTGTTCTGTGTATAGTGTGATGGCATGACCTATACAAAAGCAAAACAACATAGCTCAAAGAAGATCATTCTATCAAAACAACAATTTTGAACTATTTGCTATTGTTAAATATAACACCCAATCAAACCAGTCATAAACAGACGGAAGGGGAAGTTAAACGTTTGTGAAGCTTGATCATGCCTCAGTAACCATTCCAAAGGTAATTGACTTAATCTAGAAAAAAAAAAAAAAAAAAAAAACCCTTAGAGCTAAGAGTTGGGTTATCCAAAAACTTACAAATTTAAAAAGATAAAGAACTCAAACTTAAAAAAAATCCAGGCTATAGGTTTCACAGATCAAATTGGCAAAATGCTCTAAGAACAAAATAAACAAAAATCGTTCAAGCATTATAGGCAATACCTAAAAATTGATCACTCTCTTAAACATTTATTTCTTTCCATCTTTTAAAATAAAAACAAACAAACAAACAAACAAACAAAGTGCCAAACTTTTCTTCATTTCTTCAGCACTCAAAAGAACTTCCCACTGTCATAAGCACTGCACAAACAAGAACCAACGAAGACCATTGCAATTACATAAGCATAGACTTCAATTTTTAGTGGCTTCATTTACAAATTACTTAAGTTCAATTTCCTTCGTTATCATCAAGAATCAAACGAACGATTGATCTTTTTATTTCAATATTATTCATCACCCAAAACTTTCCCGAACCCACTTAACAAGCTCGATTCAAAACTGAGACCAGCCGAACCTTACAATCCTCTTAGAAGCAAGAATTCCGTGGCTCTTCACTATGCTAAACGTAATAAACAACAATTTAACTCGTTTTTACTCGTTTTTTATCACTTCCTTTCCATCTTCTTGCAATCTCACCGCCCAAACAGAGCGGCCAGACACACATAAAAGATAAAAATAATAATAATAAAGAAAGAAAGCAAGAAACTTACGTCAGATAAACAATGATCGAGTCTCCTTAAGCACTCCACCTCTCCTGGGTACGAAAACCCCTTAACGGCTTCAGGCGTTATAGAAAAGGAGTCGGGAGAGCAGATTTCAAGCTTGACACGGAATTTTTCGGGCAAATGGGTCCTGGAATCCGGCCCAATCGAGACATTTGGACAGGGTTTTAGGAAATGGGCAGTGGTGGTGGAGTTGGTAGTGGCAGAGCTCTCGACAGACAGCTTCCGGCACTTGAAGAGCCTCCACGCTTCTTGATTATATTGCTGTTGTTGTTGGTTAACGGTGAATTCGGCCACTGCCTTTCGCTTTGCTAACGCGGCTAACCGGTTGGCTTCAGCTCTCTGTCTTTGCTCTTCAGTCATCTCCATTTTTGGCTGCAAGGGATTTGCGACAGTGCTCATTCACGCAGATTTGAAATCGAAGCTCAACTTCACTTCAATGGCGGGGAAATTTGTCGTTTTAGTCATTTTACTGTGCAATACGACATCCACTTAGAAGCCAAAGTGGAGCAATTTTTTTAAAATTATTTTAAGTTTTTAAAATAAGGCAGCACTGCTTTTATCCCTTGTTTACAGTAAAACCCTTTCTCACCCTCGAATTTTTAAAATAATAATTTTTCAAATGAAGAAATAGAAGAATTTTATTTAAATAAACTAAACTTAAAATACCCAAACAAAATTAATCAAGTTTTTGGATTTTAAGTGAATATTATCACCAAAATTATTTGGATGAAAACACTCATTTTTTCATTTTCGAACTCATTTTCAAATTCTTTGAATTCCCCTAAACAATCAAATCTAGAAAATCTACATGGAACCACCCTATGAACTTGAAAGAAACATATAAACCCATTATGAATGAAGACTCTTTTCTAGTGAATCCCAATGTTATTTGATGATGAAAATGACCAAAAAAAATAACTAAAATATTTTTTATCAAATTTTCTTCTTGATAGTGTTTGGACTTGACTATCGCTATTATATATTACTATATATACTATGATTATCATCTCAACTCAAACAAACATAAACATATACTATGAAATAGGGAAAAGAGAGATAAGAAAAATTTATAACTAGCCATGGATGTTATATCTCTCTCTAGCTGAATCTCAGTCTCTGGTTGGGTTTGTTGTTGTTGGTTGTTTTCTTTCAATTCTGGGGTTGAGTTTCTTTGGAAAAAAATAAGAAAGATTGAATAAAATTTTATCTAAAAAATGAAAGAAATTTTGTTTTATATATGGTGGCAAGCACAACTAGGACGTATGGTCATATGTCCTAAAGACGCACTGCACATAAAAAAAATCTTAGATTTTCAGCTCTTTCTGCACTGCACATAAAAAAATCTTCCAAAGAGACTCATGCACATGTTATATATAACTTCTAAATGACTATTTTATTTTCGAACCCTTCCAACTCTATTTTTTATTATAAAATCTCATTTTTAATTTCGATTTCTAACCTAAAAAGACTATTCTAATCTCGGGATATTACATTAAATTAATATAGTTTTGTTATGTTTAAATTAAAACATTTTGTTATGTTAGAATCCCAATTAAAATGTCGATCAAAAAATTTATAAAACACCTTTTCGTTCATTTTAGAAGGAATCTATCGATGGAATGATATTAAAACAGGTGTATAATCTATTAGCATTAATTTGGTGATGAAAAATTGTTCCATTGGATGGCGGTTCCACTGATTCATGTAATTTATAGTGAAATTGTGCGATTTGCAATTGGTAAAAAATTGGGGACAAGAATCTTTCGGTCACTTTTGAAAGTTGGAGGGGGTCAAAGTTCTTTGCAGGAAAAAGCAAAATTGGGGCCTTTTAACCAGTTAGTTCGCGTATAATGCAAAGCGGTCTTATAATATTCTTACCATGTGATAATATTTTTAATATCTTCCAGTTTAAGGGTGTTATAATATTTTTTTTAGTTTAACGGTATTATTGATATTTTTTATTTTAGGGTTTTTTGATATGAAAAATTCGAATTTTCAACTTAGGGTTTTTAGACACATAATTTTTATATTTTTAGTTTATATTTTTTAAAAAAATATGGATTATAATAAATAATATATTTTTAAGGTTTTTTTATGTTTTTCGTAGTTTTCAAATTTTCGATCTATTTGTTTGAATCAAACATACATTATAATAAATAATATATTTTTAGGATTTTTTTTATATTTTCTATTTTAAGGTTTTTTTTACACTTAATTTCGAATTTTTGGTCTGTTTCTTTGATTAAAATATGCATTATGATAACTAATATATTTTATAACTTTTTTATGTTTTCTATTTTATGGATTTTTGATGTAAAATTTTTGGATTTTTTTTTTTTGAAATAATATGCATAACGATAAATAACATATTTTTAAGGATTTTTAACAAATAGTTTTCAGATTTTCAGTTTCTAAGTTTAAATAAAATATAGATTATGATAAATAACATATTTTAAAGATTTTTTGTATTTTCTATTTTAGGGGTTTTTGAAAGGGTAGTTTTTTTTAATTTTCAATTTATTTCTTTAAATAAAACATTGATTATAATAAATATCATTTATTTAGGGTTTTTATGTTTTTCATTTTAGGATTTTTTAATGCCTAGTTTTCAATTTTTGGCATATTTCTTTAAATAAAATATGCATTATGATAAACAACATATTTTTAGGTTTTTTTTTTTTATATGTAATTTTTGAATTTTTAGCTTCTAAGTTCGAAAAAAAAATGAATTATGATAAATAATATATTTTAGGATTTTTGAATGTTTTCCATTTTAGGGTGTTTTAAACCATAATATAATAAATGACTAATCATAGAGGAGGATGAATAAAATTTTTTAAAACTTTTTCAACTTAAAGTCAATTTAAGACTTAAGCTTAACTTTAACCCAAATGATATTCAATTTAACAACATATTAAATTAATCAAATGATAGTCAAAGCGAAGTAAATTAAAGCAATATAAAAAATATAAAGAGTTAGGGAGAAAGAAAAGCTCAATCAATTTTAAATTGTTTTGGTGCTTTAATTACAAGTCTCTTACGTCCACTTCTCCAACTAAACTGACTTAAAGTTTTCATTAGTTAATCTGAGATCTTCCCTCAAGTAGTTCTCTAAGATTTCACTTATACTAGTTTGTTTGGGATTGTACTCTTTGTAACGGTTATTTGAGATTTTGCTTACAACTAGTTATATGGGATTGATTCCAATTGTTTGAATAACAAATATCAGGAGAAAGAATGTTTCTTAATGGTTGATACAATGATTAAGTACAAACAGCAATTTGTTTCAAGAATATGAGTTAAGATTTAGAAAGCGAGTAAAGAAACATGTAGAAAACATTGAATAGAATTCTAAGTCATTGTTCTCTAACCCTTATACCTTCAAACTAACTCCAATTTATAGGTTTTGTGAATGTTGGACTCCTAATGTTCTGATTGTGATGCAAAATATGTTAAAATAACTATATTATCCATGACATAAATGAATCATGACCAAAAAGGGGACAAAAGTTTTTATTTTGTAGTTTTAGCCTGACACACGACCATGTGTTTGGGTGGCATGACCTTGTGTGTGTTAAATATGGGCACACATGAGTTGTTAAGTTGTGCAAGCATCTATGTAATAAAAAGAAAGGATGCACAACCATATTATTTTTCAAATATATGATCGTGCATAAAGGCATATGAAGATGCATTACCAGTACCCATGTAAGTTTAGTGTGAAGTCAAAAAAGTCAACATCTAGGCACATGCCTATGTAGAGAAGGCACACGCCCGTGTATAGACAAAATTGTGTTTTTGTGTATCTCTTAAAGGATATTGTGTTGCTGCCTATGCTATCTTTGACATTTTAAGTTTGAATCAAGTTTCAAAGATGCACGACAGTGTGTAAGGAACACATGTTTGCATAGGATTGATGCGATATGAAAATCTAAAAATGTAAAAGTATTTAATGAAGGAAGCATGACCATCCTTAGAAAAGCATGATCTTACAGCCACGCAAAATTTACCAATGACTCTCAAATTTGTTTCAATGACTTTTTTATCTTTAAACCTATAACTTGGAGCAAATTTGAAGAAATAAGGGTTAGAGAAACATGCCTTAGGCCAACAATCTTTCATTCTCTATTTTCTCTATTCTTTCTCTAAGAACTTATTTGTATACATTTAAAAAAATTTGTTAGTACTTAAGTTTTATATTAGTTTATTTAGAGGAATTTTTTTCTTGTAATTGTTATTACAACAAACAAGGATACAATCCCATATAACTAGTTATGAGCAAAATTTGGAAGAACTATTGTAAAGGATGCAATCCCAAATAAACTAATATGGGCAAAATTATGGATAAACTATTTAGGTGCAATCTCAGAAAACTAGTAAAAATTTTAAGTCAGTTTGGTTGGAGAAATGGATGTAAAAGGCTTATGGTTAAAGCTTCAAACTACTATAAAATTGGCTAAGCTTTCTTTATTCTCTTACTCCTTTTGTATTACTTAACTTGCTTGATATTGCCTTATATTTAATTATTGATTGTATTGGTTGCTTACATAATTTGGTTGAATTTCATTTACATTCAAATTATTTTTAAGTTATACAAGGTTTTAAAAATCCTATTCACCCCCTTAAGATTAACTATTAAGTGTATTGGGGTTTAACTATAAAGAAATAATTATTGGAGCCAAACTACAATCGTGTGCTTCAGGAGACCGTGCTCTTTTCATCAAATGTTTCCTAACGATCAAATTTTCATAATTCACTAGCCCTATTCGAGTGTGTGTCCCAAACACAAAATCGTGTGCCTTTAAATCTTGAATGCATGTTGAATCATTGAAGGTTGCATGAGCTTAAGCACGATACCCCTTATGAGACCACACACAATCAAACTTTTGCCCACGTATAAGTGTATGCCTTCTCTACACGGGGTCTAACTTGCATTGACTCTACATGGGACACAAGAGTTTAGCAGTGCATCTTTATTCCTTCATGACACATAATTGTGTGCTTGCAAAACACATGGTCATGCTTCTTGCATTTTGCACACAAGAGGCCTACATAACTAAAAAACTTGTGCATGATTATAATCAATCCATACATGATCGTTTTACCTAGACACATTGTCGTGTTTCTAGGTAGACCTACAGAACAAGACTTTTTGTCCCTCTTGGACATAAATCAATTCATGTGATAGACAAGTTAGACATTTTAACATAAGTTTGCATCATATTAAAACACCCAAAGGTCTAACAAAGTCTTCTAACATGTAGTTTTAGAATTTTCTATCTTTTTTTATGAACAAAACATGCATTATAATAATAAGTATTATATTTTTTATTTTTGTACAAAGAAAAAAAAAAAATTAAGTCAATATACCAAAGATTCCAGAATGAGCGCCACTTTAAAGTAGTGTCACTACATGATGCTTAAAAGATGCGATGTTAACTGTCATGTGCATGTTGACAACCAGTCAATGAGACATTTTTCGAACTACATGTTTTGGACACCTGATACAAGTATAGGAAATCTAATTTAGTGGAGTGTTTGTGCACTCATTTATTATGTAGGAGGTGGTAAAGGGAAAAATCTGAAAGAGAATTCTAGTTTAGGATCAATAAAGTTTATGTACGATTCAGTAATTATGAGTTTGCCTTCATTACAAGGCTACAATTCAATCATATATCAGAGATGCAATTTTACTTATGAAAAGTTGACGAGCATAGGATACAAGACAAAATTTTCTTTTAGCTTGATGTCAATGACTCCCAAAGCCATAACCTCGTAAGTCCTCTCATAATCCGCCATCTATCTATAATCCAACTTAAATATGATTTATCAAAAAACAAAATTTCATCTCTTCTCTCTCCAAGCCCTAAACTTTTAAATTTTAACTAGTAATTTTTTTCATTCAACCCATGTCCGTGGACATGGTTTATAAAAAAAATAATGCATTAACTTTATATGAGATGACACCATTTAGATATTGAATTATCATTACAAATGGTCCAAACATTTGAATTTTTTTTATTAAAAAGATTAAACTCATATTATGTCCGATAAAATGAATCTAACTTTTAACACCATTTAAAAATAATGACATAAATTTTTTGTTTTAATGTATAAGTGATAATCAAAATAATTTTAGGTTGATCAAACTTTTTTTCTTTATTGAAGAGATCGAATTTCCATAATTTTCTATTAAGAGAATCAAATTTATATTCAATCATAGAAAAATAAGTTTAATTTTTAAATATGCATTATACCTTTGATACAAATTTCCTGTTAGGTATTTTATCTGTTTGAAATTCTTTTACTGAGAATGATGTTTATTAAAATTTAAATATATTATTTGTTTACATGAGTCCTTTATTAAACTCAAATAAAGAAACTCAAGACTTTTAACTCAAGAAATAAGAGAATTTTGTATGTTGTAAATATTTACGTTAACATACAAGTTGTCCATTTTATCACGTAAAATGTCTATAATAGTGTTTTTAATGAAAATACTACCACGTCATTTCTATTTAACAACGTCATATAAAAATTCAATAACTTCAAATGATATAAGGTTGGATCACATCAATGTCAAAAAAATATATTATAATTGTTACAAATTTGTTATTCCCTTGCAATGTTGAGTAAAAAGTTTAGTTTGCCTTCTTCAAATCAATAATAATTATAATATATTTGATTGCACCTAACAAACAAAATGTGGTTAATCCAAAAGATGTCCACTAACAAGATCAACTTTATCTTCCTCTTCTTCTTCATCACTATCTACTTTCAACTTCCATTCTTCATACATACCTCTGCTTAAGAACCATAATTAAACTCTGAAAACAGAAAACCCCAAATCCAACAACCCAGGATTTTGTTCTAACCGACAGCTTATGGGAATTGCCTTATTACTTGGGCTACGTGCATGAGAAAGCAAGATGTTGTTTTCTCCATTACCTACAACCAAATTTGTGAATGCATGTGATAATATACTTTGATTTCATTCGTAGAGAATTCAACGTTATTGCACTTTGGTGAATCTTTGTCGTCTGTTTGCTTGTTAAATTTGGAGAGCCTCGTGAATACTTCATCAAAACAATTTATTCTTTTCTTCCCCCAAGACCCTTCCTCCATTTACTGTTTTCGTGAGCTTCAAAGAAGCTTACGGTTTTAGTTTTTTTCACGATCCATTACTTTCTCTATAAGGAAGAAAGAAGAAGAAAATAATATATAAGACGTGTTTTTCACAATGAATAATTTGATCAAGGAAAAGAGGTACCCATCTCCCTCAGCTTTTAAAGTTTCTTAATTTATTTTGGTGAATTTGATTTTTGCCATGTGTTAGTTCAGTTCATTGAATAGAAATTATTAATTCTGAGAATATGATTTTAAGAATCAAAAGGAAGACCATAAGAATCCTGCACTGCATATTTTTCTTTATTGAAAAAGTTTAATTTCGCTTTCAATATTAATGTTGCTTGTGACAACTTTGTTAGAGTGAGATTTTGTGATCCTCAAGAGGAGGAATCCAAGAAAGCTACCGAAACAAGTCCACCATTTCAACAAATAGATTCCTTCATGGGAGGTACTCATCGTGTACTTATTTCAAGTCAATTCCTGAAATAAAGCTGATACAGTTTGGTTCTTTTTGCAACTAAGTGAAAATTGAATTCAACATTTTACATTTTGTTCATGAGATGAAAACAACTGAAACTGGCTGATGGATTTGTAATTATTTCTTTGTTTTGTTAATTGCCAGATTGTTTGGTTAACAAGGTGCAGGACTGGTTGAAGAAGCAATTTCCTGGGCCAATTGAAGATGATTATGATCCGAAACAGAGCGAGTTGGCAGTGGCGGTTGCAGCAGCTGCATATTCCATTTGCTCTCGGGAAGAATCTGAAGCAAGATACAGAAGAAAGATGAGGGAGGAGCTTGAAATGTCGAGGACAAAGTCAAAGATTATAAGAGAAGGTACCCTAACTGGGCAACCAACTTCTGCGAGACTAACCAGAGGTCTCAGCAGCAAGGACCAGAAAAGAGGTAAACCTAAACACCGGATGCAAATTATCGTAATGGTATGTGTTTTGAGAAAGAACATAATAAATTGAATGTTTTCCAGGTGAAACTTCTTCTAGAAATTTGGTAGAGGTGGAACGTTGGCAGCAGGAAAGTGCTATTCCGATCAGCCGGCCGAGTCATTCATCCACTGAAAGAACTATGAGCACTGGGGAGAGAAAGCCAAGGCAGCAAGCAAGAGACAAGAATGTGAAGACAAGAGCAGAAGCTTGGGAGAACGAACAAATACAAAAGATAAATAAACGGTAAACTTGTTTCATAAGTTAGAATAGACAGGAATCATAAGCTTCTGCAATTGAAGCTTTTCTGGGAATTCTTTTGATGATAATCAAGCTTCAATTTCAGGCATGAGAAAATGAGATCTTCAATTCTTGCTTGGGAGAATGAGAGGAAGATGGAAGCCAAGCTCAAAATGGAAAAGAACATGGTTGGTAATGCTGAATTAGCGTTGTTATTTAATTAACTTGATGACCATCAATGACTAAAGCTAGCCTGGATTTTTTTTATTGAAATGCAGAGAAAATTGGAGCATAAAAGGTCTTTGAACCAACAGCACTACCAGAACAAAATAGCAAGAATTCAGCGTATTGCTGGAGGAGCAAAAGCACAAGTAGAGGAAGAAAGAAGAAACAAGGTGCATGAGATAAACCAGAAGGCAAAAATGATTGGATCAAAAGGAAAGCTTCATGTCACGTGTTTCTGCGGTTAAATGGCAGGAAAGAACATTGATTTAAGGACTTTCAAACAACTTGTATATGTAATAAGCAAATTTCCATACTGGGGAGGGGAGTGTATCTATTATATGCAATTCAATGTACTTTGTCATTGATTAACTTCGTAATTATGATTGATTCAGAAAATATGACAAATTATTAGCATCTAATTGTAGACTTTCTTCTTCCAGTCCTTTTTCTCGGGGATACTCAGGAATAGTTGCACATATGTGCAAACGTATTCATTAGCCATTGGCAGCAGATACTCGGGAATAGCTGCAGAGCTGTGGGGGACTGCGAATAAGAATTGGTTCTTTACTTTCCTTCCTAGGTTCCATTATTTTTTTCATTTTCTCCAAGTCCAACCGTCAATATAATTCACAAATGAAGAACAACTTCAGAATAAGAATTTTATACTAATCAAAGATATCTTCAGGCTGTCAATAAAATGCCAATTTCAAAGCAAGCACACATCTTACATTTTACTAGTTATGTCATCACGTATAAGTATCACAAGATGTGTATTAGAGAATGGCCATTGAATCAAACAATTTCCCAGAAAACATAGTGAAGATGAGCTGAGGGACAGAATCCAGAGAATGGCCAGAAAACTTTTTTAAAATGCAGTAAAATAAGAATGGTAGATAGTGTTTCGAGGTCAATCAGTAAGGATCAGTATTCAAGAGAGGGTGGGTATGCAACTGCAGTGTTAGCAGCTGCATTTGCCGTTCAATCAATTGAAGAATCCAAAACTGTTCAGAATCAGAATGGACTGCAGCCACATTCTAATGGAGTAACCAGGCGACCTTCCTACAACAATGAGAAAGTTACTGGTAATTTTTATTAGTAGATCACATATCTATTTATAAAGATGTATAAGAATGGCATCGATTCAATGTGACTGGTGAAATTTCAATGAGAAAACCAAGGTTGCAGGAGTAGAAACATTTACTCCACCTGGAACACCAGGTCGTTTCATCCGCAGATGCTCGTGAGACAAATGAAAAGTAAATATTGCTTAAATTATACAAAATTAGAGAAACCGGGTTTGATTGTGTCACTGATAATGCAACAATGCGAATAAATTCAAGGCATGAGAAGCTAAAATCAGTACTATTGGAAATTCACCAAGATTTTCTCTAATTACAGATTTCTTGGTTTAACAGATTTTATTGATTTGTATTATCCAAATTTCTTGCTTTGTGTATATCCTTGATTATCTCTTGATTAAATCCTTGCTTATCCCTTGATTAGTGGGAATAGTTAGGTTTCTTGTAATATATATAAGTCTTCATAATAAAGAAAAATATCATGGTTGATACAATTTAATATGGTATCAGAGCAGGTGAACTAGTGTTTTTCACCATGGCCGAAGAAACTAGCCAAAGGTCTACAGCCACCCAATTACCAAATACAAACCCCAGCCAAAACACACATGATTTATATTCTCCCTACGTATTACATCCATCTGATAACCCAGACACCATTTTGGTTTCCTGCCTTCTTAAAGAAGAAAATTATCCAACACGACGAAGAGCCATGACCAATGCGTTGTTAGCTAAAAACAAGTTTGGCTTTGTTGATGGGACTCTTCCTCGCCCCGAACCTGATTCGCCAAATGTTGCGGCCTGGACTAAAAGCAATTCCATGGTTATCTCATGGATATTCAACTCTCTTCACCCATCTCTTCATGATAGTGTTGCATATTTTGATACTGCAAGGGAAATGTGGATTGATTTGGAAGAACGTCTTTCACAAGGAAATGCCCCACGTATATATCAATTGAAGACAGATATTATAAATACGCAGCTAGGGCTGGATTCGAGCCGAACCAAATGCGAACAGTAACATGTTCGTGTTTGAGCTCGTTTCGTACTGTTTGGGTTCGAGTTTGGGTTCGGGTTCATATTCGTGTTCCTCGAACTTTTTAGTTCGGGTTCGTATTCGTATTCTGTTCATATAATTAAGTTCGTATTCGGCTCGTATTCATATTCATATTCGGTTCATATAATTAGTTTTTATATTTATTAAAAATTATAATTAATACAAATAATTAATAAAATTTAATTAAAAAATTATTATTTTAAGTTCGAGTTCGTGTTCGGACTCGTTCGAACCGAACTTTAAAATTGCAGTTCGTGTTAGGGTTCGTTCGTGTCGTTTCGGGTTCGTTCGAGCCGAACTCAAAAACGAACCCGAACATGTTCGGTTCGAATCCAACCCTATACGCAGCAAAGGGACATGTCAGTTTTTATGTATTACATAAAGCTAAAAGGGCTTTGGGATGAGTATAACACTTATTCTCAAATTCCACCGTGCACATGTGGAGCAGCCAAGGCTTTTGTAATTGAGAAAGAAAAAGAAAAGGTTCATCAATTTTTAATGGGACTGAATGAAAAGTATGGTATGGTGCGCTCTCAAATTCTAGATACTGATCCGCTACCTTCTCTAGCACAAGCATATGCCTGTGTTTCCCAAGAAGAAAGACAACAATAGGTTGCTGCATCAAGAGGCAGAACTGTCACTGAAGCTGCTGTGTTTGCTACGTCTAAAGGCAAATAAAAACTAACTGGTTCTTGTACAATAATGGGAAATCGTGATTCTTCAAAGTTGTATTGCGATCACTGCAAGAAAATGAAACATACAAAGGATACGTGCTTTGAATTACACGGGTATCCAGATTGGTGGGAAAAGAACAAATCGAAATCGACACGCGGAAAAATAGCAAATCAAGCACAGATTATGGAAACATCAGAGCAATCCACTGGATCACCAATCAATGGTTTTTCCAATAAACAATACACTCAACTTATGTCTCTGTTAAATCTTGAGAAGGATCATGACCTTAACCCAATGGCTAATTTTACTGGTAAGACAGTTTCTCTATCCAATGATAAAATTGAATAGATCCTTGATTCAGGTGCCACTGACCATATGACTTGCCAAAAGAGTATCTTGCAGAATGAAAAAAATATTAATCTCAATTCTCCAATTAAAATTCCAGATGGTTCCTTGGTTCCAGTCAAGTCTTATGGAAATGTTACTATTGATTCTCATATTAAATTAAATCATGTTCTTTATATACCTTCTTTTTCTTGTAACCTTATTTCCATAAGCAAATTAACCAAAATTCTAAATTGTGTTGCTCATTTTTTCCCTTCATTTTGTGCCTTACAGGACCTAGCCACGAGGAAACTGATTGACATGGGTAAACTTAGGGATGGTCTTTATTATTTTCAAGCAATCAATGTTCCAATAGCTTCGACAAATTCTGTTCATGATGTTGATTTTATTTTATGGCACAAACGCCTTGGTCATTTATCTTTTGATGGATTGTCTTTCATTGATAGCTTAAGTTTTCGTAGTGTGAAGAATTTTCATGCATGTTGTGATGCTTGTCATCGAGCTAAGCAAGTTCGTCACCCTTTTGCTACTAGCTCTATTAAAACTCAAAATGCTTTTGACTTAATTCATTGTGATGTTTGGGGGCCTTATCAAACTCCTTCATTGTCTGGAGCCCACTATTTCTTAAGTATTGTTGATGATTTTACTAGAACTACATGGGTTTATTTAATGAAACCAAAGTTGAGGTTCATCATTTGTTAACATCCTTTATTGCTATGGTATATAGACAATTTAATTGTCATGTTAAACAGATCCGCAGTGATAATAGGACAGAATTTACATCTCATAAATTCCAATTTTTTTGTCAACAAAATGGGATCCACAATCAATATTCTTGTGTTTTTACACTTCAACAAAATGGGGTTGTCGAACGCAAACACAGACACCTTCTTGAAGTTGCGAGAGCCTTAAGATTTCAAGCTGAATTACCCATTAAATTTTGGGGTGAGTGTGTCTTAACTGCAGCCTATTTGATTAACTATACTCCCACACCTCTTCTATCTGGAAGGAGTCCATATGAAGTCTTGTTTTCTCACAAACCTAATTACTCACATCTTCGAGTGTTTGGCTGTCTTTGTTATGTCTCAGTTATTCCAAGGTCTACAGATAAATTTAGTGAGCGTGCCAAGTCTTACATCTTTGTTGGTTATCCTTATGGTCATAAGGGATATAAAGTTTATAACTTGAAAACCCACAATATTTTTGTTTCTCGTGATGTGGTGTTTTATGAAAATATATTCCTATTTCACACTCCCTCACACCAATCCGTGACAACTCGTGCACCAACTATTCCAATACCTTTACCCACTACAGAACCTGATGTACAAGATATACCCCACCCCTCTCATACTTCCAGTCTTATTGAACATAACTTTAGAGATACAGAGACGAATAATATGTCTCAATCGAATCCCATCGAGATAGTCGAACCTATCAATGATCAAGCCCCCATAATTCCTTCTGAATCCATTCGTCCTACTCGATATAAGAAGCTACCGGTTGATCTCAATGATTTTTCTGTTGATTTGCCAGGAAATAATAAAGGTTCATCCCACACTCGTTCCAAGACAGTTTCCTCAGGTACTTCTTATCCTTTATCTAATTACCTTTCCTATTCTAAGTTCTCATCGTCCCATACCTATTACCTTGTGGCCATCTCTCAAAATGATGAGCCTACATCTTATTCACAGGCCTGTAAAGATACTCGATGGCAAACAGCAATGCAAAGTGAACTTTCCGCACTTGAAAGGAATCAAACTTAGACATTAGAGAAATTGTCTCTAGAAAAGAAAGTTGTCGGATGCAAATGGGTATATAAAATCAAATACCATTCTGATGGAACCATCGAACAGTATAAGGCACGTCTTGTGGCTAAAGGGTATACTCAAGTGGAAAGCCTAGATTATACTGAGACATTTGCACCAGTTGCTAAACTCACCACTGTTCGCACTATTTTAGCAGTTGTTGCAGTTAAGCATTAGACTCTTCACCAACTTGATGTTCACAATGTCTTTCTTCATGGTGACTTAAATGAAGAAGTGTATATGAAGCCTCCACCTGGTTATTTATCTTTTGGTGATAACCGTGTGTGTCGCCTTCGTAAGTCTTTGTATGGTTTGAAGCAGGCTTATAGACAATGGTTTGCCAAATTTTCTGTTGCCATTCTTCGTTTTGGTTTTACGCAATCGAAGGCTGATAACTCCTTGTTTTTATACCACAAGGGAACTTCCTTTACTGCCCTTCTTATCTACGTGGATGATGTTCTTATTGCCACCAATGATAAGTTGCATCTTAACAATCTTAAAGGCTATCTGGAGGCATGCTTGCTTCCAAGCCTTGCCATTTTCCTATTGAGCAAAACCATAAGTTGGCTCTCGATGATAGTTGTTTACTTGATGATCCTGGCCCTTTTCGTCGTTTAGTTGGACGTTTGATTTATCTGACGATAACTAGACCTGATATTTGTTACTCGGCGCATATTTTGTCTCAATTTCTCAATCAACCTCGTCAAGGGCATTGGCAAGCAGCCCTACGAATATTGCGATATCTTAAATTAGCACCAAGTCAAGGCATTTCCTATCTTCTACCAGTGATCTTTCTCTTACAACTTACTGTGATTCTGATTGGGCTAGTTGTCCTATTACTCGATGTTCACTTAGTGGCTATTTCATTTTTCTTGGACGTTCTCCTATATCTTGGAAAAGTAAGAAACAGATTACAGTCTCTCACTCTTCTACCGAAGCTGAATATCGCTTCATGGCTATGACTGCATGTGAATTGATTTGGTTACGACAGTTGCTTTCTGATTTGACTGTGTCTCATTCTTCCCCTATACAACTTTATTATGACAATCAAGCTGCCATGCATATTGCTAATAATCATGTCTACCATGAACGAACCAAACATATCGAGATTGACTGTCATTTTGTTCGTGATTGTATTCAACGTGGTTTGCTTGTCAGCAGATATATTGCTTCTCGAAATCAGCTCACTGATCTTTTCACTAAAGCATTGGGTAAGCAACAATTTTAATTCTTAGTTAGCAAGTTGGGCATTCGCAATCTCCATGCTCCAACTTGAGGGGGCGTATTGGAAATTCACCAAGATTTTCTCTAATTACAGATTTCTTGCTTTAACAGATTTTATTGATTTGTATTATCTAGATTTCTTGCTTTGTATATATCCTTGATTATCTCTTGATTAAATCCTTGCTTATCTCTTGATTAGTGGGATTAGTTAGGTCTCTTGTAATATATATAAGAGTCTTCATAATAAAGAAAAATATCATGGCTGATACAATTTAATAAGTACTGACTTGGGCATATAAGAAGGAGAAAGCCATAAATAAAATTGAAAAACCAAAGGTGGTCCTTTAACTTTACCTTTAGTAATGAAAATTATGAAGATTATGAACTTCTAAATTGTTGAAAATGCAGGATAATTTCGGACCTGAAATTTTCCAAAAGGCCTGCAACATCGACCAAAGAAAGACGATATTATATACAAAGCCGAAGGTGATGAGAGAAAGATGTCAGGGGCTAGTTAGGGCCTTAAACATGGAGAAAATTTATGGAGAATCACCAAGATATAGATATTGAATCCTTCAAGAAAATATCAAAAAAAAATAGCAAGGACGGGCGTGATTAGATCTCTAGGAGACAAGTGATGAGTATTCATACGTCAAAGTTAGAAAAACTCACAATCTTCCAACTTTGTCATTGTTACACATCATGGACAAAATTCATGAGGAAATTTTATCTTCCAATCACATCTTAACACCATAGTTTATATAGATAAATTTATAATATTTGTTTATACACATAATTTTATTTATTAATATCCATTTTCTTGTTGAACCTAGGTTTATCAATTGGAATTCCATCAATTTTCTCATGACAATCACAACACCTCCAGGTTGGTACATTATACTTCCTGTAAGACCCGCCGCCACGAGTACCCCTGTTGCTGAATACTGAGAGACCTTTTTTTTTATTAATAATTCGAAAACTCGGGTACCCGCGACGGGAATCCTACGAAAAATAAATAAAACTTCCTGAAACCTGTTATACATTCAGAGTACAAATGCGGAAGCTGATCTGAAATACATCACTGAAAGATATACATATCTGTTCTGTACAATGGGCCCAATGGCCTTTCTCACATATACATATACTGTTCATTTACATCAGAGTACATAAGGTATATACACATGACCACACAGGTCCAAAACTACAACCGTACATACTGAGATCACGGTGTGCGTGTGTGTCCTCTCTGTCAGCCTCGATCCAATCGCTCCTCGAAAACAGCACGAACCACCTGAAAAGGATGGAAGAAGGAGGGGGATGAGTGATAAAGATCACCCAGTAAGCACTCCTTACTTCCCTCAATACCCAAGCAAACACAAACAATCATAATAATCAACATACCTGGGCCTCGGCCCTAATCATACATCTATGCGCTTGCTGGAATCTGAAACAGTTATTTTGAATATCTGATTCATTTACTGATATCAATATTATTCATGTCATGATGTGTATGTCATGTCATGCTATTGAAATATCTCATGGATGCATACATCTGAATACCTCTATCTGAATGTACCCGAAGGTACCTGCTATACTGATCAGACTGGTGGACACAGGGATTCGACATCCTGGCCATGTGGGGTGAACAGTCTAGCTACTGGCTAGAAAGCTGAGTCTGAATACTACTGCCCGATCTGACTGGTGTCAGATCGTAAAATCTGAATGCTGTTGAATATTTTGACTGGTGTCAGAAACTGAATCTGAAATACTGCTGAGCGTTCTAACTGGTGTCAGAAGGCTGAATCCCACGGATGCCCCCTCGTGTTCCACCTAATGCTCTCACCCGTACATCAGGCTTTGAATACTGAATATTACTGGATTTAGATCCCTTGATCCTTTCTGAAGCTACATGTCATGCCATGATATGCATATGCAGCTCATTATCTGAATTCATGCTTATTTGGTGCTCATTTGAAGCAATTTAGCCATTATTTTGAGTTCGCATACTTTATTTCTCATTTAATATTCCTTTTCTTAAAATCTACAAATGCACGGGCGTGAGCCTGGACGCACGGGGCGGTGCACCGGTCGTGCGTCTGGCCGTGCAAGCTACTGAAATTCTGGAACCTTTTCACTGAAAGCGCATGCACGGGTGAACGTATGCGGACACACAGGCGTGCATCTGGAAAAACAAAGACTCACGACCGTATAGTGCGGGCGCACGGCCGTGCGTCTTGTTCTTCAATAAGAGCACCGTCGAAAAATTGCCTTAAACTCATGCCAATTCACATCCAAACTTAAAATCACTCCAAATATGCATTCCTAGCACCTCGTATAACACAATTCAAGCATCAACCATCACATGCATCAACCATCACATGCATCAATCATCATGAAATCTACCATGGAAACTTCTTCTTTCTCTCTCTAAAGCCATACACACACACATGCATGATCCAAGGGTGGAAATCCATCAACCAAATCAACATGCAATGGCATATAAACATTTCCAACATTCATCAACATGCAAATAACTCATCCATGGCATCAAAACTCACAAAGCAAGCTGGGAAACACAAGGAAAAGGTAAGAGAACACTTACCTCGCGCCATGCTTCTGAAAACTTCTCAAACAACTAATCTCTTTGCTCTCTCATCGGATTGGGAGCTACTTGCTGCTGGTTCTCTTCTCTAATGATGGGAGGAACTGAAAAGGAAGAGAGAAATGGCTGAAAATGCAAAGCGGTGAGAAAAGAAATGACAATTCTCTCGGCTCTCACTTATATAATATGTCACGCACGGGCGTGCATTAAGGGTGCACGGGCGTGCACAAGGGAAAATGGACTTAATCCATGTCCCGCTCACTCATCTGATCGAATCCTTTCGAAAGGATCCTACGAAAGCCACACAGCTCCAAAAACTTACTAACTCACCCCTGAACTTATCTAGACTCCCAATCGCTTTTTGAATTCGATTTCTAACCCCGAAACTCTCCCCTGAGGGCATTTCTAACCCGGGATGCTACATTTCCTCCCCTCTTATAAAAATTATGACCCCAGATTTACCTAAATAACTCTGGGAACCTATCCCTGATCTCACACTCTACCTCCCAAGTGGCTTCCTCCACTTTTTGACTGCATCATAAGACTTTCACAAGGGGAATCTACTTGTTCCTGAGAACCTTGACTTTGTAGTCTAGAATCTGCACTGGCAGCTCTTGATAACTCAAATCCTCTGCCAACTCAATCTCTGAAAACTGAAGCACATGAGAAGGATCCCTCACATACTTCCTCAACTGAGACACATGGAACACATTATGAATCTTGTCCATGCTAGCTGGTAAAGCCAATCTGTAGGCAACTGTCCCCACTCTCTCAAGTATCTCATAGGGACCAATAAATCTAGGGGCCAACTTCCCCTTTCTGTCGAATCTAAGAACTTACCTGTACGGAGCAACCCTCAGAAACACTCTGTCACCTACTGAAAACTCAATCTCTCGACGTCTCAAGTCTGCATAGCTCTTCTGTCGATCCTGGGCCTGTTTCATTCTTTGTCTGATAATTCTGATCTGCTCAATCATCCTCTGAACTATCTCTGGACCTATAACTGTCTCCAGAGAATCTCTCTCTCCAATCTCATCCCAATGAAGAAGAGATCTACACCTCCGATCGTACAATGCCTCAAATGGAGCCATCTGAATAGTCACCTGATAACTGTTATTATAAGCAAACTCCATGAGAGGAATCAACTCTACCCAATTGGTCTAGAAGTCCATACAACAAGCTCTGAGCATATCCTCCAGAACCTTATTCACCCTCTCTGTCTGACCATATGTCTGAGGATGATATGCTGAACTGAATTGCAATCTGGTACCCAAGGCTTTCTGCAATGACCTCCAGAAAGCTGACAGAAATCTGGAGTCTCTGTTTGAAACTATAGTCCTAGGAACGCCATGAAGCCTGACCACCTCTCTAATGTACAATCTGCCCAACTGATATGTGGACATGCCCTATCTGACAGGCAGAAAATGAGTTGACTCACTTAGTCTGTCTACTATTACCCATATGCCATCAAATCCTCTCTGAACTCAGGGAAGACCAGAAATGAAATCCATGGAAATATCTTCCCACTTTCATTCAGGAATACTCAAGGGATGAAGTAAACCTGATGGTCTCTGATGCTCTCCCTTAACCTGCTGACATATCAGACATCTAGAAACAAAGTCTGCGATGTCTTTCTTCATGCATGACCACCAAAAACTCTTCTTGAGATCTTGATACATCTTAGTACTGCCTGGGTGCGCTGAATACACCGTACTGTGCACCTCTGACAAAATTTTCTGTCTCAACTCTGAACTCTGTGGCACACATACTCTGTCTCTGAATCTCAAGATCTCATCTCTGAACTCAAAGTCTAGCACTGATCTCTCTGACATCCTCTGAATCATGCTCTGAGTCCACTCATCTGACATCTGATTGTCTCTGATCTCATCATACAGTGAGGATCTGATATGAAGTCTGAAGTCTGAAGAAACCTACAGTCACTATCTCAATCTGCTCCCTGGCAATCTCATACTGCAACTCTCTCTGAACTGAAAGACTAGATAAGGCTACTCGCCTACTCAATGCATCTGCCACCACATTGGCTCTCCCTGGGTGATATCTGATGTCACAGTCATAATCTTTCACCAGCTCTAGCCATCTCCTCTGCCTCATATTGAGCTCTCTCTGGGTAAAGAAATATTTCAGACTCTTATGGTCTGAATAAATGTTGCACTTAACTCCATAAAGATAATGTCTCCAAATCTTCAAAGCAAACACAACTGCAGCTAACTCCAAATCATGGGTAGGATATCTCATCTCATGATCTCTCAACTGTCTGGAGGCATAGGCAATGACCCTACCACTCTGCATCAATACTGCCCAAATCCTCTGATGGGACTCATCTGTATAGATATCAAACTTTACTCCCTCCTGAGGTAGTGCCACAACTGGAGCACTAGTCAATCTCTGCTTAAGCTCCTGGAATCATGCCTCGCAATCATTTGACCAAACAAATGAAACCTCTTTCCTAGTCAAGGCAGTGAGAGGCCTTATTAGGCTAAAGAATCCCTCAATGAATCTCCTGTAATAACCTGTCAACCCAAGGAAGCTTCTGATCTCTTTTATTGTCTTCGGTCTTGGCCAACTCAATATAGCCTCCACTTTACTAGGATCCACTGAAATACCCTCTGCTGTCACCACATGACCCAGAAATGCTACTCTGTCAAGCCAGAACTCACACTTGGAGAACTTGGCATACAGATGTCTATCTCTCAATCTCTGAAGCACATATCTGAGATACTCCTCATGCTCTGCCACACTCTTGGAATACACCAGAATATCATCAATGAAGACCACAACGAACCGGTCTAAGCAATCATGAAACATCTGGTTCATCAGATCCATAAAGATCGTTGGGGCATTAGTCAACCCAAATGGCATAACCACGAACTCATAATGCCTATATCTGGTCCTGAAAGCTGTCTTGGAAACATCTCTGTCTGCCACTCTGACCTGATAATAACCCGATCTCAAGTCAATCTTCGAAAATACAGCTGCACCTCTCAACTGATCAAATAAGTCATTTATCCTCGGCAAGGGATACTTGTTCTTCACTATTACTCTGTTAAGCTCCCTGTAGTCGATACACATCCTCATCGACCCATCTTTCTTCTTAACAAATAGAATCGGAGCCCTCCAAGGTGAACAACTGGGCTTGATGAATCTCTTATCTGTCAACTCCTGAAGCTCAGTTGGAGCCATCCGGTACAGAGCCTTAGAGATTGGAGTCGTACCAGGAAGAAGCTCAACACTAAACTCCAACTCTCTATCTAGAGGTAACCCTGGTAACTCATCTGAAAATACATCTGGAAACCCTCTGACTACTGGCACGTCCTCGATCCTCAGACCCACTGAATTGTTACATACCACGTTGGCCAAGTATCCAACACAACCCTGTCTTATCAATCTGCTCGCCTGAATACTAGAAATCATCAGACTGTCAACTCTGCCCTCACCAAACACAAACTGATCAGGGCCTATGTGGAATCTCACTTTCTTCCTTCCACAATCTATCTCTGTACCATATCTACCCAAGAAATCCATCCCCAAAATCATATCAAAATCTGCTAACTCCAGTAGAATCAAATCTATCATTATCTGTCTACCCATAATCTCTACCTCCTGATCTAGGAGGACTCTGTCACTCAACACAAATCCCCCATCTGGCATCTCTACATGGATACTCCTACTGGCCACACTAGGGTCAACCCCTAATCTCTCCACTACACTCCAGACTACAAAACTGTGTGTGGCTCCACAATCAACAAGTACAAATAATGGAGTATCAAAATAAAGTAACTGACCAGCACCGCGTGGGGAATAGCCTCTGCCTGCTCCTAGCGGACTGTATACACTCTGGTTCTGCCTCCGCCAACTCCAGAAGGACCGGCACCTCCCTCGGGTACTCTACCACCAACTCTGAGAATGTCTGCTCCGTCTCTCTCTACTCTAGCCCCGCCTCTAGGTAGACCACCTCGACCTCTGAACTGACCGACACCACCTCGGCTCGGCTCACCATCAACTCTAATTCTGACTGGACACGCTACCATCATGTGCCCTGGCTGATGGCACCAATAACAAACAATCTGGTCGGTTAGACACTCTCCCGAATGGTGTCTACCACACTTGGTACATTGTGGCGGCTGGGATGCAACTCTCTGCCTCTGACTCTAAAAACCTCTGGCAGATCTCCTAGCTGACATCGACCTCTTACCCTTGTCTCTATCATCCATCCTCTGATCTCTCTCGGATGCCCTGCTCATAGCACCCATCTTTTATAAACCGGCCTCTGATCTGAGCGCTATCCCCAAGGCATCATTGAATCTCTAGGGAGGATCTACTCCTGTCATGACATCCTTATAGATTGCAGGGTGCAACCCATAGATAAATTTCTGAACTCGACCCATCTCTGTCCCCACCAAACTCGGGACGAATCTCGCTAATGCATTAAACCTGGTGGCATACTCCTTGACCGAACTGCACCCCTGAGCCAAATCAATAAACTCCTGGGCCTTAGCATACAACACCTCTGTACTTCTATACTCAGCATCAAAAAGTCGTCTGAATTATACCCAAGTCAACTGCTGTTGATCAATGGAAGCCTTGGCTAGACCCCACCAAACCTTGGCATCACCCCTGAGATGGAACACTGCATATCTAACCTTCTCTCTCTCTGAAAGAGTGAAGAGTCCCATGACACTCTCCACTGACTCTATCCATTCTTCTGCCATCGCTGGATCCCTAGATCCATTGAATTTTACTGGCTGATACGGCCCTGGTAGGTGGTAAATCAGATGAAGTCTACCTGAATAACTAGTACCAGCTGTCTCTGTACTCATACTCTGACTGGAATCTATATAACCAGTTGGATACTGATGCCTCTCTCTAACTGACTGAGGCTGAGACTGATACTGATACTGTCGCTGATATTGTGGCTACGACTGATGCTATGACTGGGAATGTCTTCTCCTCGAAATCTGATGACTCTCATACTGAGGAGGAGTAACTCTATCTGGTTCCCGAACATTACCCATCCAGTTTGCTGAAGGCTCTCTCTGACAACATCCTCAATCATCTTTCTCAACTGCTCTGGTCTCATCGACACATGGGAGGTATTCTGAGATCGCCGCCTATCATTAACACTCATAGGACGGGCGGGTGAACTACTATATGTTTCATCTATGCATCTAGGGATATACTCCTCTCTATCTATAGCATCACAACAAACTGGGGTTAGAATCATATATCACAATCAAAGCTGGAAATAAATACCTGACTGTGCTGTGAGGAGGGTCTGGACGACGGCTGCGAAGGAGAGAAAACAAGCACCATACATTTACAACTGCTCTAATACCACCAATGTAAGACCCGCCGCAACGAGTACCCCTACTGTTGAATACTGAGAGACCTTTTTTTTATTAATAATCTGAAAACTTGGGTACCCACTACGGGAATTCTACGAAAAATAAATAAAACTTCCTGAAACCTGCTATACATTCAGAGTATAAATGCGGAAGCTGATCTGAAATACATCACTGAAAGATATACATATTTGTTCTATACAATGGGCCCAATGGCCTTTCTCACATATACATATACTGTTCATTTACATCAGAGTACATAAGGTATATACACATGACCACACAGGTCCAAAACTACAATCGTACATACTGAGATCGCAATATGCGTGTGTGACCTCTCCGTCAGCCTCGATCCAACTGCTCCTCGAAAACAGTACGAACCACCTGAAAAGGATGGAAAAAGGAGGGAGATGAGTGATAAAGATCACCCAGTAAGCGCTCCTTACTTCCCTTAATACCCAAGCAAGCACAAACAATCACAATAATCAACATACCTGGGCCTCGGCTCTAATCATGCATCTATGCGCTTGCTGGAATTTGAAACAGTTATTCTGAATATCTGATTCATTTACTGATATCAATATTATTCATGTCATGATGTGTATGTCATGTCATGCTACTGAAATATCTCATGGATGCATGCATCTGAATACCTCTATCTGAATATGCCCGAAGGTATCTGCTATGCTGATCAGACTAGTGGACACAGGGATTCGACATCCTGGCCATGTGGGGTGAATAGTCTAGCTACTGTTTAGAAAGCTGAGTCTGAATACTGCTGTCCGATCTAACTGGTGTTAGATGGTAAAATCTGAATGCTGCTGAATATTCTGACTGGTGTTAGAAACTGAATCTGAAATACTGCTGAGCGTTCTGACTGGTGTCAGAAGGCTGAATCCCACGGATGCCCCCTCGTGTTCCACCTAATACTCTCACCCGTACATCGAGCTCTGAATACTGAATACTACTGGATTCGGATCTCTTGATCCTTTCTGAAGCTACATGTCATGCCATGATATGCATATGTAGCTCATTATTTGAATTCATGCTTATTTGTTGCTCATCTGAAGCAATTTAGCCATTATTCTAAGTTCGCATGCTTTATTTCTCATTTAATATTCCTTTTCTGAAAATCTGCAAATGCACGGGCGTGCAGGAAAAGGTGCACGGGCGTGAGCCTAGATGCACGGGGCCGTGCACCGGTCATGCGTCTGGCCGTGCAAGCTACTGAAATTCTGGAAACTTGCTACTGAAATTCTGGAAACTTTTCACTGAAAGCGCATGCACGGGCGTGCGTATGCGGACACACAGGCGTGCATGTGTATTTTCTGGCCGTGCATACAGCGTACACACGGGTGTGCATCTGGAAAAACAAAGACTCACGGCCGTGCCATGCGGGCGCACGACCGTGCGTCTTGTTCTTCAACAAGAGCACCGTCGGAAAATTGCCTTAAACTCATGCCAATTCACATCCAAACTTAAAATCACTCCAAATATGCATTCCCAGCACCTCGTATAACACAATTCAAGCATCAACCATCACATGCATCAATCATCATGAAATCTACCATGGAAACTTCTTCTTTCTCTCTCTAAAGCCACACACACACACATGCATGATCCAAGGGTGGAAATCCATCAACCAAATCATCATGCAATGACATATAAACATTTCCAACATTCATCAACATGCAAATAACTCATCCATGGCATCAAAACTCACAAAGCAAGCTGGGAACGCAAGGAAAAGGTAAGAGAACACTTACCTCGCGCCATGCTTCTGAAAACTTCTCAAACAACTAATCTCTTTGCTCTCTCACCGGATTGGGAGCTACTTGCTGCTGGTTCTCTTCTCTAATGATGGGAGGAACTGAAAAGGAAGAGAGAAATGGCTGAAAATGCAAAGCGGTGAGAAAAGAAATGACAATTCTTTCGGCTCTCACTTATATAATATGTCACGCACGGGCGTGCATCAAGGGTGCATGGGCGTGCACAAGGGAAAATGGACTTAATCCATTTCCTGCTCACTCGTTTGATCGAATCCTTTCGAAAGGATTCCTACGAAAGCCACACAGCTCCGAAAACTTACTAACTCACTCCTGAATTTATCTAGACTCCCAATCTCTTTCTGAATTCGATTTCTAACCCCGAAACTCTCCTCTAAGGGCATTTCTAACCCGGGATGCTACACTTCCATGCATAAACTCATTCCTTAACTGTTTCGAAACATTCTAAACCAACATGTACAATATCATTACCCTCCTCTAAATCATTCTAACAACAATAAACTTCAATACGAATCATAGGGGGATATTGATGTTAATCCCCATACACTAGATTAAAATATTCACTGTTTATATATTAGATTGTTACTACATTTTTGTGTTGTGAAGCCACGATCTGAAACAAGCTTTTGGATTTTGTATTAATTATCACAATTGAATGAATGAATTAGGATAGTTTTTACAAAAGAAAATATAATGTCCAATGCTATTATCATCCTCAATGTCGTAATACATTCTAATGATTGTATTTTTATCTTTTATAATTATTTAGATAACATTTTTATTTAAGATCAATACATAGATAATGACTTAAAAACTTAATTAATCCACTGTATGTCATATTAAGTGATATTTTAATTATATTATATTTTCCTCCGATATAAATATTTGTATTATCTTTCATCGTTGTCCACTGTTCTTTATAACCAATCACCACGATAATGTAAGTCATTTTGATTTATCATACACTAGTAAGTGATAGAATACAATGATCATTTTGTTTGAATATCAAATTATCATACTTGTAAAAAAATTGTTTCAAACTTTTCTCATAAACCCAAAGTTGTAAGAAAATCTTTACCCCCTTTGGATACAAATTATGTGACTTAGGGAATATCTTTCTTGTTTTCACATTGTTGTTCATGGTTCATACATCTCCATTACCTAGAAGTTGACCTAAGTAATGAAAGACCAAGAGATTGTAATAGAGTCCAAAGCTTGAACTAATCTCCAAACGTGATGTTCCACGATAGCATAATATTATATTGTTAATATACACTATGAATTACATTGCATAATGTTAATTTTCTAACAAAATTTCATTTAGTAAAAACTAATATATTTTTTCAATTATTATTTAACTAATAGATTACGAAAAGTTGAAAATATCAATTATTGGTAAATCGTGACCAATAGAAGTTAAAACATTAATAAACTACCAAACACCAGTTAGATGATGTTGACCAGAGTTTGATATATTTAAATTTAAAAATATTAAATTAATTTATAAAATTTATTTGTTGAATAAATTACATTTTCCACCCAAGGTTTAGCCTAACTATAATTTCCACCTTTAGATGACATAACTAAGATTTTTCTACTTAAAATCAAACTTTGTTAAAAAAAAAAAAAAAAAAGTTAATGGTGTAAGGGCAAAATAATAATTTCATTATCCATATTGATAAAAATTTTAAAAAATAATTGTTTTTATATCAAACTCAAACTTTTTAAATATAACAGTTTAACTCCAATAAAGGTTTAAAACTACTCAACCCCTAAAATTTTTTATTAACTTTAAAAGCAATGCCACATGTTCACCACCACCACTAACTCCCAATTGTCACCACAAGGTTTACTATATTACAATGGTACCCCTTTTAGACTGTATTGAGAACAATATTTTAGAGATATAAATGTCATTTGAACATTTACAAGGAGTTAAATAGATATTTTCCACTTTTTTTTGTTTGAAAAGTAACAATTCATTCTTTTTTTTTTAATATTAAGATCTTAATAATTTATAATATGATATTTATACTCATAGTTTGTCATAATTTGTTCAAATCTTTAACGTGTAATTATTATTTTTGAAATTATCAAGTGACATATTGAAATTTTTTAAAATTTTTAAAATATCTCTATTTTTTTTTAATTTTTAAAAACCCTTGAAAATTTCATAAGTGCCTTTACTATTTTAAAAAATTATAGTTTTCCTTAAATATACAATTATACATCATTGACAGCCCCATCTAATTTTGTTAATTTAAGGCTACCTAATAAATTTAAAAAATGAAATAATATAGATAAAATGATAATTTCACTTCCTAAGAGTTTTTTTTTCATCAACAAAATTTATTTGGGGTGAAAAAGTATTATTTGTGTCATATAGGGGTAAAAATTTTTAGGCCAAATATTGGGTGGAAAAATGTACTTTACTCTTATTTATTTAAAATTAACGTGGAGTATATCTAATTATTTTAGATCAGACATTATTTAAAATTAGGCCAAGCATAACATTACGTGATTTACTATGCCAAAAAATTAATTCCCATCCAACAATTGATGAAATGACAAATTTCTACCCTTTAAATTTAAAAAAAAAAAACCAAATTTTCACTTATTTGTCAATGTAAACTATTAGTTTTAACAATCAAATGGTATCTATGCTTTGATATGTGATGACTTTTTAGATAATTCAATATGTAAAAATTATATTTTGATATGTGATGAATTCGATATTTATTTGATATGTTTCTTTCAATGAAAAAATTTAGACAATTTTAGACTTATTTACAAATAAAACTTACCCCAAAGGAACCGATTAATTATGATTTCGATTCTTACATTTTTGACATAGTACTAGGACCCACTTACCCCTAATTATAATATGAGTGTAATTAAATGTTATTTATACTCATGGTCTAAAATATTATAATAATACCCCTATCAACCTAAATCGTGAACAATATTATGAAAGTGTAAATGTCATTTTGAAAAATGTACTAGCGGCAAATAGGTATTTTCTCCTATCTTATTTTAGAAATTATCATATTTATCATATATATTTTGAAAATATATTATAATATCAATAATTTGTAATATCGTATTGATACCTAAATTTTATTGTGTTCAATTAAATTATTTGAGGGTGTAATTGTCATTTTTTAAACTATTAAGGATAAAAAAAAGGAATCATTGAATCAATTGATTGAAATTTATGAGATTTTAATAAACCACAAACCCTTAGGAAAATAGAATTTCCACAATTACTACAAAACTGTAAGACCCGCCGCCACGAGTACCCCTGCTGCTGGTTAATCTGGTTCTTTTATTTAATAAACTGGAAATTGGGTACCCGTGACTGGAATCCTACGAAAATAAAATCTACTTCTATTGTACATTTGTATACAAGCGGAAGCTGAATCTGAAACTGAAATATACAATGGACCCAACTGGCCTTTCATATACACAACTGTATCTGTATATTCTGATTACAATAAGTACATAAAGATGTACAATTACAAGACCTCACAGGCTAAAACTGAAAACATACAACTGAAAGCTGTGTGTGGGGTCCTCTCTGACAGCCTCAGTCCACCCGTTCCTCGCCAACATCAACAAAACCTGAAAAGAAAGGAAGAAAGAAGGGATGAGTGATAAAGATCACCCAGCAAACGTTCCTTACTTCCCTCAAACCCAAGCAAGCAACAAGCAAACACACATACCTGGCCTCGACCCTATTCATACATCTAGTCACTTGCTGGTGCTGAATCTGATTACTGGTTATCTGTTTGCTTACTGTTTACTGAATATTATTATTAATGTATGTCATGTCATGCTGAACTGAAAGTAACTGGTGATGATGCATGCATCTGAATAATCTATATGTACCCGAAGGTATTTGCTGTGCTGAGTAGACTGATGAACACAGGGATTCGACATCCTGACCAAGTGGGCTGGACATTCTAGCTACTGGCTAGAAAGCTAAAAATGTAATGCTACTGAGTAGTCTGACTGGTGTCAGAAAGCTGGATCCCACAGATGGCCCCTCGAGTTCACCTAAAGCTATAACCCTACATTGGGTTTTGAATACTAAAAACTACTGAATTCGGATCCCTAGATCCTCTTTCAGGCTACATGCTATGCTCTAGTATGCATATGCATCATTATTGTCTGAATATCTTGTTATTTGATGCTTATTAATCATTAAAACTGGTTTCCCACGCTTAATAAGTCATTTTGTGCCTTTTCTGGAAAATCAAGTGATGCACAGGCGTGTGAGGAAGACACACGGTCGTGCATGAGGCACACACGATCGTGCAGGGCAAGGGTACACGGGCGTGTGCCCAGACCCACGGGACCGTACACTGGTCGTACAGCTGGTTGTGCGTTGTTCTAGAAAATTTGGCTATTTTATGCAAAGAAGGGACACACGGCCGTGTCCCTCGGGACACACGGTCGTGTCCTCTACATTCCAGGCTGTGTGTATTTCATGCACACGGGCGTGTGCTCGCAGAAACACAGGCACACGGGCATGCACCTGGTTTTACAGCGACACGGCTCACCTGGAAGATGCAGGAACTCATCCAAACACATCCATTTCTCAATCAAACTCAAATTAACTGGAAACATGCATATTAGACACTCTAATAAGCATGCAAAGCACTCAATTTCATCATTCATCAACTACTACTGATTCCACCATGAAAATCAACCATTTCTCTCACTAACACACACACAAGCAAAACAAACATGTATTCTAGGTGGAAATTATCATCTGAATCATCATCTCATCATCATACATCAACATACATACATGTCATAACATGCTGGTAACGTAAACATACATTTCCAACCTCCATAATCAACATAAGCATGCTGGGAAACTCAGGAAGAAGTAAGAGAAAACTTACCTCTTGACATGGCTACTGGAAACCTTTCTCTCAAACTAATCTCTGATCTCTCTAACTGGATTGGGAACTACTGGAAGCTGGATCTCACACCTAAGGCTGGGAGCTGCTGAAAATAAGAGAAACTTAATTGAAAATGGGAAACTGTTGGGTGAGAAATCTAATAAATCTCCCATCTCTCTCTCTTTTAAGCCACCTGCACAGGCGTGTAGGGCGCAGTGCACGGGAGTGCACAAGGGAAAATGAAAGAAATTTATTTCTCACGCTTTGCATGATTGAAACCTCTCTAAAGTAATCATACGAATGCCACACTACTCTGGAAACTTACTAACTCACCTCTGAATTCTTTTAGACTCTCAATCTATTCCTGAATTCTATTTCTAACGCCAAAACTCTACCCCTAAGGGCTTTTCTAAAACTGGGATGTTACATTCCTCTCCCCTTATAAAAATTCTAACCCTAGAATTTATCTGACTAACTCTGGGAACCTATCCCCTGATCTCAGACTCTACCTCCCAAATGGTTTCTTCCATAATTCTGTTGAATTCTCATCTGATTATCTCGAAGCTTGCTACTGACTTCATAAACTTCCCTACTTTTTGAAGACAATGTCAAGGTCTTTTCTGAAACTATCCTTTTGAAACCCTTGTCTCTCTCACTGTTGATCTTGCAATAAAGCTTTACTTCTCATTCACTTGGCTTCCGCTGCGCACTCTGTTTCACTTAACATGAACTCTATTTCGCTAGCCTTGAAACGATCACTTTCTAGCTGAAGTCTGACATCTTTTCTCTCTCTGAGCATCTGTTTCCGTTCCTACTTACCTAGGGAATCATAACCTATGATCAGATTTAATATCTCTGTCTCTTTCACTGTTGTAGTCTTACTGTGGCCATATACTCTAAGCACTAAGCAAATCTTCTTTGTTTTTATCTTAAAAGCTCTCTGATCATTCCTTATTATGTCATCCTCTATCATTGGAGCACAGGTACTACTATTTGTCATCTGCTATGTTGTGGATGACTCAAACCTCTCTGCTACTCTCCCACATAAAACTAAGTAGTATCATCATCAATCATTAAGGAAGGCATCATGAGGGAAACTTTCCCCCAAATCTCCTCAAATGAAAGCTACTTTTTTCTTTCTGAGAAACTGAACTTTGGTGGGATCTTTCTTCTCTTTTTCTTTCTGAGCACTCTGAAACTTTGTCTTGACTGACTGCAACTGAAGCTCTGTCTCCCATTACTTCTAGCATAGGCTTCATAGAAGTCTCTTTCTACATTTTCTCTACCTTTCTGACTAACTGTACTTATTTCTCTTTATCTTCTTTTCTTGAATTAGTTGATTAGCTTGATCTTCATATCGGTTTCTTCCTCTCTGTAGAGTTCAAAACATGCTGATCTTCTAAAATTCTTTCTGATCTCAAATCTTTCTCTTAAGATCTTGGGTAGATACCGATCCTCTGAACTCTATCTCTGAGCTTGAAGTTCTCTCCACCTTCTCACTAAACCGTTGGAGGAAAGAAGTTACTGATATCGTTTCTTTGACAACTGAGACAAAGTCTCTCTCTTTCTCTAATACCCACTGAATCGATCCCTGATACTCATCTCAAATCTCTGATCTCTGAAGGTCATCAAGCTGACTATTGGTAACTACCTCTGATGACAACCATAAATCTCTTCTCAAAAGCTCCTACAATTTTCTCTTTGATTATCATACTAGTACTACCTTTACCTAGATCTCTGTTGTTAGACCTCTAAACTTACTGAAATTAGGGCCACTGAATTTCTGACAACTAAGCAGGGAGGGAATCTCTCTGAGTCTGACATTCACGATCTGTATCTCTGAACTTTGTCAACTCACCACATAACCCCATCTGGCATCTCTACAGGGATACTCCTACTGGTCACACTAGGGTTAACTCCTAATCTCTCCACTACTCCCCTGGGTATAAAGCTGTGTGTGGCTCCACAATCAACAAAAACAAATAAAGGAGCATTAAGATAAAGTCACTGACCAGTCACTGCATGGGGTATGGCCTCTGCCTGCTCCTGGCAGACAACATATACTTTGGCTCTGCCACTACCACCTCCTGAAATACCAGCACCTCCTCCAGGTGCTTTACCGCCAGGTCTGGGAACATCAACTCCAGCTTTGGGTGGATCTCTTCTACCTTTGAACTGACTGACACCACCTCTACTAGGCCCAACACCAGCTCCAGCCCTAGTTGGGCACTCTACCATCTTGTGCCTTGGCTGACGGCACATGTAGCACACTATCTGATCAGTCAAACACTCCCTTGAATGGAACCTACCACATCTAGGACACTGTGGCAGCTGGGGTGTAAATATCTGTCTTTGAAATTCTCTGACTGACCTCTCGACTGATGTAGGTCTCTTGTCTCTGTCTCTACCCTCTGTCCTCTGCTCTTTGTCAACCTCTCTGGTTGTAGCACCCATCCTATGAAGACCAGCCTCTGATCTGAGCGCTATCTCCAAAGCATCATTGAACTATTGGGGAGGATATGCTCCAGTCATGACATCCTTGGCTATTACAGGGTGCAAGCCATGGATGAACTTCTGAACTTGACCCATCTCTGTCCCCGTCAAACTAGGGACAAACCTCACCAAAGCATTAAACTTGATGGCGTATTTTTTAACTGAGCTAGACCCATGAGTCAAGTCAATAAACTCCTGGGCCTTGGCATACAGTACATCAGTACTCTTGTACTCTGCATCGAACAACTGTCTAAACTCTGCCCATGATAGCTGTTTCTCATTGATGGAAGCCTTAGCTAGACCCCACCAAACTTTGGCATCACCTCTCAAAAGAAATACTACGTATCTTACTTTTTCTCTCTCTGACAGAGTGAAGAGACCCATCTCACTCTCCATGGACTCTACCCATTCTTCTACCACTGCTGGATCTCTGGATCCACTGAATTTAGAAGGCTGGAAGGACCCTGGCAGATGGTAAATCGGATGAAGTCTCGTTAATGAACCAATGCCAGCTATCTCGATACTCATATCCTGACTAAACTCTCTGTACCCTGTTAGAAACTGATGTCTCTCTCTAACTGACTGAAGCTGAGGCTGAGACTGATACTGATGCTGATATTGTGGCTATAACTGATACTGAGACTGAGGGTGTCTCCTTGGAATCTGATGGCTCTCATACTAGGGAGGAGTAACTCTGGCTAGTTCTTGAACATTACCCACACCAACCTACTGTAAACTTTCTCTAACTACTTCATCAATCATTTCTCTTAACTGTTCTAGCTTCATAGACACATGGGAGACACTCTGAGATCACCGCCTATCACTAACACTCATAGGACGGGCGGGTGAACTACTACTGGCTTCATCTATGTATCTAGAGGTATACTCTTCTCTGTCTATAGCATTATCAGTAAACAAGGGGGTTAGAAACACAAACATGACATCAAAGCTGGAAATAATATCTGATTGTGCTGTGAGGAGGGTCTGGACGATGGCTACAAAGGAGAGAAATCAGGTACCACACACTTACAATCTCAAATCTCTACTAAAATAGCACAGAGAACATGCTCTGATACAAAAAATGTAAGACCCGCCGCCACGAGTACCCCTACTGCTGGTTAATCTGGTTCTTTTATTTAATAAATTGGAAATTAGATACCTGCGACGGGAATCCTGTGAAAATAAAATCTACTACTACTGTACATTTGTATACAAGCGGAGGCTGAATCTGAAACTGAAATATACAATGGGCCCAACTGGCCTTTCATATACACAACTGTATCTGTACATTCTGATCACAATAAGTACATAAAGATGTACAATTACAAGTCCTCACAGGCTAAAACTGAAAACATACAACTGAAAGCTGTGTGTGGGGTCCTCTCCGACAGCCTTAGTCCACCCGCTCCTTGCCAGCATCAACAAAACCTGAAAAGGAAGGAAGAAGGAAGAGATGAGTGATAAAGATCACCCAGTAAGCGTTCCTTACTTCCCTCAAACCCAAGCAAGCAACAAGCAAACACACATACCTGGCCTCGGCCCTATTCATACATCTAGTCGCTTGCTGGCGCTGAATCTGATTACTGGTTATCTGTTTGCTTATTGTTTACTGAATATCATTATTAATGCATGTCATGTCATGCTGAACTGAAAGTAACTAATGATGATGCATGTATCTGAATAATCTATATGTATCCGAAGGTACCTACTGTATTGATCAGACTGATGAACATATGGATTCGACATTCTAGCTAAGTGGGCTAAACATTCTAGCTACTGTTAAGAAAGTTAAAAATGTAATGCTGCTGAGCAGTCTGACTGGTGTCAAAAAGCTGGATCCCACAGATGCCCCCTCGAGTTCACCCAAAGCTATAACCCATATATTAGGTTCTGAATGTTGAAAACTATTGAATTCGAATCCCTAGATCCTCTTTCAGGCTACATGCTATGCTCTGGTATGCATATGCATCCTTATTGTCTGAATATCTTGTTATCTGATGCTTATTAATCATTAAAACTGGTTTCCCACACTTAATAAGTCATTTTGTGTCTTTTCTGGAAAATCAAGCTGACACATAGGCATGTGAGGAAGACACACGGTCGTGCATGAGGCACACACAGCCGTGTAGGCCAAGGGCACACAGGCGTGTGCCCGGACCCATGGGACCGTGCGCTGGTCGTGCAGTTGGTCGTGTGCAGTTCTAGAAAATTTGGCCATTTCATGTAAAGAAGGGACACACGACCGTATCCCTCAGGACACACGATCGTGTCCTCTGCATTCCAGGCTGTGTGCATTTCATGCACACAGGTGTGTGCTCGCAGAAACACATGCACACGGGTGTGTGCTCACAGAAACAGAGGCACACGGGCGTGCACCTGGTTTTGTAGCGACACGACTCACCTGAAAGATGTAGGAACTCATCCAAACACATCCATTTCTCAATCAAACTCAAATTAACTGGAAATATGCATATTAGACACTCTAATAAGCATGCAAAGCACTTCAATTTCATCATTCATCAACTACTACTGATTCCACCATGAAAATCAATCATTTCTCTCACTAACACACACACAAGCAAAACAAGCATGCATTCTAGGTGGAAATCATCATCTGAATCATCATCTCATCATCATACATCAACATACATACATGTCATAACATGCTGGTAACGTAAACATACATTTCCAACCTCCACAATCAACACAAGCATGCTAGGAAACTCAGGAAGAAGTAAGAGAACACTTACCTCTTGACATGGCTGCTGGAAACATTTCTCTCAAACTAATCTTTGATCTCTCTAGCTGGATTGAGAGCTGTTGGAAGCTGGATCTCGAGCTTAAGGCTGGAAGCTGCTGAAAATAAGAGAAACTTAACTGAAAATGGGAAATTGTTGGGTGAGAAATCTAATAAATCTCCCGTCTCTCTCTCTTCTAAGCCACCTGCACGGGCGTGCAGGTTGCAGTGCACGGGACTGCACAAGGGAAAATGAAGGAAATTTATTTTCTGCGCTTCGCATGATTAAAACCTCCTTAAAGGAATCATACGAAGGCCACACTGCTCTGAAAACTTACTAACTCACCCTTGAATTCTTCTAGAGTCTCAATTTATTCCTGAATTCTATTTCTAACCCCAAAACTCTACCCCTAAGGGCTTTTCTAAAACTGAGATGTTACAAAACCCATCTGATATCGTTTGTGAATACAACTTATTATAGGACAGAGATCTTCTAAACCTTGGCTAAGGGTTCAAATCCTAGTCGATGAAATTTATTTCCATTTCCATAATAGTAAATTCAAATTACTTGTTACTTACGTCTTAATTTATTTTATTAATATTGAATATTCAAAAAATTGAATATTCAATTCAAAGTGATTGGTTTTAAAAATCTCAAAAACATCCCTAAATCCCTTAAAATTTCATTAGCACCTTTAAAATTTTTAAAAATTACAGTTTACCCCAATACATACAGTTTTATAATTTTAATAATACTCTTATTGATATTTCTATTAGTAAATCATTTTAATTGAAATTAATATAAATTAGAGTACAAAAATTTATTAAAAAAAATTTAGGGGCAAAATATTATCTAACTTGAGGGTTTTTTTTCTTTTTTTGTCTTTTCAGTAATTTTATAAAAAATTTAATATATTTTATTAACAAATTTTACACACAACTGAAAAGTTATTTTTATAAAATTTGAAGTGTGAGAAATTTCCATTATATCAAACATTGGGTAGGAAATAGTCATTTGACCTTATTTATATTATACAATGCCTCTAGTGATATTTTATGTCGCATGGTTCTTGGATAATTTCATAAGGGGTGCTCTGCCTCAAGTTGTTTCCTAGCGTGTTCTATGGGGGCCTTCTTTCTTGCGCCAAACTCTTGACAAGATTTTTTTTTCACTAATTAATGTACTCAATTCAAAGCTTTAGGGAAAATAAACTACGATGACAATGTTAAGGATTCATTATTGAATTCAAATATCCACTTTATATAATAATGCCAAGTATATGTAAAAAAGATAGCTGGATGTGAGTGGGTTTTTTTCACGTGATTCAACTCGTTATTTGAGACTTTATATATATTAACAGTTATATCATTAATGATTTAAAGAAATTGTTCCAGCAAAGTGTATATAAAATTACAAGAAAGTGTTATAATAATGACTCAGTGTAAGACAAAAGTCTCAGAGAAAATTTCTAAATTTTATGAAAACGTCCTCACCTAACGTATGATGAAACTGAACTAATCTCTAATGTCTAACGAAGTATTTCTATGAGTTTTTTTTTTTTTTTGGTTCTAATTTTCCCTTGTTTTGTGTTTTCTCCTTCTCTTTTTGTCTCTTCCCCTCTCTTAATAGTTTTTTTTTGTTTAAAGGATGAAAAAAGACAATTACAATTTTATTGCTTGCATTTAAATTTTAAATTCAAATAATAACATCATAATTGGTTATATTTAGTAGATAATATAATAATTAGGAACTGATAAGATGAATTATTACTTACCATCGTGGACAGATGACACTAAAGAAATATCAACTGACAGATAATGTTCTCTAAGTAATGTAACAACTAATATGATTTGTGGAATGATTATGTATGCTTCATCTTTGGGTAAAAGTCGGATGGTATTTGCCACCCTAAAAAGCAATAAATTTGGATATGCCTGATATGATAAAACTAAGCGCAAAGGCAAAATGGTTTTACGAACTCTTCTCTTCCCCGCAAAAACACTCAATGATGCGGTGTTTTCTCAACAATAGCTCCAACGAGTAATCGATATTGTTTCGTTTCCTTTATAACTTGCCCAACTTAAATAACTTAAATTATGAGCATGAGAGATTGCTTAATAAGTTTTAATAATAAAAATACATATATTATTCCCCTTTCATGCACATGTATTCCCTATGACATCAATATACTTGATGCCACTAACCCAGATCTGATGTCAAACCCTCATCGATGAAGCCTTTTCGAAGGAACTTCTTAAATCACGGGTAAAGCTATATATACATATAGGTTTAAATAATTAGCTTGAGTATAATGAGAGAGAGAGAGAGAGAGAGAGATTTTACTCAGATTTTTTGTTTAACTTTTTCTGGTTAGGATCGAAACAAATTCTCGTGGTTATAAGGGCACATAGACTATTTAAGCTGTATTAATATTTGTTTATTTGTTTCGTAAATAAACAAGAAATTTCGTGGTGTAGTTGTATTAATAAATTACACCCCAAAAGGGATGAAAACGCAAGACGTATGTAATATATACATATGTGTTTCAGGATGAACGTTTGCAAGATTAATTTATGTTTAACTAATTAATGTGGGTAATATAAGTTATCAGAGGCAAATCATGTACCAAATGATATACGCAGGAAAGAGATATAACTTATACAATATATCTTAGACGTACAGGTATAGATTTATAATTTTAATACTTGCTTATGTCCCACGCCCGCACGTATCTTTATTACTCTTGCATGCATGCAGGCACTCGCATCCATTGACAATGTCACTTCAATAATGGCTGCATAATACCTAATCAATTACAATGCATTTTGATTTAGCAGTCACCCGCATTCAGCTACCAGCCATTTATAAACAGGAATTTTTAATTTGGAGAATTAAAAAATGATATGATCCATCTCTTTCCCAATAGGGAGAAGTGGTTAGGGTTTTGGTAAGGTACAACTTCACTGACTGGTGCTGTGAAAAGATTTGATGTTCCATTTGGAAGTATGTCACGTGTTTGTTTGGATGAAGACAAAGCCAGGGTTTTCAGATATCACGTGTCTCCCACCACTGTTGACTGTGCTTTCATCCAACCTTGGGACAGAAGATATATTCATTTGGTCATATTTTATTGATAACCTATGTTTCTGAGGTCCAAAATTTTCATTTATAAAAACCCTGTTAAACCATAACCCAAACCACATTTCACAACACGTTTTAATTTTTTCATTCACACAAATTAACCACCATGCTTTCCGATCATCATCGAATAATATTCCAATCAAAGAATGTATGCGTGATAGGTGCCGGACCGTCGGGGCTGGTGGCGGCGAGAGAGCTGAGAAAAGAGGGTCACACCGTGGTGGTTTTGGAACAAAACCACGACGTTGGTGGGCAATGGTTATACGATCCTAACGTAGAGAATGAGGAGCCATTAGGAAGGAAAAGATTTCTCGAGGTTCACAGCAGTGTTTACGAATCTCTGAGACTGGCATCGCCGAGAGAGATCATGGGGTACACTGACTTCCCATTTGTGGTTAAAAAAGGAAGAGATATGAGGAGATTTCCGGGGCACAGGGAGCTCTGGCTGTATTTAAAGGACTTCTGTGAGTGGTTTGGATTGAGGGAGGTGATTAGGTTTAACACTAGGGTTGAGTATGTGGGAATGTTGGAAAATGAGGAGTTCGGTAAAGATCTGAAATGGGTTGTGAAAAGCAAAGAGAAGAATGCTGATCAGGAAGTTGTGGAAGAAGTTTTTGATGCAGTGGTTGTGGCCACTGGCCATTATTCTCACCCAAGGTTGCCTTCCATTAAAGGTACGTAATTTAAAACATTCATGATCATGAATTAACGTAAATTAATCTGAGCAATTCATTGGGTTAATTTGTTAATTATGTCTAGGAATGGATACATGGAAAAGGAAGCAACTTCACAGTTACATTTATAGAGTTCCGGAACCATTTCGTAATGAGGTAAAATAAATTTTTTTCGTTCTCTGAGATTATGTCGGATGGATTCAATCCGATCCAAACCTTAAATCTACTTAAGTTTAAATTGATTTTATAATACTTAATTCAAATCCGAACATATAAAGTATTATTAATAAAATAAACAAATAAATCAATCTAAAATAATCTGATACATCCCTTAGATTTTTGGATCATAAAACAAAATCCAGATAAATTTTAAAAGATATTATAGCTTAATTATCATATATATATGCAGGTCGTTGTAGTAGTTGGAAATTCAATAAGTGGACAAGATATATCGACAGAGCTTGCAAAAGTGGCAAAGGAAGTTCATCTTAGTGCAAAAGCCCTTGATATTTCTGAGGGTTTATCTAAAGTTCTATCGAAACACAAGAACTTGCACCTTCATCCAATGGTAATTAAGCCTCTAGGTAGCTGTTTCTTCAACCACTAATTAATCGTATGTGACATAATTATGCAATAATTAATTGATTATTGCAGATAGACTTTTTCGGAGAAGATGGACGTGTCATATTTGTAGACGGCTCCTGGGTTATCGCAGACACTATCTTATATTGCACGGGGTACAAATCTTGGAATTCTTAATTTATTACACTATAAAAAGTAGATACTTATCCTCAAGGATGATGGGATGGCCAATAATGGTATTAGCTTTATATAAATATAAAATTTACGAGTGTCTGTTGTAGGTATTCTTATGCTTTCCCATTTCTTGACACAAAAGGAATAGTAGTTGTGGATGATAATAGAGTGGGACCTTTGTATGAGCATACCTTCCCACCTTCTCTTGCTCCCTCTCTCTCTTTTGTTGGCATTCCTAGGAAGGTAAAGCAGATTTAGTTTCAAATCATATCAAGTTTTCGTGTTAGGGTTTGATTGATGACGACGATGATGATGATATACGGTTGATAGGGTTCCCTTTCTTTGAGTCACAAGGAAGATGGATAGCTCAACTTCTGTCTGGGCAAAAAACACTGCTATCACGGGATGACATGATGCTCTCTATTAAGGAATTTTACGACTCGAGGGAACTCGCTGGCATTCCCAAACATTACACTCACGACATCGCTAATTTTGAGGTTACCTTAATTAATTATGTGTATTAGCTTAACTAAATTAGGATATCTGACTTATCTGGTTTTGCATTTGTTTCAGTATTGTGATAAATATGCAGACAATATCGGATTCCCTCGCTTAGAAGAATGGAGAAAAGGGCTTTGCATATCAGCCTTAGTAAATGCCGATGCCAATCTGGAGACGTATAGAGATTGTTGGGATGATCATCAACTGCTTCAGGAAGCTCTTCAAAGTCCTCATTTTACTCAACTTAATTCAACCTGAAATCTCTGGTCATTATATAGGCTTTCTTGACCATTATATTTTTTTCTCATTGTTTAAATAATGCGAGAAGAGTTTTCTCATTATATATTTGTAAAAATATTAATTTTATGTATATAAAGTTAGGATGATTGTTAATGGGTAAACTTATTATATCAATTATCAGAACAAGAAAAAAATGCTTAGGGCGAAAATATAATATCTAATAAAAAAGAAGAAAAAGGTAAGCAAATTTATTAATGAATTTGCATTTAAAGGAGATAAAATCTTAAAATATAACGGGGGTAAAAAAATACGGCCTTTCATAAAAAAAAATTGAACTTTTATAATTTTTTGGTAAAGGTAGGGTTGGATTCGAGCCGATTAACTTGTCAAGTCTAAAATACTCAAAATGTCATCGTTTTAATATATATTAATGAAAATGATATCGTTTTAGTTAATTTTGAATAATTTTTTTATCGATATACGAATTTCATGAATTTAATTTGTGAAAAGCTCGTACTTGAACTTGTTAAGAATTCAAGCTTGGTTTCTAGACTCGAGCTTGCGAAAAGCAGGTTTCATTTTGAATCAAGCTCAAACTCGATCTTGAACTAGCTTGATTCGAATTTAGCTTAGATAAAGATATGACCAAACCAGACCAAAAAGGTAATCCACCACTAGTAATGCTGTGTGTAATTCAATTTAAACAGTAAAGTTGAACTAAATTGTTTAAAATTTATCATTTAGTTTGACTTGTTTTACAAAGCAATTCAGATTAAGTTGATAAATGTTGGGAAAAGGGTTTATAATTTTTCAAACAGAACGACAATGTTAATATTTTTCTTTTCTGATTCATAAGAATATTTTCATTAATGTGATTCATGTATAATTAATGTAAAGTATTGGTTTGATAATAAATTATGGGTTAAACTGTTATTAATCAAGTTAGAAGGATTTATATAGTATTATATTATTTTTCTACTAATTATATAAGATTGTTTTTTTTTCACCAAAAAGTTTTTTGGGAGAAAGATTGAAAAACCATGTCTCGGCTTTTAACCGTCAAAGTAACAATCAACTCAAAAACTTGCATCAAATCACCATTAGAGTTAGATATGCTTAAATTTAATCAAATTATGATATTGTGTTCTAATTTTTAATACTATTATTATGACAAATGTAATACCAGTAAAATTTTCGAAATAAAGTTTATATATAATTGAATATTGATATTAATTTGATGGATATAAATAAATAGAGAATAGTTTGCATTTTTATAGCAATTCATAATAGGAGTTTTTTGAATTATTATATGTCCTAATTTGGTAAAAAAATATATTAGATGTGGTATTAGTGCATAATTACGAAACTTTCAATTATTCATTAAATGAATTTGTGTTAATTTGATGCTAATTTGGTGATCGTTTAGAATTAGGTTTAATTAGGATTTAATATATTTTGACTTAGAAAATTTGGAATTGTTAATGGGTCATAGTATGCTTTTATTATTCGTTAAATGCTATTAATTTTTGTTTTACCTTATTGGAGTTTTACTAAATTTATTTGAGATTAAAAATTGTATGTATTAATTTTAAGTTGAATGATTTGAATATCGAGACATTTTTACTAAAATTTATTTTGAATATCGAACTTTGTTGTTTGATTGTCCTTTGCCGACGACTTTGATGAATGTTTAAATGTCTACTTTTATTGTATTTTATTGGATATTAGTATATATAATCTAGATGAATGTAAAATTATTTATAATAAACACATTACAAGATGACATGAGTTAAAGATGTCTATATTAAATATATTTTGGTTAATAAATATATTTGGTTAATTAAGTTTAATATATTTAAAAATAATAAACATATCTAATTAGAGCATATCACATGATCAATTTAAGTTTTTGAAATATAGTATCAATTATGGTTATAATTATTTATTGTCGTAACTTTGAGAACAATGATATACATTTAATGTTTAACATTATAAAATAATTTGAATCTATATTATACGTTCATGTAATTACTCAAAGCATTATTTGTATAAGCTTTATGTTAATTATTTTATTTTGCAACATTAGTTCCTATTTCATTACATTCTCAAGCTTCATTTGATTTAAAATTCAATAGACTAAACTTTAATTAATGAAAAGCACACGTTGAGTTTAACTTAGGATGGTTAGACTTGGACTAACCTCTTCTTTATGATACGCTTGCTAAACTCATTAAGGCTAGTATAACTAAAGAGAGATTTTTCATAAAGTTTGGGAAAAATCAAACAGATTAAGTGTTAAATTCATGTCGATAATAATGGCTAGCAATATTAAGTTAATTATTGCTAATATTAATAATACTAAGGAATATATGAAGTCATTAAAGAAGGCTTTTAAATTTAAATTTACTGATAAGTTTCATTATATAACATTTTTAAGTACTGTTACTATCAAGAAGTTTGATACTTTTTGTACTATGTGACTAAAATAACATATATAACAACGAGATTGAGGGTTATGAGATGATATTAGATGAAAATTTATTTGTTTAATGAAGTGTGAAAAATTAAAAACCATGCTTGTTCAAGAAAAGACAAGACTTAAGAAACAATGAGTACATTCAAATAATTTTGTAGATGTATCATTAGGAGCTAAAAGGAAGTCAGAAAAAATAAATTGCAAAGGATAAAGGAAATGAATTGTTTGCCCCGATCCATAAGAAGGAACGAAAGAATGATAAGTGTCATTTCTGTAAAAAACTTGGACACTTTCAAAATGATTGCTTGAAATGTAAAACATAGTTTGAAAAGAAAAAATAAGTCTAATATTTTATTATGTTTTGAATCAAATTTATCAAAAATTCCATATAATACTTGATGAATTAATTCTGGTTATACCACTCATATTTCAAATACGTTAAGGGAATTCTTTATTATCTAAACCATAAGAGACAATAAAAAGTTTGTGTTTATGAGAAATAAAATCAAAACTCACGTTAAAATCATCGAGACCTACTGTTTAATTTTAAACACTGGACGAAATCTCACTTCATTTATAAACCAAACATTATCTGCTAGGGTTAGGCAAAATCTGTGTATGAACGAGAGTTATTGGTAAAACAGTGTAACATTGCAAAAATGGATATATTATTTATTGGGTCGTCATTTCATTATCCATATTGACTAAAAGACCCTTAGACATTTGATGGAGCACAATTATTAGCAAAGATTAGCAAAAATAGGTTATGAAACTCCTAGAATGAAATTCAGTATCGACCAAAATTAGAGAACAAGGAAGCTGATTTATTATCAAGGTTGTCGAGCAGTGTTGCAACCTTGACAACTATTTCAACGGGGCATGAGTTAGACGGTGATACCATCAATAAGGAGGTTCACACAAATGACCAATATAAAGTAATCATCCAGGACCTTATAAAAGATGCCACGAGTCCCGATGATTTCTTGTTAAAGAGGGGCATATATAATGTATAAGGGTCTTTTGGTGCATACTGCAAATTCTACTCATATTCCCTCAATATTGGTGAAGTTCCATTCTATCCCTTTCGTGGGGCACCAGAGGTATTTCAAAATATATAAACGAGTGGCTACAGTATTTTATTGGGCGGGAATAAAAACGACCATTCGTGATTCATTGCAGGTTATGAAACTTCTTGTCAGAGGAGTAAACATTGGGCTATGAAAAAAGAGATACAATCCTAATGGTGGTAGATCGCCGAACTAAGTATAGTCACCTTATGGCCTTTAGATAATTTTAGACGAAAGGACGTTAGACTTCATGGTTATTCTCGGTTATGTTGAACCCTCAGAGGTTTTGATCTTGCATCTGGGTACATATCGGCCCAAATTCTAAAACCTATTTAGAACATTGGACCAGAGAGACTTCTCCAAATTCAGTCAAAGCCCATTACAATCATGAATTTAAATAGATTATTTGTTTGAAACGCAGTATTGAACGGCACTTGGCACTCGATTGGGGAGAACAGCGTCTCTGTCTTGCACATGGGTCGCAGATACAAGGCGCACACACTGTTTTGTCCCTACAAAATCTTCCCTACTCTTTCACTCAGACCCACATGCTGCATAACCATCATTACATTTCTTCTCTTCTGGTAAGTATTTTTTTTTTCAATTATAATTAAGCTCTTCAATTACTTTTTCTCTATTTTTGCTTTCTAATGTATGCCTGTGATGCTTACTTCTTTACATGTGTTTCATTGACAGGTAATCTATTGTTTTCAAGGATAATCAGTTCGTGAGAAGAGACTAGAAGAAACTAAAAATCACACAAAAATTTCTAAATATACCTCAAATCTTTTATTTCAAACTCAGTTAGGGTTTATATACATTTCAAGAGACTGCCAGCTGGAAAAATTACAAATACAGCTAAACAAAAAAAAAAATCAGAATAGAGAAAAAAATATCTTGACGAAAACTTCCCGCGCATCTGCAAGACATGAATCAACACTGTACTTGGTGTTACTGGAAACTTCTTCTTCCCACAAGCAGCAACAAGGAAGAAAAAAAAAACTTTACCAAAATACAGTTCAGCTCCTTACGTTTATCTTGGCTACAAAACGCACCGCATTATTAATTCCTGCTTACTGACGCCGTCTATTCTCCATCTTCACAAAACATGCCTGTCGTTAACAATTACAAATAAAACCGTTAGCAACTCCTTTTAAAAAAAACACAGCAGAACCTAACATTAATTCCAGGATCAATGTTAGTTTCTTCACATCCTCCCTCAAGTCTTTGTAATATCATTGCAAGACTTGATGGAAGAACTACATTGATCCTCCCTCAAACAACACTCAGTTGTGTCTGACATCTGCACTTTATCAGAATTCTCCTCAGACTCCTCTTTAACTACTGCATCAACTGGTTTTTCAATAACTCTCAGCTTTGCTCTTAAACTTACAAATCTTGAACCTGTAATGGACTTTGTTAACACATCAGCTATCTGATAGTCTGTTGGAACATACTGAACCTGAATGATTTTAGCAGCAACCAGCTCCCTAACATAATGAACATCCAGTTCTATATGTTTTGTCCTCCCATGAAAAATTGCATTAGCAGCCAATGATCCAGCACTCATGTTATCACACCAAATAACTGTGGTTCCAAACACTGACAATTTCAACTCTGTAAACAAACTCTTCAGCCAAGCTAACTCTGTTACAGCTTGACTTAATGCCCTGTATTCTGATTCTGTTGATGATAATGCCACTATTTTTTGCTTCTTGGAACTCCACTGAATTAAATTCCCACCTAGATAAACACAATAACCACTAGTTGATTTCCTGTCTCTTACATTTCCAGCCCAATCAGCATCTGAATAAGCTTCCAGACTCAACACAACAGCTGATGTAAACCGAAGCCCTGATGTTAAAGTTGCTTTAATATATCTAAGAACCCTTTTAACTGCTTGCCATTGTAAATGAGTAGGATCCTTAAGAAATTGACTGAGTTTATTCACAGCATATGCTATATCAGGCCTAGTCAATGTTAGATATTGTAAAGCTCCAATTACACTTCTATATAATGTTGGATTATCAAACCTTTCACTATCTCCCATAAACAACTTATTTCCTAGAACCATAGGTGTAGGACAAGAGTTTGCATTCTGCATATTTGTCTTAATTAACAAATCAGTAGCATATTTTGTTTGGCTCATATGCAAACCTCTATCTGACCTCTGTACTTCCAGCCCTAAAAAATACTTCAGTTGTCCAAGATCTTTAAGAGCAAATTCTTAATTTAAGTTAACTACTAACTTCTCTATATACTCATCACTTGAGCTTGTGATTAGAATATCATCAACATATACAAGAACAAAAACCACCAAACTATCCTCCCTAAACATAAACACACTAGAATCAGCCACAAAGTTCACAAATTTTCTTTTCAAAAGAGCTCCTTTTAGTCTATCATACCAGGCTCTTGGAGCCTGTTTTAATCCATAAAGAGCCTTAAGTAACTTGCATACATGTTGAGGCTTCTCCTTATCTACAAATCCTTGAGGCTGTGTCATGTATACTTCTTCTTCCAACTCACCATTTAAGAAAGCATTATTCACATCTACTTGCCTAACTTGCCAACTGAAAGTTACTGCCAAGGTGAGCATCACTCTGACTGTAACATGCTTAACTACAGGGCTGAAAGTCTCAAAAAAATCAACTCCTGGAACCTGTTGAAAACCCTTTGCCACCAACCTGGCTTTAAGCTTCTGTAATGCTCCATCAGGGTTTAATTTCTTTTTAAACAGCCATTTATGATCTACTATCTGTTTTCCTTGCTCAGCAGGTACTAAAACCCAAGTATTATTCTTCATTAATGCCTCATATTCAGCAGTCATTGCCTTAAACCAACCAGGATCATTGATTGCATCACTCACCTTACTAGGTTCATTCACTACACTCACTGCAGCATATTTTTTATTTGCAGTTAAACTACCTGTTTTTGACCTGGTAATCATAGGATGTTTAGACACACCATACTTATCTACATCTGATACTGCCTTCTGATTATCTACCACACCAGAATTTATATCTTTGTTAACCCTTAACTCCTCCTGTTCTTCAGTATTTTGAAATTTTACAGACAACTTCTGCTTATCATCATGAGATTCTTTTGAAATGACAGATTTCAAATTACCATGAGTGTCTATCGAACCAGGTAACACTTGAGACTCAGATACTGAATTCAGGTTATCAGAAACAAATGTGTTTTGTTGTGAAGATTCTAGAGGCTTTGACTGAGGTGAAACAGAACCAGAATTTAGCTCTTTGATAAAGCAACTATTAACAAACTCCAGATCACCTATATTTTGTGGCATTTCAAAATGATAGTGACTTGCAAATTTTGGATCCTCTTTAAAAGGAAAACAGGTTTCATCAAAAACTACACTGGCTGAGATAAAAATTCTCCCTTCTGAATTAAGGCATTTATAACCTTTATGACTCAAACTGTATCCTAAAAAGACACATTTCTGAGTATGATAATTGAACTTATGCTGATTGTAAGGCCTTAGAAAAGGATAACAGGCACACCCAAATATCTTCATCATTCTATAATTTGGAGATCTATCAAACAACATTTGAAAAGGTGACACAAAGTTTAAAACAGAAGAAGGTTGTCTATTTATGAGGAAAACTGCTGTCTGAAATGCTACCCACCAATAAGAAAATGGCATATATGCTTGTGCCAACAAAACTAATCCCAATTCTACCACATGTCTATGTTTCCTCTCAGCTCTCCCATTTTGTTGGTGAGTATAAGGACAAGGATGTCTGAAAATAATTCCTAAATCTTGAAAATACTTTTGTAAACTTCTAAACTCTCCTCCCCAATCTGTTTGAACCATCTTTATTTTCTTTTCAAATTGCCTCTCAACCAATTTTTGAAACTGCTCAAAAACTTGTCTAACTTGATCTTTAGACTTTAGTGGAAAAATCCAGGTAAATCTTGAATAATCATCAATAATATGAAGGTAATATCTATAAGCTTCCTGAGACAACACTGGTGCTGGTCCCCAAACATCACTGTGCAATAATTCTAAAGGAGCTGAAGCCTTTGAGACTGAACTTGGGAAAGTTTGTTGATGGTTTTTTCCATACTGAAAATCAGAACAAAATGGTATTTTTGACAGATCTAATGAGGGTAATTTAGTATTCTGAGAAATGATTTTAAGAGTTTTCAGACATGGATGACCTATCCTTTTGTGCCAAGCTAGTGCATCATTTGTAACAGACTGAAGCACAGTATTCTATGTTAATACACTGTTCCTTATAAGTGTTGGACTCCTGAAATCAACCTTACCAGCTGCTGAACTTAATTGATACAACCCATTTTTCAACACCCCTTTGAGTAACAAAACATTTGTTGTTTTATCTTTCACCAGACAATAATGTGAACAAAACTCCACCAATACATTGTTCTCTCTTGTCAATTTAGCTACACTCAACAGATTTTTTGTAATCTTAGGAACACATAACACATTATTTAATAGCAACATTTTTCCAGGCACTAGAGTACTCAAATTAACTGAACCAGTATGAGAGATTAACAAGCACTCACCACTGCCAACCTGAAGATGTTGACTGCCAGTGTATTTGTTGCTAACATTGAGTTTGCTCAGATCAGCCACTACATGATCAGTTGCTCCAAAATCCATGTACCACTGCGGATCAGCTGCTGATTCTGGTGTAGCTATAAAAGACTTAGCAGAAATGTCAGCGTGCATAGGCAAACTAGTAGTTTCAACAATATGTGCTGTGGTATTTGCATCAGCTACAGAACCCTTAAATACTTCATTTTTCACTCCCTGATATTGACTCCATGAACCACCAGTCTCCTGATTCATTTTATTGCCTACACCCTCAATCTTAACACCATTGTTCCCATTGACTACATTGTGCCCTGGATTTGGTTGACCTCTTCCTAAAAATGTTATGTCAAACCTATGATAACACTGTAAGGCTGAATGACCAGTTTTATTACAAAGCTGGCACACAATCCTACTTCTATTAAACATTTGTCCCCTTCCTCTTGATCCACCAGATTGTGACCTATCTACATTTTGGATTGGAAAACTTCCTTGCATACTAGCTGTTCTACTTTTCACATGATTATCAGAATACTTTTCAGTTTGTGACACCACATGAGCCATACTACCATGCACATCTAAATTCATCACAGCATTTCTGTTCATCCTTTGTTCATACTTTTGTAGTACAAACCTAGCTTCAGTCAAACTCATAGACTCAGTATTTGAATCTAATTTTGAAGTAATATACACTACTGCTGGATCAAAATCAGGACATACTCCATCCACTACATAATTGACCAACTCTTCCTCACTGACATTTTGTCCACTTGCTATCAATGCATCTGCTATTTCTTTCATTTTTCTAATATATTCTCCTACAGTCATCATTCCTTTCTTTAAGGTTTGCAGAGAATTTTTCAAATGCATAACTCTAACTCTAGATTCAGTGTCAAAATAATTCTCTAATGTCCTCCATACTTCAGTTGCTGTCTCACATTTTGAAACATGAACAAACATACTCTCTGAAATTGAAGCTAACAACCAGCTAATTAACAAACTATCAAATCTTTTCCATCTAACATATTCAGGGCTAAATCTCTTTACTACAGACAATTCAACATCATCTTTAACATCAAGAAATGGTACAGGACATGATACCAAACCTGTTAAGTGATCTTCCAGTTCATGAGCTCTAACTGTGAATAACACCTGCGCTCTCCAGTATCGGTAATTCTCTTCAGTTAGCCTTGGATTTACGATCTGCAAACTTGAGCTTGAAAAATTTCCAAACTGTGGTAGAACTGTAGACATCATTCGATCAGTATTCGCACTTTGACCTGACACATTTGGAGTAAAATCAATTGCGTTAGCCATTGACGCTAGTCAGATAGCTCTGATACCATGAGAAGAGACTAGAAGAAACTAAAAATCACACAAAAATTTCTGAATATACCTCAAATCTTTTATTTCAAACTCAGTTAGGGTTTATATACATTTCAAGAGACTGCCAGCTGGAAAAATTACAAATACAGCTAAACAAAAAAAATCAGAATAGAGAAAAAAATATCTTGACGAAAACTTCCCGCGCATCTGCAAGGCATGAATCAACACTGTACTTGGTGTTGCTGGAAACTTCTTCTTCGCACAAGCAGCAACAAGGAAGAAAAAAAAACTTTACCAAAATACAGTTCAGCTCCTTACGTTTATCTTGGCTACAAAACGCACCGCATTATTAATTCCTGCTTACTGACGCCGTCTATTCTCCATCTTCACAAAACATGCCTGCCGTTAACAATTACAAATAAAACCGTTAGCAACTCCTTTTAAAAAAAACACAGCAGAACCTAACATTAATTCCAGGATCAATGTTAGTTTCTTCACAGTTCGTGTTCGGAATTTCTGTCTGGTGGGAAAATAGAAAATCTGAAACAGGCACAACACGACTCTTTTCATTGGCTTTCGAATTTGGTTTCTTTGTGGGGTTTCTAGAGAGTGTAAATTTCACCATGTTTGGTTTAGCATGAATTCTAGTATTCTTTAAAATTTTATTTAAAGGAGTGCTTTTTTTTTTTATAATAAATTTAAAAGCATTGTTGGGTCAACTTGAAATTCACGCGTGGAATTCATGAAAATGGAAGTTTTAAATATGAAGCGAGTTTGTAGCAGTTCATTTAATTTCAGCACATAAAGCTTGTCATATGTTATGTATCACAAAATTGTTATGTGCCATTCTTTTACAGATATATGCATGTGGATTATGTTAAACTTTTTTAAAATTTTTACAGGTTTGCCATGCGGAACTTTGTTTCCAATGCCTTCTCTGGAGCGATCAAATTGAAGAAGGGCTTATTGAAGCCGAGTCAAGTTTCTTCGGAATTGTCAGATGGTGAAGTTCCTGTAAACAACAGCGGTGAAGAGGGATTGGAATGTCCAATATGCTGGGAATCCTTCAATATGGTTGAGAATGTGCCTTATGTTCTGTGGTGTGGGCACACCCTCTGCAAGAGTTGTGTTCTAGGCCTGCAGCGTGCTGTTGTGAAATTGCCCACATTACCGCTTCAGCTCCCACTTTTTATTTCTTGCCCTTGGTGTAATCTGTTATCTTTGCGGTTGGTCTACGAGGGAAATCTCAAGTTTCCACACAAGAACTACTTCCTCCTATGGATGGTCGAAAGAATGAACGGCGACAGGTTAAGAACATATGAGTCCTTTCACGGTGATCGTCAACCAGCTTGTTCCTTGAATAGAGATTCAGCTGTGAGGAATCAACTTAGTCATTTGAATAATAGACGAGCCACCCGTACTCACTCTTCAGAACGGTCTGAAGTCAACCATGATGAGGCCCGTGACCATATCCTCTATAGCTACCTTAATGCGGAAAGGATTCTCTTGTCCATTCGTAAGTTCTTGGCTTTTGTTGTTCAGTTGGCAACCAAGTTCCCATTGGTTATCATACTCATTCTCATAATGTTGTGTGCAATTCCTGCCAGTGAAGCCATCTTGGCCCTATACATTCTTATCACTGTTGTGTTTGCCATCCCTTCTTTCCTGGTCTTATTCTTTGCATACCCAACTTTGGATTGGTTGGTTAGAGAAATTAGTCACATAAGTCACTATTAGTTTTTTCCCTTGTTCCTTAAACCTTGCAATTTGATGACTTTTTGTGTATTAGAAGTTGACTAAATTGCATGTTCAACCCTCAGAGTCATAAATATCTATTTTTATCAGAATTACTGAAATAATTTCCACATATGGCCGAGAACTGTTGTGGAGGTTACAATTGCCTGCCAATGGCTGTTGCAGTGTATTGCCTAAATTTTCAGTAGCAGCTGATGGTCCTTGGATCAATTGTGCTTTTGTTTTTAGTCATGTTTTAAGCATAAAGCCAATTGGAAACGCCAACACTGATGATAACAAGTTCAGAGACTAAAGCCATTGGATATTTTCATTTGTAATGCCATGGGGTCGAAAGAAATCTATGCCAGTGATGATTCTAGCAAAATTCACATAAATTGGAACTCTTTTAATGTTGAAGCTTTGCCGCCATTTATTTAACTCCAAATGATCAGCACTTGAAGAAAAGAGGCTTAGCTTTTGGAATCCATTATTGCAATGGGCTGGAACCACATCTAATCAGTTTCAGAGAGAAGGAGAGAGGATTCAAGGTGATAAAATGGATAATAAAAATAAGAAACTATCAAGTATTTCTTCCAAGTTTTGTTAGGTCTATGTTTCCAAAGGCGCTCTGGTTCAACTTCAACATAACAATGGTTGTTCCATTTATGGAACTTTCTCAACTGTAAATATTTTCCCACAGGGAGAAATAAGAAGAGAAGAAAGAAGAAAGATTTTGTTTTTACTGGATTATCGTGTTAGACGAAGAAACTGATCCCTGGCATTTTGGGTTATTCATATTCTTGATTTTAGTCCCAGGTAAATATTCAAAATTATATATTTTTTATTTTCAAGTTTTTTGAGGATGATTTTATTGAAGATGATTTTTTTTCTGTTTTTATTTTGCAGTTAAATTGTTGCAGGAGATTCTCTAGAAACAGACAGAAGTTTTATGGAGGCTGAAGCTATTTCTTGAAGGGAACAACTGTGCAAACAAAGGACATTATTCACAATGGCATCAAAGTTCAAGCCCCTGTATATGGCCTGGAGTTTCGTGCTCTTCCGATAAGGCCAGTCACTGGCCTTAATCTTACTGAAAGTCCGGGGAAGTGTTCAGCAATTTCTCTGCCCTGACACAGCTCACTTATCTCGATCTCTTGGAAAACACTTTTGAAGGGCCTCTCCCCAAGGATTTGAGCTCCTGCCACAACCTCAAGTACCTCAATCTTTCACATAACATTCTTGAGGGGGAGCTGAACTTGAATGGGTTGAGACATTTAGAGGTTCTAGCTTGTCTTTAAATGGGATTTCCAGGCAACGTCAGTTTAGTTTCCCTTCTATTTGTGACAAGTTAGTGGTGGCTAATCTTTCAGAGAATCGTCTTACAGGAAGAATAGATAATTGCTCTGATGGATGAGGAAATTTGCGGCATCTGCACTTGAGTGCTAATTTTTTAAGGGAACATGTGGAGTGGATTTGGCACAGCTGGTGGAGTTTTCAGTTTCTCAGAACTACCTTAGAGAGTCAGTTTTTGGTTCCATTTTTACAGAGAGTTGCAGTTTGAAATTTTGGACATTTCTGACAATGATTTCACTGGTCGTTTTCCTGGAAACATTTCCAATTGCAAGAATTTGGTTATCTTGAATTTATGGGGAAACAAATTTTCTGGGCCTATTTCACCAGAGATTGGTTCAGTATCAGGTCGGGGTGTTGTTATTGGGGAACAACAGTTTTAATAGTGATTCTGGAGTCTCTTATAAACTTGTGTTGGTTGAATTTTCTTGATTTGAGCAAAAACAAATTCGGAGGGGAAATAGAACCGGTTTTTTGGTGATTCACTCAGGTGGAATATCTTGTATTGAACGGAAATTTCTACTCTGGTGGGATATATTCTTCAGGTATTCTTAAGCTGCCTAGCATTTCCAGATTGGACCTGAGCTTCAACAACTTTTCCAGTCCATTGCTGGTTGAAATCTCTCAAATGCATCGCTTTAAGTTCTTGATCATCTCCTACAACAATTTCAGCCATATTATTCCACCAGAATATGGAAACTTGCCAGCAATTCAAGCTCTTGATCTCTCCTTCAACCAGTTAACTGGATCAATACCACCCTCCTCTCTTGAGGCTATTGCTTGCAAAAAATTCACTATCGGGGTAATTCCTCACGAGATTGGGAATTGCTCTAGCTTCTTGTGGTTGAATCTTGCAAACAACCAGTTATCTGGACACATTCCAACTGAATTGACTAATATCGGGAGAGATCCCTCCTCAACATGTGAGTAAACCGACAAGAAGGTAACCAGATAATCGCTGGCTTTGCTGAGTGCTTGACAATGAAGATGTGGATTCCTGCAGACAACCCACCATATAGTTTTCTGTAATAAATCCTCACAATAAAGCGTTGCAGAAGTATATGGGATAGAATTAGTCAAAGGCAATGGTATTTTTCCAGTTTGTGTTAGGGGTTCAAACATGTGTACTTCTCAAATCACAGGCTATCTTCAACTTGGTGGGAATAAACTTTTGGCGAGGTTCCTACTGATACTGGTAAGATGCAGAATTCAGCATGTTGCATTTGGGTTTTAATCGGTTCTTTGGGAAGCTGCCTCCACAGATTGAGAAGTTGCCACTGGTAGTACTAAATTTAACTCGAAACAATTTTTCGGGTACAATTCCTTCTGAAATTGGGAACATTAAACGCCTACAGAATCTTGATTTGTCTTATAACAATTTCTCGGGCACATTCCGTTCGAGCTTTACTAAATTGTCAGATCTGAGCAAGTTCAACATCTCCTACAATCCACTTATGTCTGGCACAATTCCATCAACCGGGCAGTTAGTAACGTTTGGGAAATCGTCTTACCTAGGAGATCTCCTCTTGCACCTTCCAGAATTTATTGCAAATTCCCCAGCTCAGCCTCCGAAACATGCCAACTCCAATGCAGGGACAAGAAAGACTGAATTGGCTGAAATTCTAGCTTTTCTAGCTGTAATACAAGTGGCAAGCTGCCAGGAATTGACCCCGCATACAATTTTAGAAATTAATTTTGCTTTCAATTTATGAATATAATGTAGTATAATACAATGTCAAACATTTAATTTACATGCACAGTCAGTTACCACTAAAATTTCATCTCTTCAATTCTTTAATGAAAATTACTTGGAAGTAATAAAGCGGTTGAAATTACACGCACATTAAATGAAATATTGCTTATACTATGAAATTTCTAAATTTACTTGGAATATATATTTTATTATTCAAACATGAATCAATCTAAAATATGATTAGTAGCTTTAGAAGAGTAATACTATCTGGGCTGAGCTTCAATTTTGTGTAATAATCTCATTTGCTTTTAGAAACAGCTACAAAACAATCATGTTGCTCAATATATATATATATATATATATATCACAGGGAAGTTCTGGAAACATTTAACTATTTTTGAATTCTCCTCTAACCATAATGAAATGTATATGTACATGTAACATGACAATCCCATAGCTCAACACTTCCGTACCCCAAAAAAACCATAACATATCGCTTACTCTCAGTGTACTTGCCCTTTAATTGACCGGGGGTTACTAGCAGGACATCTTGGCCCCCTGCGCCGCCTTGCTATCTTCCCCCACCCAATGAGTTTTCCCACCATCGATCCCTTCTCCCTGCAATTAATCTCTGTTGAATTGGAAGTAGAAATGCCTGTGCGCCTCCTTCCCCTTGTCCAGGAAGTTCTGCCAACATTTCTTATTGAGGATGTTCCCCAACTAAAGTTAGCAGCTTCAATTAGTCCTTCTATTGTCTGTAGATCCTCGGTAGCCTCATACCTTGAAAGCGAAGCAAGACTAGGGAGAATTTCACTTTGGAAATCCTGCTGATGCTGCTGCTGCCTCCTCCTCCTCATCCTGCCTCTCCTTGTCTGACTCATCAAAGAAGTATCAACTGTTTCTTCCACTTTATGGTCTTTTTGGTCATTGCACTTATTAACCCACTGTTCTTCAACCTTTGTATCAGCCAGCTTCAGTGTCATGGCCTCAAAATAGTCAAGACCATCAGATAGACACTCATCATTATCCTTGCTGTTCTTACAACTCAGAGTTACCCCAAATTCACAATTGGGATCATCTACAACCAAGGAAGCTACTCCAGCAAACCAATACAGCTCGTCACTCCAACAAAGTTCATATAGCTCGCATGCAACACGTTCTGAACAAGTTTCAACCGTAGACAAAGAAATGGAAATTATAGCCTTTGCTGCAGTCCTAACAAGGTCATCTAGCATATCCTCACCTTCTTGTCCTGACACTGTAGCCCTCAGTGCATTACCAACAAGATCCATGTGCACATCCTCATCTTCCTTTCCAGAGAATTGAAAAGGTGTCTCAACTTGGTTTTCATCTGATTCTCGTCTTGGTGGAGATCTCTCCTCATTTTCTGGGCTCACAGGTGCTTCCAAATCCATTTCTGTGGAAAGAGAGGGTGCTGGTGAATGGTCATGCTCATCTATGCTTGAGTTCAGGTCAATATTAATTCCAAAATCTGAAATTTTATTATGAAGTCTACCCCTTGCAACATCCTTACTCAAAAATAGCTGTTTCTGTGAGTCAGTCACAGGATCAGAATCCATGTTAATATCAGTTTCTCTATCCTTCTTAATCATGACGTATTCATCTTCAGATGGATACAGATGGGATGAAGAGTGGCCTTTGGACATATGAGGAGGCTTGCGATATATTTCTTGAAATCCTTGAACCCACTTGCCACTTGAGTTGTTGCTTGCATCAACCTTCTTCAGCTCTACATCACGGATGCATGATAAATTTCGCTCTAAGACAGATTCCACTTGAGTTGACAACTCACTTCTTTTACCACGAGTCCTCTTACATATTGACTTTGTTTTAAGCCAAGGTAACCCACTAGTTAAATCTTCAAGCTTCTTTTCTTCAACTGAGGAACAGATATGTGACACTGAATTAGAATTAACATCCGTTGCAGGCTTCACTTCCATTGGAAGACTAATAAATTTTGCAGGAAAGTGGTGCTCAGATTTCAAATCATCGTTGTTACAGTCCAGACCATCAAAACTGATTGATAGTGTGTGAGACTTCTGACCAGTAAGCAAAGTGCTTGCAACTGATATTTTAGGTATCCTCAGAGGTGCAGATGTGTTAAAGCACGGGAGTGCTTGAACTGTTATAGGGCTCCGCATGATGTGACATGCATGTTTTCTCCAAGAAGAAACTGAGGATGCCTCAGAATTCCCTGCTTCAGTCATAGAAATAAGCTGACAAGAAGTATCGGTGTCAGGAAAGCTATTAGAGGATAATTCTCTTCCATGGCTCTCTGAACCTTCACAGTAAGACTTTTCCTCACTCCGATCCATGAGACCAGACCTTGGAAATTCTTGAGTTTGCTTGAGCTCAGCATCTTCTGAAGATGTGGAGATGTCTCCACCAAAACCTGGAGGTAAATCAACAGAATTGCTTCCACTTTGTCCTTGAGTTTGCTTGAGCTTAGCATCTTCTAAAGACGTGCATCTCTCTCCACTAAAACCTGCATATTGTTTATGCAACCTGACAACAGTGTTCTCACCTGTTTCATTGTCAGACGATGGCCACTCTTTCTTTTCATTTGTTTTCAGGTACAAACGTTCAGAAAAAGTCTCAAGAACACTTCTTTTCTCATTACTTTGTGCAAAATCTGTGGAAAAGACTTGAAGGCCTGAGTAAGACTTTTGAGGTAGATCCAAACATGGGACCTCCCTGTGGCCAGCCAAACTTGGAAAATCACCAATGATGGAAACTGTTTCTTCTTCGAGCTTGATGGGTTCATTCAAGTTAGCTAAAATTTTGAATTTAGGAGCTGCCTCTTCCTCATGCTTTGTTGGTTCATTCAAGTCAGTGACGTATATGGAAGTGGAATCTGCTTCTTCTTCAAGTTTGACTGGTTCATTCAAGTCAGCCAAACAAATCCTTTTATAAGAAATAGAATCAGGAGTCAAATTATCCCCCTGGAAAGCTGAGTTGAAACTGCCACTGCTATGGTATGGTTGTTGATCACTATCATCCACAACTTCAACAATCCTCTTTGCAGGATAATCTAACACCATAGGTGCCTTAGTTAAACATTCCTCTTCTTCACTATCAATGTACTCATGAGGTGGAAGTTCAAGATCCAAGATCTTCTTACCAAACATCTTGCACTTAGATTCCAACTCACAAGCAGAGATTTTAGTTTGAGTATTTTCAGGAGCTGCATACATGATACTTCCTTCTTTAAAACATGACAGTGGTAGGTCGTTTTCAACAGTTGAAACATGTGATCGGTTGCATACAGGGTTCATTTGCAGCAAGCCATATGCATGGCATGTCTTTTGGGCATAATCATGAGAGTTCTGAGACAACAGTGGATTTGATGATGAGGTCTCCAGCCGGAGATGATGTTTTGGCAACTTGGTTTTCATTTCATCCATTAATTCCCTCTGTCTCCAGTAAAGGCGATGGAGTTCACGGATCTGGACAATCAAAATACATTTCAAAACACTTCAGTGTTTAAGAAATGCCAACAGATACAAAACGATAACAAATCCATTGTATCAGAATCATGAACACGATATGCTAAATGTAGTACACAAGCTTATATGCACATGCTCACCCAAGAAAAAGGAAATTTAATTATTTTGGATGTTGGCTCAAGACAATGATTCCTACAGGCCTATTGACAGGCCTACTTAGTCCTTCCCTCCCAAAATATTTATAGATAAAAACAATGCTTTGACAGTCATCTTTAACAAAATAGATCTACAACACCCTTTGACTCAAACTTCAATCATCTGAAAGCAGTTGGTTATTCCTGCTTCTCCCCAGATGTTAGCTACGGTTGCACAATTAAATTTTATCAGAATGCATCATATACTTAGAAAACTCCCACTTCTCAGGGATCTCTGAAAAATTGCACTGCAAGCCTCAGAGGCAACCAGAAATTATAGTTCTTAACCTTGGCAAAGTATGATAAATTTTCAGAGCAAAGTTAAATCACAAGAACAACAACATCAAAATAGAGTGCTCAGAGAAATGCACTCGATCGTCTCAAAGATGTCAAGAAATAAAACCTCTAAAATCCTATATATTCAGATAACAAGTTAAATTACCCTCAATTTTTTTCTCAGTAAATAAAGGTTTCAGAGAGATATAGATCTAACTTATACACAACATACAAAATGTGTTCTCAAGTTAATGAGATCAAATAAACAAGATAACTCAAAACTGAAAGTTGAGACAGTACGACACCTGCTCCTTGAATATAGCTTCATGCTTGAGCATTGTCTGCTTAAATGCATCCTTGCTTTGCACCAAATGCTGATAAGGAGAGGGAAGTAACAAGGCACTGTCATAGCCGTGTTCATTCATAAGGGTCTTATCAACATTATTAATGGGCCATATAGAGCCATTGGTGTCGAAGTTAAGATCCATGGTGGAATAATGTCTAGGAAAGTAGCTTTTATACTGCATGTCAGCTTGCATTCCCAGCAGCGCCATTAGTGTTGGAACGTTTAGTCCAATCAATATTTATATTGTCACACAATTCAACTTAGTACCCTCAGTACCGTTGAGAGACAACACCTGCAACAAGGTCAAGAATAGGATAGATTTTTTGGCATACCCAATAAAAAAAAAAATAGCTTTTCTTTACTATTCTTATTGTCCTTATAAATATCAAAAATCTCAAACAAAATTTGCAGCTTTCATAAATATTTAAACCCGTACAAACATTTACAATAATACAACCAATCCAGATGAGGAACACCAAACAGGCAGAGCAAAGAAAGACCACTTTATCAAAGTTTGCCCCATGAACAAGTAAATACCTTGGTCCTAGTGGCAAAGCATCTTAAGATGTGACAATATATGAGTTGGGTGGTTGTAAAGTTAAACTTCAGTTAGTAGATGAAAAGAAGCTTTTTTCGGTACTACAGTAAACATCAACTTAAAACTTGGTTGATCAAGACACTAAAATAAAGTTTCAGAAAAACATTGAAGAATGAACGCTATTTTTCCGTATTTGATGGTTTTTGGTCTGCAATGTATATGGAAGTAAATTCTACAATGCGAAAACAGACTGAATGTGTAATGTACCTTCAACCACAGGTCCAAGCCACACTCATAAGAACAGGCCCATTAAACATATTACTAAAACTAAAGTAGCATATATGAATTTAATGCAGCTTCATCTGAAAATCATGCAGGTAAAATCACCCAGATCTCAACTAGTCTTTAATGAACCAAACTATTATCTCACGCCATGAGACAACCGTAGTTACAATCAAACAAACTCCATGCGTCCTTCAAGTTTGGGTTGAAAGCTTAAAACACGAAAGCTAGTTCGTCCGGTAGCAAAATTTTTAAGAAAGCTAAAAGGATCAAGTTGAGAGAAATCCCAACCCACATTAAGTGGAGGGGAAAAAATAAACAAATAAAAACAAGGGTTGAATATGTGGCTAGGTGGGAAAGTAATAAAAAGGTTAGGCAAATTCCAGAAATTAGTAGTGCTCAAAGTCAACAGAAAAATGTTGATTACATTCATCATGACAAGAGATGAACTAACAAAGAATCAGATACCCAGAAAACCCAATTTACTTGGAACCAGACGTTAAGCAGAGCAGCAGCCAGGTAATAAAATAAGGTAAAAAGGAGTTAAAAAAAACATGAAGTGTGTCTATTGAAGCCATAACATACGATGACTATTACATCATTTGGTCAAGCTTCTTCGACGAATATTTGATACCAGAAAGAATTCTGAAGTATGAAAGTGATGATTTAGTCGACAAAAAAAACAAAAAAACAAAACAAAAAAACAAAAAAACAAAAACAAAAAAAATTGCAAGAATCCGATAACTTTAATCATGAAAAACAGGAATCCCGCTGAAAATACAAAGCAAAAGACAATCAAAACTCATTAAAATAAGTACTCTTCAAACGTTAATCTACCTCAAAATCACAACCTTGTCAACAAGTCACAGTGATTGACCCGCTCTTGCTCAACGTTTCATAAACTTTGAGCTCTGAAACTACAAGGACAACAAACACAAAGAAAGAGCATCAAAGCGAGCATCTTTAAATGGCTTCGAATGAAGATAAAAGGCTGAGAAAAGTGTTTGACAACACAAAGTGAGTATTCTAAAAAACACCTTTGGGATCTGCCTACTGGGCCATTCTCTCAAAGAAGATATTGAGAGAGGATAGAAAAAAGAAAGAGTTTGTTTATGAAAGAGAGAAAAATCCGAGAAAAAGAAAACCCAAAGAAAAAAACGAAACTTACATGACACGAGAAGAGACATAAAAATACTTGTCAAAACTACACTCCTCTTTCTCAATCTCTTTCACTCTCTCATTTTTTCTTCCACATTAATATGTTTTTTATTTTACTTCGGAACTTCGAAATTTCTTTGAGAATCTGTCTAGTTCTATCCATCACTCCTTGTCTACTTTGTAGGTGGAGTTAAATACATTTTGGGCCTTGAAATTTGGCCCAAGTAAATAAAATTAATAATAACCAATCATCACCCTATAAAATAGCATGACTAAAATGATTTTGTTTAATTTCAGCAACGTATTAAATTTAGTTAAAATAAGAGTATTTGGTTGATAAATAACTTATTTTTTTGGTCTTCGACTCCCTTTGGAGTTATGAACCTAACTCAAAATTTAGAGTGTTTAGAGTTAGGTTAAAAAGGTCTCTTAATGCCTCATTTCTTTTTGTTATCAAAGTTATTTCATAAATACTTATCATGATAAAGCGCATTATAATGGAGAGTCATATGTTGCATTTGTGAAGGATGAATCAAATCCAATTTGAGTTTAAGCTCATACACTATCTAATTCGTCATAAATACTTATCATGATAAAGCGCATTATAATGGAGAGTCATATGTTGCATTTGTGAAGGATGAATCAAATCCAATTTGAGTTTAAGCTCATACACTATCTAATTCGTATGCCATTTGATCTAATGAAATGACTAGTTATAATAGCCTCGAATCATCAGTTATATTAAATTGAGAAAACCTCGAATAACAGCTTATTACATATTTTTTAACTACTTAAATTAAAATTTTATCTTAATATAATAAAAAAGGGATTCAACCCCAAAACTTTAATGCATTTGTCATATAAAAAAACATTTTTTTATTGCCACCCAAAGCCACCCTTGGGAGCAAATACACAAGTAATTGTTATTATGATGGAAGAAGATATAAGATTGAGGTTAGAAAAAAAATTCCATAAATTATGAATCTATACTAGTTTGGTGAGTGAGTCTTATGAGAGAAGATGAAATATAATAAACTAAATAAATATTATGTTTAATACAAGAATGAATATAATTATAAATATCGAAGGATAGGATGAGAATATTTTCAGTGCTACATTAATAAATGATAGAACAATAGTTTATGTTAAAACCAAACAAACAAAATTTATTAATGGGAGTGAATAAGGGATGAGTAAATGTACTTTTCAAACTTAAAAGGTGAAACTATGATTCACCAAAGATGGAGTGGGAACTAGTCATTTGGCCTTTGCTTTTCTTGATAAAAACTGAATCAAAATCAGTCAGACCTGATTAGTGCAACAAAACACAAAGTCTTGGTAATTTCAATTTAACAATAATAATCAGTGGGCCCTATGACTCTGTCTCATCACTTTTGCTTGTTTGAATTACTTTTTAAGGTGTTATGAAATCAAATTACATTTATTGATAAAATTGTGAAATGACAGAATTACCCCTTACTCCTTTAAACTTGTGTAGCTTTTAGACAATAATCCAAAAAAAAAAAAAAAACACCCTTTTGAGAAAATGATCTAAACACAATTTAACCAATAATGAGGAAGAAGAAGGACTTAGGTTTCACCTGATTGCTTCAAACTAGCCTCTAATGATAAAAAGACAAGTTCTTGGAACCTTTGAAAATTAAGATTTAGTGGGAGGTAAGCTGTCAACTTACTAAAAAAAATAATAATAAAAATAATATATTTCCCATTTGAATAAGTATTCTAGCATTGTTGTTCAGTCAATTTTTGTCTTGTCATTATTCAGATTCAACTACTTATTTATGACCCCACTAATTTAACCTTCTAATTTCCAGTCAGTTTTGACTCCTGAACTTAATTTAATCAACATCTTACTTAATCACTCTTGAGTTCATTTCATTAAATTAATTTGATATTTTACAACCTATATTCCTTGTGAATTAAAATTAAGACAGGTCTGATAATAAATTATTACATATTTTTTATTTCTTGTGATAATTTTAAACATTGGGCCATTTTAATGGTATCATTTTTGTAATGTAAAATATGATATAGTTGATTAGGAATTCAATCAACTTACAAATTTAATACATATCTTGAAAATAACAAAACTTGAATATGACTTCAATTTAGGAATTCATGTAATAATATTCATTACAAATTATCACTATGAAGAAGGATAAAGCATCAAAAGAGAATATGTCTCTCCTTAGATTTAACATAAAATATATTTGATAATTTGTGATATTTAGGGTTAAATTTAAATCAAATCAAATGCAAACACGTATATGTTTATGTTCGGATTTGTTCGATTAGCATTTGATTCGTATTTGAGTTCATATTCGCTAAATTTTTTATAGTGAAGTTTCGGCTCTTGTTCTGTTTGTGTAGCTTGATTCGCATTCGGTTTTATATTCGTATGTAGTTCATATAATTCATATTTATATATTTTTTAAAATTATAATTAAAAATGATTAATAAAATATAATTAAAAAATTTAAATTTAAATTCGGGGTTCGTGCTTGTGTTTGGTTCATACAATTCGTATTCGTTGATTTTCAAAACTATAGTTCATGTTCGTGTTCGGATTCAAATAGTTCCTTTCATGTTTATTCAAATTGAACTTAAAAACTAATTCAAACATATTCAGTTTGAATCTAACCCTAGTGATATTGGATCGTATTTGTATTGTACGAAGATCCTCAATAATAACTTAACTTGAAATAAAATTTTGTTGAAAATTTTCAACTCAAAACCAAACTAAAATATTTCCAGATTTATCTAACCTAACTCAAATGAACACAAACTATGTAACAGGTAATGTATAAGATCTCGAAATCTTTTACCTTTAGAAGTACCTACTTACTAAGGGTTTATAAGTGTAATATTTTGTAACATCCCAAGATTAATTTTGTCTTTTAAGCTTCTAAACTGGGGTTAGAGTGAGATTTATGAGAATTCTAGGGTTGTGAGAAAGTTTTGGGGTGAAATGGGTGATTTTCTAGAGTTAGGTGGCTTGTGCATGGATCCGTTTAAGTGGATTTGCATGCGAGCGCAGGAAAATGACATTTTTATAATTTTCCTATCATGCACGACCGTGCATGAGAGGTGCACACCCGTGCGTGCGATAAGTTTCAGCCGCCTTAGTTTTAAGTTAAGTTTATCCGTTTCCAAGCCATTTTCACCCAAAGTTTTCATTTCATTTTCAGAGAACCTCAACCCTAAGAGGGAAGATCAGCATCCAGGACCATCCAATCCAGTTTAAGCTTGCAATTTCTTTGAGAGAGAAGAGGCGGTTCTTACCCCTTTCCCTTGTGTTTTTGGTATGTTTAATGCATGCTTTGATGCGTATGAGATGATTCTAGTATGCTTATAGTGTTTCTTGTGTGCTTGATACCATGAGAATGATGATGATGATGATTTGTTACATATATGTGTGATATGTATGAGAATATGTGTTTATATATGTTTTTGTGATGGGTTGGATGATGAGCATGCGATTAGAAGTTATTGAAAGGGAAAATATGTGTATATGAAATGTTTTGCATGTGGGAAATGTTTAATTTGCATTTAGTATGAGATTTGGATGGGAATCAGCTTGATTCCAAGTGGTCATGTTAGTGTAGAGCAGGACGCACGCCTGTGCACGTAGCGCACGCCCGTGCATACTGCCTTTTCTGCATGGTCACGGCCGTGCATGACCTAAAATGCAGGGTCACGACCGTGCATGTTAACGCACGCCCGTGTACCAAGAGAAAATAAGAAATATGCAGAAAAATCACAGAACCAAGCACGACCACATGCACGACTTGCTTATGATCCCGTGCAAGTT